>JANAVB010035418.1:1569495-2017860 GCA_029216955.1 Iris pallida
CCAAACCGAACCAAGCCGAACCAACCCAGGAATAAACCAAGCCCAAATAAACCAATGAATCATTAAAAGTAATTAAACTATCAATGACAATAAAACCAAGCCAATGCAAAATAAATCAAGACAACTAATCATGAATAAATAAAATATGGGTCCAAAATACGTATACGTACACTAAATACGTATCACGAATTTGGGACATTACACCGACTGGGATAGAGGCAATATGTATACTAACGGTTCGGCCGAAACAAATAGTATACGGTACGGCTCAACCCCATGTGTGGTAGGGGTTAGCGCGAGAGATACAAGCAAGAATTTTGACTTTGGTCACAGGCGTTATACTACTCCCCCAAGCAATCCCCGAATCAATGAGTCGATCTAGTAATCCGTCAATCGATGTGGAGTCCGAGAGGGATCCACGGTGAATCAGTGTCATGATACTATATGAGATCAACTGATGCATACATTTAATTATTAAAGTAAAAACGCAGACATGAAATAGATATGAAACTTGCCTTTGTTCTCTGAATGATGTCTATACGGGAGCACAATACGGATCTGACGTAAGTTCTATATCCTAGATTAATAATAATTTGTCCTTAGAACTTATTCCAAAGATTGGCTAATAAAGCCACTAAATGCAAACTACGCTAATTATAAACATTGCCATTTTATTAGAGAAAATAATAATTTAATTATGTAATATTTTGGTAAAACTACTTTATTAGTATTTTAAAAACAGGGCAGAAAATAATATATTTTGAAATATATTCAAAATAGTAGCAGTTTTTATCGTGATTTATTTTAATAGAAAATATCGCATAAACTCAGAATATTTGAAATCTAATTTAATATTTTTCTAATTAAACTTTACAAAATATTTTACTAATACTATTTCTTAGTAAAGAATAACCATTTTTAATAATAAAATACGTAAAACCTTATTTTAGTAAAAATTATGATTTTATTAGAGAATACGTTATTATCTATAGTTTTTTATTTCCATAAACCTTATTAATAGAAATAATGGTTAAATTACGAAAATAAACCTTTTTTACCCAAAAATGTATAATTATATAGATTTGGCCTAAAAACACTATTTTTCATATTAAAGTATACTTTTGTAATAACCAAGTTTTCGAGAATAGCTGTAATATATATATATATATATATATATATATATATATATATATATATATATATATATATATATATATATATATATAAATGATTTAAAAGAGAAAAAATTGCGTTTTAACTATACATTTAGTATTTGTGACTCTTTATATATATATATATATATATATATATATATATATATATATATATATATATATATATATATATATATATATATATATATATATATATATTAAAAGAGTCACAAATACTAAATGTATAGTTAAAACGTAATTTTTTCTCTTTTAAATCATTTATATACATATAACTTATATTAAAGGAGTCACAATATATAGTTTAGCACCTTAAAGGAATCACACTAAAGAGAGAGAATAGCCAATATAACATACAACCAGAATTTTAGTGGAGTATTTTTTTTACGGTACCATCATTTGTACGCTCATTTTAAACTCCACTAAAATAATATTAAAATTTTAAATCTGATTCGAATTCTTCTTGCGGTGCATGTTGAGGTTGTGGTGCTGGTTGCAATTGTTGATCTTGCGGTTGCTGCGGTAGTTGATCATTATTCATGATATAAATTGTCTCTTCACACGAGTTTGCTTGTAAAAATTGTAAGAGGAAAGAAATGGTGGTGTGATTAAGTTTGAAGATTTATGACCTATTTATAATATTTTGGGGTACAAAATGACCTATTTTATTTCAATAAAGAGTTTTTATAAGGGTATTTTTGGTCATTTTCAGCAAAATGATCAGAATACTCTTCCAAGGGTCTAAAAACAGCAAGTAAAATGGGAATAAAATGGTCATTTGACATCTCAACGTTTGAAAACAAAAAAAAAGGGCCAAACCAGGCCAACCGAGCCTGGACCGGGACGGTCCGGGTCGGCCCGACCGGACTTCACGGGTTTGATCGGTCCGGACCCGCGGTCAAACCTCAGGTCCGGGGGCACAACCCAGCCCGGACCGAAATATGGGCGGGTCGGACTGACCCAGACCGGATTTGATCACGGGCCACCTGATCCATGTTACACCATGACACATTACCATCACCTAAGATATATTGAGTAGCCAACATTGAACCACCACATAGAACCATGCTAGTCAAAGGCACACCTCGCAAAAAGGTGCAACAGTTGTGTCTTGCACCTAGGCGATAAACTTTTCTCCGTACGCACCAAAGACGTGTATAAGGTGCTGCGCCTTTCAACAAGGTGTGCCTAGGCACTCTTTATGAATTATATATATATATATATATATATATATATATATATATATATATATATATATATATATATATATATATATATATATATATATATATATTTTGATGTGTCCTTTTTTCAAGTCGAGCCGTGTTCCAAAACCATCCAGCCGTCCGGAGGAGGATTCGGACCCGAGACCTATGCTCGGACGGTCTCCCGCACTACCACTAAGCCACATATATATATATATATATATATATATATATATATATATATATATATATATATATATATATATATATATATATAAGCAAATGACCTCTAGCCTAGTGGTTAAGAGAGATGCATGCGACCCAAGTGGTCGGGAGTTCGACCCCAGTGGAGACGAGTTCGCCACAAGTACCCATTTCTTTAAAAATAAAAAATAAAAAATAAAAAATAATATATATATATATATATATATATATATATATATATATATATATATATATATATATATATATATATATATATATAAGAAATTTAAGGTTGGAATATGACTTGGAATATGACCCTTACCTCGTACAAGTGGAAGGGAGATAGCCCTTTCTACGATCGTCAAAGTTAGTTACAGTGTAACTGAAAAAAAAACTAAATTTACTAAAAATGTGGTGGGAATAATACCAATTATTGTCAGTTTTGTTGACTGTTATTGCTAATGCTGCTCTGCTAGTGCAGTTGATTATGTTTTAACATATTTTTGTTTATTTTAATATGTTATTTGATTTGATTTTTTTGTATTGTTAATTTATTTATTTATGTATGTGTATTTTTGTTATTTTTAAATTTTTATCTAGTTCCGTTTTGTTAGGACGTGCATTTTAAGTGTGCTTACCTCTCGGATGATGTTGATTCTTTGCGTTTGGAGTGCGTAAAGTCAATATACACCAGCAAATAACCCTCGCTAGAGAGAAGCCAATTTGCACCATCACACTTTATGTCACCAGCACATGATAACCCTCGCTAGAGAGAAGTCAATATCTCTCGGATGATGATGTTGATTCTTTGCGTTTGGAGATGCTACTTTTTACCATGTGAGCACTTACTTCCGAATGTTCTAAAAACCGGGCAATCGAAATGAAATTTTTTGGTAAAGGTCGGATCGGAGTTCAACCAGTTCAACTGTGGTTCAATTGGAGTTCAATAGATTTGGTTTGGTTTGATTTAGTTCAAATAGGTAAAATATTCATATTTACTTCTTGGTTTAGTTTGGTTTTGTCATTAGTATGTTGGTTTGATTTAATTTTACAACTATAAGGTCGATTAAAACCAAATCAAGAATCAATGGTCAAAATTTCACATAATAATTAATTTTAATTTTTTTATAAATAAAAAAAAAATCAAAATTGGCCGGTTCAATTATGAACCGGCTGAACCGGTTCACCGGTTGAACCCGATTTTGACAAAAAATCGACGATTTTTTAAAAGACTCGATTTAAGTCGAACCGCACCGATTTTATAGCTTAAACCGGTTGGATCTGGTCCAACCGCTGGTCCGATCTGATTTTTATAACATTTCTTCTTTCCTCTTTGACCTCTTATGTTATCAATTTTGTCCTTTATAAATAATTATTAGTTACAATAGTTATGATAATTCTAAAAACTAATTAATAATTTTATACAGAACAAAATTGACACAAAATATCTGGATTGTTCGTCTTCTTCTCTTCCATTCAGTCCCTATTTTGTTTTGTCCTTTGTTCAATCTTTAGAACCAATTACGCCTTTGCCTATGTAATAATGATATTTTAGCATCGATGAAAACATGAGACGTAGTAAAAAGATTTAACAACTACAATTCTAGAGGCATACAGTTATACATTACATGCCGCTAAAGTCACTCAAAAGCTTGCTACTCTTAAGGACGGAGTCATAATTTAGTTTATTTTGGAATGAACTTAAATGTCATAATTTTTTTAACAGAATAAATATTGCATCGGTATCATCATGTTCATACTTTATCGTATCCATACCGCGTGTCCAATGTATAACCGTCTCCGACATGCCAAAAGAAATAAAAATATGACAAAAACTTTTTTTATTTTACCAGACAGACTATTTAATTTATGCATAATTTCGAACAATAAAAGTCTTTGACATCCTCTTTCCCATCTACAAAGAATCTGCGATGTGGCATAACTCGTCGAGGATTTAGAGGTTCAAACGGCTAGAAAAGTGCCGGAGGCAGGACTTGACGTTGTTGCTGTAGCTCATCACTCAGCTGCCGTTGCAATCCGACGACGATGACGCGATCTCGATTGTGATTGGGGTTATCGGCATGAAGATGAAACAGAGAGATGAGAGAACGTGATTTATGGATAAGAGATTGAGTAAATGAGGGGTGCTTGTACGGAAAGATGATTTGGTGTGTGTGTGTGTGTGTGTGTGGGGGGGGGGGGGGGGGGGGGGGGGTGCTATCCATAGCCTATTTCTTGGGAATAATCAGTTTGTAGTGTACATTACAATGTACATGGGATATTGAGAGAAAATGGGGAGCTAAGGGTCTGCTTGGATTGAGGGTTAAGAGAGTTAACTAAGAAAATAAAATAAAATCATGCTTGTTTGAGGGTGAGGGTTTAGGAGCATAGTTATAGAAGGTTAAGCGAGGATTTGTTTAACCCTTTTATTGGGAATTGACGTGTTTGTTTAACAAGTCATTGAAACCTCTTATTTGTACTATAAAATATGATCAATTTTTATTATTATTTCTTGCTTTAAACATCCTCCTCTGCATCTTCCTCATTTGTGAAGATATTTGACAAGGTCTAATTAAAATTCCAATTAAATTTTATTTTATGACAAATGTAATAAGAGTATTTGATAACATTTTATATTTTTATTAATCCATTATTAAACACATCACACTTAACTCTGCTCAAATCCAAAGCAAGGTTATATGTATTAACTCTACTCCCTCACTTAATCCCACCATAACTTTGCTTATTTTTACCCCAATCCAAGTAGATCCTAATATTTTTGAAAAAAAGATGGACTCCTAGAATGTGGGTTTGTGTGTAGGGATGGCAATATCCCTCCGAACCCGACGGGGACCCGATTTTTTTATCCGATGGGGACGGGTTTGGGGATTTAAAAACGGGGATGGGGACGGGGATGGGGATTAAAAAAAATCTCCGATCGAATTCGGGGACGGGTATGGGTATAGCACTCCCCGCCCCGATAAATCCCCAA
Source organism: Iris pallida (assembly GCA_029216955.1). Lineage (NCBI taxonomy): Eukaryota > Viridiplantae > Streptophyta > Magnoliopsida > Asparagales > Iridaceae > Iris > Iris pallida. Next base: position 1,575,069 of record JANAVB010035418.1, read on the forward strand.
CCCCGATTACTTATATCCATATCCATATGTGCAACCCTTTGGAAATGGTATGTTCTCTTGATCTAATTAGTAATATATATTTATTTTATGAAAACCATTATTAATATGCCATGTAGTTTTTTTGAATAAAAATAATTTTTTTAACTTATATAATGTACATAAAAATTTGTTAATCGAACGAGAGACAGATGTGAGAAAATTCGGCCCCGAAAGTGCTAACGGGGCGGGGACGGGGAATGCATTGTTTAACGGGGATGGGGATGGGGGTAAAAAATAAAATCAATGGGGACGGGGATGGGTATTCAAACACTAAACGGGGATGGAGATGGGGGATATGGTCCCCGACCCCTACCCGCCCCATTGCCATCCCTAATTGTGTGTGCTGAAATTTAAAATTAAGGATCTGCTTGAATTGAGTAGGAAAAAAAAGCTTAATTTTATTTCTCTCTCATTTAACTTTATTTTTTCTCACTTAGGGCTCGTTTGGATCAAGTTTTTGTATTCCTAGGAATAGGTTTTCAATTCCTTTCTCATGGGAAAGGAATTCAACATTCTCATACACATGTTTGGTTAGGATGGGAATAGGTAGTTCAAAAATTTAAATTTTTTTATCTCCATGTTTGGTTTACAAAGGGATATAAATATTAATTTCTTTAGTTTTCCTTTAATACCCTTTCATTAATTTCATGATGATTTGCATGTTTGGGATAGAAGTTGAAAATTTGAAAAGAAAAAGAGGGTATAACCGTCCAAACAAAATAGCCAAGCATCATTCCTAGGAAAGCAAATCTATTCCAAGGGGGGGTTGGGAATAGCTTTCCCAAATCAATGGGAATAACTTTTCCCCCTAAGCCCCTCCTATTCCCTCCTCATTTCCAATCCTAAACATACCAAAGATGGATAAGGAATTCAAAATCCATTCACAAGCCACAAAAACTTGAACCAAACGCTCCCTTAATTTTCTTAACCTTCAATTTTAGCAAAGCATCCTAAAAGTTGGACCTGGACCGACATATATCCTAAAAGTATATATATATATATATATATATATATATATATATATATATATATATATATATACTAGTCATAACCCGTGCCCTTAGGGCATGGTTCATTTAAGGTATTCCCCCTCAAAATCTTGGCCCCCCAATTTTAAACGAACAATAATAATTTTGAGGCCCCCATCAAAATATTAAATCCCAACCACTGCTGGATGTGAATTTTATTTGGATTTCCCATAAAACCCCACTCTCAATAATGCTCATCCACAACCATTATGAGGTCCCCATCAAAATATTAAATCCCAACCATCAAAATATTAAATTCCCATATTTGGATTCTCCATAAAACCCCACTCGCAATAGTGCTCTTTCCCATAAAATTCCACTTCCAATAATGTTCTTCCCATAAAACCCCACAACCGTTGATTCACCAAGATTAAATTCCAACCACTATTTATCTTGGCACAGTCAGTCCTAGGATTCAAAAACCTTTGTATTTTGTATAAGAGATATAAAAGTATAATAATAAAAAGTTGGTGGCGTAGTCCCACTAGCGGTTCCGGCTACTGTACTGTGTGCCACCACACTACTTACAATTTCAAAGTTACCTCGAGGGTCTATTTTTTCTTTCTTTTTCCTATTGAATTTAAGTGTCAATCATATAGGAAAACAATGCTATGTGCATCAAATCTAATATATCTTGATTTACCAGAGAGCAGAGAGATCGAGGTCAGGAGTTTGTGGAATAATATGTGGAGAAGACGTTTATTTTTTGTTCATGAATTTGCCTCTCCTCTTTGACTTTTCTTCTACTAACACAAGCATGAACACGCAACGATCCCAAGACATATGAGAGTTCAATTTTGTTCGTCCATCAAAATTATGATATTTGTTCATCCTTCACTAAAAATATTATACATATCAATTTAGTCAACATAAAATTACTTTGAGAGTGGTTTTGTTCACCCATCAAAGTGGTTTTTACTTTTAATTTGACTCGTGTTTTAACTTGAGTTAAATTTACTCCACTAAAAATATGACATGTGTCAAATTAAAAGTGAAAACTACTTTGATGGGTGAACAAACCACTCCCAAAGTGATTTTATGTTGGCTAAATTGACATGTATGATGTTAAGGCCTCGTTTGGTTCACGGAAAGGAAATCAATTCCCATGTATTTTCCATGGGGATGGAAAAGTAGAATTCCTATCAAATTTCCTTTCCTATGTTTGGTTGGTGTAGGAAAGGAAAGAAAAAAATATATCATTGTTCCAACAATATCCAATGTCAACATAATTATAATGAAGAGTTAATTGGTAAAATATGTAATAAATCAAGGCTACTTTTGTCATAATGTTTGGTAATTAATGTTGGAAAAGGAGGAGGGAAAATGAATCTCATGGGTCATGAGAGGAACCATTTTTCCTCCTATTTTTTTCCATGTCAGGAAAGTGTTTCCCAAGACATATAATGAAAGGAATAGTAAATAAATGAATAATTCGAAATTCTGTAGTAGAAACTGAAAATAATAAATATCAAAAGAGAATCACTACAAGGTTCTATAAATAGCATCTTCACCAGAGGATTACAGTACGGCCTCGTTTGGTTCGCGGAATTATCAGACTGGGAAAGAAAAGTGATTACGTTTCCATGTTTGAGTGCCAAAGGAATTAAGAAGAATAGAAAAGTGATTTCAAATGAAAAAAAAAATTAGGAGAAAAGTGATTTCATCCATCAAAGTAAGAAATTACTTTCCCACATCGAAGTATTTACTTTTCTTTTCAAATTCTTTAGCATTTCCAAACATCAAAAAAGAAAACCAATAAAAATTGTAATTTCTCAAAGGAAAAAAAATTGCCAATAAATTGATTTCTTTTCCCTTCCATTCCGCGAACCAAACGATGCATAAAAGCAATGGAAAACAAACTAAACAAAACCCCACCAGGATAGTAGAGGGCCAACTCTCCATCAAAAAGGCTATTAGGGTGTGTTTGATTACAGGATGGAAAATAAATTAATTTTACGAAATTATTTTACTAGCAAAGAAAATCTATGGAAAAAAATTTATGGAATTAATTTGGATGTTTGATTGACGTTATTTTCTATGGAAAATAGTCATTTCTATGGAAATTGATATTTTTCTATGAGCTGGGTTAAATATATCCATTTTGAAAAAAAAACTAGTAGATTTTTGGAAAATAATTATATGTAAAATATACGTTATCAAACACTACAATTGGTAAAATTTTTGTGATAGAAATATTTTTCTTGAAAAAAAAAGCTCAATCAAACACAGCCTAAGTGAGGGAGTAAACGTCCACAATGAAACATCTACAATCGATCCGTACATTCTTCCCTGCAACCAAAAAAAAGAAAGAAAAATTTTGAGTAGCACCCCACTTGCTTTACGCATATTCAAGGTGCACCCCACCCAATTACCATAATGTAACACACCCCCCACTTTTGACGGAAATCGTCCATAGCGGAGGGTCAATCCCATTGACTGAATTTTTTTGACGAAAATACCCTCATCTTTTTCTCCCTAAACCCAAACCAAAATCCAAACCCAAACCCAAACCCAAACCTTAAGCCCTCCTTCACCAACACCACTACCGCTCCCCCACAGCCGCTCCGGCGCCCGCCGTTGCTCCTCCTCCCGCTGCCATTCCTCCTCTCGCTGTCGCGCCCTCAGCCGATGCCCCTGTCGCTGCTACTTCCCACGACCACCGTGCCCGATGCCGCATCCTCCCACTGCCGCCAGCGGGTGCCTTGGTGTAAGTTTTGTTGGTGCTTTTTTTACATGGAGAGAGCTTGCTCTCAACATGCCTTGTAAATTTTAGTCCCACATCGGAAATGCACCATGAGTTATCTCAACATATATACTTGGGTGTGTTGTTGAGAGATGCACATGGGGTGGTGACCCTAAGGAGGGAAACATGTGGGTGATTTTACAAGGAGGTAAGAATAAGGCTCTAAGGATTAAGCATTAATGCTTTTGTCATTCTCTTGGATTAATTCCATTTGGAGCTAAGCCCCAAAGGGGCTTAGCGACTCGGACTCGGACTCGGGCTCATGGGCTCATGTGGCGTTTTGTTGGCACACTTAGCACGTCAGCAGTCATGCGGTCTTTATGCGGCACATGCGGTCAATGCGGCTCATGCGGTCCATGCGGCTCATGCGGCTCATGCGGTCCATGCGGCCATTAGGCTCATACGGCCAGGCTGCTGCTACTACTGCCGCATGGAGGGATCATGTGGCATTTTGTTGGCGCACTTTGCACTTAGCACGTCAGCAGTCATGCGGTCTTTATGCGGCTCATATGCGGCTATGCGATCTTATGCGGCATGCGGCTCACATGCGGCACATGCGGCTCATGCGGCACATGCGGTCCATGCGGTCCATGCGGCCCATACGGTCCATGCGGCTCATGCGGTCCATGCGGCTCATGCGGCTCATGCGGTCCATGCGGCTCATGCGGTCCATGCGGCCATTAGGCTCATGCGGCCAGGCTGCTGCTACTGCCGCATTGAGGGATCCGCTGACTGTGCAGATTACAAATCAGTTATAGAAAGGCTGAATCAATGCGATTAAATCAGATCCTATTTTGTGGGATTTGAATTAATTCAGATCCTATCTTTGTGGGATTTGAATTAATTTCGTGGGATTTGAATTAAATCTCGTTGCTATCTTTTAGAATTTGATTCAATCTTTCCATAACTGAAGAGGCGGCTAGGGTTTCCACCCTCTCTCTATAAATACTCTCTTATGGCCTCCTTTGTGATACGACGAAAATTACAAGTCAGAAAAGGAGAAAGAGAGAGAGAGAGTTGCTGCCGCCATTGCAAGTCCATCCGAGGAGTCTGAACAGAGGTGACTTCGAGCGTTCCACAAGTTCTTCAACTTGCTGGTTCCTGGAAGCAGATCGTGTGGGGCGAATCTTGCTTTGAGCAACGGTGTTTTGACACCCCAGCATTGTTCTTCTTCTCATCTCTCTCTAGTTTTATTGTAACTCGTTCTGTCCCAATTGCAACACATTTGCAAGGAAGAACGAGAGATCTTCTCTTCTCTTTTTTCCTCCTTCAGATTGTAATTTGGCTATTTGATTTTTTGTACCATCGTAGATCTTGAGTTTGATCACTGCAAAGTTTTGTGGGACATCTCATATCTCGATTGCATCTGTTTTTCCATCTTTGATCAAGCCTCGGGAACAACAATCTCAAAGCAAGATCCGTGTAGATGGAAAACATTAATGCTTCGCTCCTCCAATCGGACTTCTGCAAGTTGGAAAAGTTCGATAGAGAGCACTATCAAGTCTGGAAGAGAAAGGTGTACCTAACTCTTCAACTAAAAGACGTTGTTCATGTTCTGTTGGAGGAAGAACCCTCTGTTCTAGACACTGGATCTACTGCCGCAATCAACGCGACTACCAAACTCCAGGCCAAGTGGAGAAGGGAAAATAGCCTATGCAGGCTTCTCATCCTGAATGCTATGGAGGACTCCCTGACAGAATCCTACTCAAAGAAGGAATTTGCCAGAGACATATGAGAGTCTGTGAAAAATCTGTATGAAGAAGACAAGAACAGGAGCAAAATGTTTGTGGTTGAAAAATATCACAAATTGCTCTTTGAGGACGAAAAGTCCATGCTGTTACAGGTGAAAGAATTTCTGAAGCTGCGTCAGAAACTGGAAGACGAAGAGATGCCCCTTCCCGACAAGTTTGTCGTCGGAGGAATCGTCTCAAAACTTCCTGCTGGATGGAGTACCTTCTATGCAAGGATGCACAGAAAGAAGCTAGACATTAGCTTGGGCGATCTACTGCAAGAGATCCATGTTGAGGACGAGATGCGTTCCCAACAGAAGGTGGACACTCTGTCCAAACAGTTGGCTAAAGCCAATCTTGTGCAGACGAGAGATCCCAAGGGGAAGCAGGCAGCTTCTCATCCCAAGAAGAAGGACTTCACTAATCTAAAAGTGAAGGGTCCTTCTTTCAAGCAACAGAAAACCAAGTCCCACGTGACTTGTTACAATTGTGGCAAGAAAGGCCACTATAAGAGTGAATGCAGATCTAAGCCTAAACAATCAGAGAAAAGTGAGCCTAATAAGGTTTCATTGGTTTCTAACATTGTTGCTATGATCGGACAGGTCACAACTGTGGGGGTTGACTCTGACTGGTGGATAGACACTGGAGCGACTTGCCATGTCTGTTCAGGTAAGGAATGGTTCGTCACGTACCAGCCGATATCTGAGAAGGTTGTCATGGCGAACCAGGCCCAAGCTGAAGTTCTGGGGATCGGGACCGTGGAACTGAAACTCACTTCTGGGAACACTCTGACGCTTCAAGGTGTGAAGCATGTTCCGGCGATTGCCAAGAACCTGATCTCTGGGAGCCTGCTCTGCAACGCAGGCTTGAGGATGGACATCAATGCTGGTCAGATGGTGATGTCCAAGAAAGGAACATACTTCGGGAAGGCTTATAAAACCGAAGGAATGTTTAAAATTCAGCTTGTTAACCAGTTTGAAGACATTAATGCAGTTGTATTTTCTGATTATTCTCTTGAGTTGTGGCATAATAGACTAGGACATGTTCATTGTAAAAGAATTAACAAAATGTCTAGTCTAGGACTTATCTCCAAATGTGGGGGTAAGGTGGAGAAGTGTGAGGTGTGTGCTCAGACGAAGATCACAAGGAAACCCTTTCATCGGGTCAATCGAAGTACAGATCTTCTGGAGTTGGTGCACTCCGATATCTGTGACTTTAAACATTTCTCCACGAAGGCCGGGATGAAGTATTTCATAACCTTCATCGACGACTTCTAAAAATACGCGTTCGTCTACTTGCTCAAGTCTAAAGATGAAGCCTTCGAGAAGTTCAGAGAGTTCAGGGCCGAAGCTGAACGGCAGACTGGACAACAACTCAAGAGGTTAAGAAGTGATCGAGGTGGGGAGTACAGGTCTCATGAATTCGCATCGTTCTGCAAAGAACATGGAATCATATGCGAGACTACTGCTCCATATTCTCCTCAATCCAACGGAGTAGCGGAGAGGAAGAACAGAACGTTGACAGAAATGATGAACTCTATGCTGCTAACCGCGGGTCTTCCTAAATGCTACTGGGGAGAAGCTGCATTGACGGCCACTTTTATTCTAAATAGAGTGCCACATGCAACTTCGGACGTAACTCCTCACGAACTCTGGTTCAAAGTCAGACCAAACTTGAATGTTATTCGAGTGTGGGGGTGTTTGGCGTATGTGAAACTCCCAGATCTGAAGATTCAGAAGCTAGGGACAAGGACTACGAAGGCGATCTTCTTGGGGTATGCCAAGAAGAGTGATGCTCGAAGATTTCTTGATATTGATTCAAATCATATCATCGAATCTCGCGATGCTGAATACTTTGAAGACAAGTTTGCAAAAGACAAAAACATTGTTCTTTCGGACATTCCGAAAAATGATGTAGGTGCAAATGAGACTGAAATCTCATATGAGCCAGTAGTCCAAGAAGAAGCTGTTGTTGATGAAACAACTCTTGTACTAGAACTCGCAGAGCCGTCTGCTAAGCGAGCGAGGAGACCGAAAGACTTCGGAGATGACTTTGTTACCTATCATGTGGAAGCAGATCCGCTTACCTATGATGAGGCGATGAAGACCAGAGATGCTATCTTCTGGAAGGAGGCAGTGAATGACGAGTTTGACTCTATCACCTCCAATAACACATGGGTGTTGGTAGATCTACCTGAAGGAGAAAAGCCCATCGGATGTAAATGGATCTTCAAGAAGAAGATGAAGGCAGATGGAACTATTGACAAGTTCAAGGCCAGGCCGGTAGCCAAGGGTTTTTCTCAGAAACAGGGAATAGACTACTTTGACACATACGCTCCAGTAGCCCGGATAACCACCATCAGGATGTTAATCGCTCTTGCAGCTATACATAAGTTGGTGATACATCAGATGGATGTAAAGACTGCATTCCTGAATGGAGAGCTGACCGAAGAGATTTACATGCAACAGCCAGATGGATTTGTCGTCAAAGGTCTTGAAGACAAAGTCTGCAAGTTGGTAAAATCATTGTATGGTTTGAAGCAAGCTCCCAAGATGTGGCATGAGAAGTTTGACAAAGTTATTAGGTCAAACGGCTACAGAGTCAGCGAGATGGACAAATGTGTTTACACAAAGTTCGCTGATGGAAGAGGAGTCATCGTTTGTCTGTACGTGGACGACATGCTAATCCTAGGTACGGATATAGGCTGTGTCACAGAGACAAAGAAGTTCCTCTCAACCAAGTTCAGTATGAAGGACTTGGGGGATGCAGATGTCATCTTGGGCATAAAGATCATCCGGACAGACACTGGAGTAGCGCTGTCACAATCTCACTACATTGAGAAGATGCTCACACGCTATGGGTGTCACGACCCGTTACCCAAATTGTTGGGCCGGGCCGAGCCATGTCCAGCCTACGCTTAAGATAAAGCGCAGTAAGCTGTTCTAGAGATAACAAGATAAGACTAAATGTGCTAACAATTCTATAAGGGAAGAAGAATCATAAATGCTCCAAACACAAAAGTCGTCTCATAAATAGAAATAAGTCCAAAGTACAAGTCTGAAATGTAAAACTGGATACATGTCCAGTTACAAAATGATAGAGTCTAATATATGACTACACTAAGTATCCCAAGTAGCTAAGCAAACTAGACGAGTCTTCCCGCAGGAACATCCTCGTAAAGCAGAGCCGGGTCCTCGACAGTAACTCCATAGTATGAGTCGCAGAGTAACTCCTCCTCAGTAAGTATACCTACAACGTTATCCTGTCAGGACGGGAGCAAGTACTGTTTTCTAGCAAACTAGCATATGAAACATGGTAATAAACATAGAAGAAATAACTGGAAACATGGCATCACACAATCTATCATGGCAAGGATACATATGTCATAAAGACAGATGTATATGTAATGTTTAAAACTATAGCAGGTACGTGATCGGTCAATAGGTGTACAATATAATGAGGCACATGTAAATAAAATGTACTTCCGTACAAGTGATAGGGCGAGAGATGTACATACGCACAAATCTGCCTTGGTAAGTAAGGCCTACGACGTCGTAACATATAAAATGAAACTTTGCTCGGTACTATATAGGGGGGCATGATCACGTACTCTACTATCAGTTTTTCCCATAACCCATACTCTAATCATGTGAGAGATACAAAGAAACTGTCTAAGCATGGTAGTAATGGAAAGTACAACATGTGATGTTTTAACTTGCTACCCCAAGGATCAGCATTTAACATGGTGGGGTTTGTAGTTCATTTATGTGACAATATGTAAAGTTTGTAGAAAGTACTTGCCTCTAGCAAAGCAAAATAAAACAAGCTGCGATAACAGTGCTATGGATGTCCAGTAACTCGTCACTGTAGCAATAAATACAATAAACTTAGCTTTTACACTAAGCTAAAACACTAGGACATTAATTGGTGAAACACGACTTGTGATTGGGCACCTTAGCCAAAATGATGACTTGGCATAGGAGACCAATGTGGGGTGACACACTATGTTAACTAACTTTCTAGGGCCTTTACACTAGTGAGGGATGGGGTTCAACACGACTAAAACTCTAATTAACACAAAAAGCTACAAGTCGTAATTAATCAATAAATAAATCAAAAGATCATTGTGTTCTAACAATTTTAGAGATAGACAAAAAGCCTAGTTTTTCTTAAAGTAAAGTACTAAAGTGATCCTTGTTAATCATAGAAATTTATTATAATTTTTTTGGAATTTATTAACCAGTACAAATATTTTATAAAAATCAGTTTTCCTAAGTATACAGAAAGTGAGTTTTGGTTTCATATGCCAAACTAGTGGCAAAACAGTAATTTAAATACTACAAAAATTATACTAAATTAGTCAACTTAACAAAGTATCTAAAAACTATTTTTCCATAATTTTAGCAATACTTTAAGTATTTTTAGAAACTCAAACACAGCATTGCACACAATAATTAATTATCTGCGTATTTTGTCCATGTATATAATTTGAACCAAAGTTCAAATACAGGACCCAAGGCCATGAATCAAGTCCAATATGACTTGTACAGGTCTTGAATGTGTGAAAACATATTTGGGCCCAAATACCCATGCTAGGCTTGGACACCAAATGGTTGCAGTAATTTAAATATACAGAAAATACTAAGTGGTAGAAATGTAAAATAAATATTAATATTTTAATAAGGTAAAGTTTTACATAGTAACTATAAAAGTATGAACATTATTTTATATAAATATTTTACACTAAGCTAAGTAAAATACGTATAGGAAATAATATATATATATAAATATAGGGATATTTATATATATATATATATATATATATATATATATATATATATATATATATATATATATATATATATATATATATATATATAGGAAAATGTTTAACTATATTATTATATATATATATATACAAATATATGTATATATACATACCTATAAGAAAATACTTAACTATATAATATATATATATACAAAATTAATGTATACATATACATATAATAGTATATATATGATAATATATATACACAAAGAAATATATATACATAAATATATATGTATACATAATACATATATATATACATATAAATAATGAAGTATATATATATATATATATATATATATATATATATATATATATATATATATATATATATATATAAACAGCAACTATATATATACCTAAATATAGTATGTATAATAATACATATACACATATATACAAATATATGTATACATATATATATATATATATATATATATATATATATATATATATATATATATATATATATATAATTATATATAAAAAGAAAAAGAAAAAAAGAAAAGGAAAAGAAAAAAAAAAGAAAAGAAACAACAGCAGGGGGGATTCGAACTCGGGCCAACGAGCGGGGGGGGGGGGTTTATTGATTGCGCGCTGGCCAGTGGGCCAGCGGCCCGCTATGTTAGAGATAGGATTTTGTTTAATTTATTTAGGTTAGGGTAGATTATATATAAAAAAAAAATAATAAAACTGTCCTGTGTCCAGACAGTTAAGGACACAGGATTCTACGTGTCCGGGTCGATTTGACACGCACGATACAAGTTTTACGTGTCCAGTTCTACACTTGTGTTCGTCAGGACACGGCGAACATCATACGCCCAACACGAGACACGTACGACACGCACGACACTTGCCACTTACGTGTCCGGCGGAGAGGAAGGGTTTTCGAAGGAGCTCGACGGCGGAGAAGGCGTCGGCGTCACGGCGCTTGGGTGGCGCTGGGGCTGGCTCGGCAGGGCGCGCCTGATGGTGGTGGTTGTGGGCTGTGAGGGTCGACGGTGAGGCGGAGCGAGGGGGACGATCGGAGTTAGGGTTCCGATTTGGGTTTCGGGGAAGAACGGGGCGGCGGTTGGCTGAGATGGGTTGGGGTGGTGGTGGTTTGGTCGGGGGGGCTGCTGGGGTTTAAATAGAGGGGTTAGGGCGGTCGTAGGTCGGTCGGGCAGCCGGAAACGGCGGGGGCAGCGGTCGGGGCAGTCGTCGGGGGTGGGTGAGGGAGGAGAGAGAGTGACAGGTCGGGGGGGGGTTAGGTAGATTTGCAGTTAGGTCCTCTAGGTTTTAGGATTTTACATATTGGTCCCAACCCTAACTGAATGCAAATTATAATTTGCATAAACAATTCATAATTTGCAAACTGCTATAAAAATAATTATAAAAATTACAAAACCACATTAAAACAATTTTAAAAATTGCAAATTGATATAAAAACAATTCTACTTATTACAAAACTATATTAAAACATTTCTAAAAATTACAAAATAATATTTAAACAATTTAGAAAATTACATATAGATATTTTTAGTATTTAAAACTCATTTAAAAATCATTTTAAAATTCTAGAAAAATTCCTAAAAATCTAATTAATTATTTTAAGGCTAAAAATAACATTAAAAATTAATAAACAATAATTAAATAAAATTTTGAAAAACAGGGACTTACAATGGATATAAGAATTTTCCAGGGATCGATACGCCATACAGGTGTGATCAGAAGCTGAAGCCAAATTCAAGGGAAAGCGTCAGGCAGCTGGAGTATTCTAGCGTTATCGGAAGTTTGATGTACGCAACCACTGCCACAAGGCCTGACATAGCTTTCGCCGTGGGAATGTTGAGTCGGTTCACAAGCAACCCAGGGGTTGAGCACTGGAAAGCTGTGAAGCGGGTGATGAAATATCTCAAGAAAACTCAGACATATGCACTGCACTACAACGGGTATCCGGCAGTAGTGGAAGGCTTCAGTGATGCTAGCTAGTGCTCATAAGTGGAGAGCGAGAGGTCCACAGGTGGATATGTCTTTTCCTTGGGTGGAGCTGCTATATCATGGAAGTCGAAGAAGCAGACTATACTCTCTCGTTCCTCCATGGAATCTGAATTCTATGCACTTGAAACTGCAGCAGATGAAGCAGAATGGCTTCGGGAGCTCATGTATGATCATCCAGTGGTTGGAGCTCAGATACCGACGATACCGATATACTGTGACAACCAGGCGACTGCGGCGGTGGCATCAAATGACCTCTTCAACGGAAAGAAGAGGACTGTGCGGTTGAAGCATAGGGCAGTACACGATCTTATCAAAAGAGGTGTAATTGCAGTGATTGATGTTCGGAGTCAGGAGAACCTGGCAGATCCGTTCACGAAAGGCCTCAAGCGCTAGTTGGTCGATGATACAGCTTGTAAAATGGGCCTGAAGGCATTCTGATAGTGTGTCTTTGTAATCCTACCATAAAATTTTATGCTATTAGTTCAAAGAGAAATCTACTAGGCATCTAACTTTTGGTTCAAAGGAGGATCACTGACTGGGAAACTATCAGGTAGCAGTGGGTACTTGTTCTCTAGAACATGGAAGGGATACGGACCCATAACCATTGTTGTCTACTATGTATTTTTTCTGCAGAAAAAAAAACTGATCCTGTGGAAGGTTAGCTTAAACGCCTTAATGAGTTCTCAGGCAGAGTGAATGCCTGGTGAGCTTTACAGGAAGCACGGTAGAGCAGCACTACAAGGAGTGAAACTCCATGCTACAGTGGGGTGACTCCACCATGAGGTTCCCAGGTAGGGATAATTCCTCGGCTTTGCAAGCCAAGTCACAGCGGCGTAGCACCGCAAATAGGCAGGTAGTCTAATGCTGTATGACGTAATTAAAGAGTTGTAGACAGCACTACAAAGGGGAGGATGGCCCCATGTTACAGTGGGACGACACCACGATGAGGTACCCAGGTAGGGGTAAAGCCTCGGCATTACAAGCCATGTCGTTGCGGCGTAACACCGCAAGGAAGCCTTAGGCTTCATGCTGGGTAGTTTGGCACTACAAAGAGGCTTGTGACCTCATGCTACAGTAGTATGACACTACGATGAGGTTCCCAGGTAGGGGTAATGCCTCGGCTTCAGGCCATGTCATAGCGGCGTAGCACCGCAAGGAAGCGCAAGGCTTCATGCCATATCTCTTTAATAAAGAACTCACCTATAGTGTATGAAAAGAGATATCAGGCCGTCTCTTGAGGGTAAACTTGTAGACGCCCAAAATTATATACTGAAACCAGGCTGGCACAGGGCCTTTAATGTGCAGCCAGAAGCACACATAAACTACACTTTGTGAGTGGAAAGAATTACAATTGTGGTGCAGAATTCAAGGCATAGTCCAGTCTTGTATCACATTATTATTTAACCCATGCGGGAAGATTCAAGTCGTCAGCGACATCTATCCTAAAGCAAAATGGACAGTTACTGTGGGGAACGCTCAACCCTGGACACATATATATGTTGTGATATGTGGGGGATTGTTGGTGCTTTCTTTACATGGAGAGAGCTTGCTCTCAACATGCCTTGTAAATTTTAGTCCCGCATCGAAAATGCACCATGAGTTATCTCAACATATATACTTGGGTGTGTTGTTGAGAGATGCACATGGGGTGGTGACCCTAAGGAGGGAAACATGTGGGTAATTTTACAAGGAGGTAAGAATAAGGCTCCAAGGATTAAGCATTAATGCTTTTGTCATTCTCTTGGATTAATTTCATTTGGAGCTAAGCCCCAAAGGGGCTTAGCGACTCGGACTCGGACTCGGGCTCATGGGCTCATGAGGCATAATGTGGCATTTTGTTGGTGCACTTTGCACTTAGCACGTCAGCAGTCATGCGGTCTTTATGCGGCTCTTATGCGGCCATGCGGTCTTATGCGGCATGCGGCTCATGCGGCACATGCGGTCCATGCGGTCCATGCGGCTCATGCGGTTCATGCGGCTCATGCGGTCCATGCGGCCATTAGGCTCATGCGGCCAGGCTGCTGCTACTGCCGCATGGAGGGATCCGCTGACTGTGCAGATTACAAATCAGTTATAGAAAGGCTGAATCAATGCGATTAAATCAGATCCTATCTTTGTGGGATTTGAATTAATTCAGATCCTATCTTTGTGGGATTTGAATTAATTTCGTGGGATTTGAATTAAATCTCGTTGCTATCTTTTGGGATTTGATTCAATCTTTTCATAACTGAAGAGGCGGATAGGGTTTCCACCCTCTCTCTATAAATACTCTCTTCTGGCCTCCTTTGTGATACGACAAAAATTACAAGTCAGAAAAGGAGAAAGAGAGAGAGAGAGTTGCTGCCGCCATTGCAAGTCCATCCGAGGAGTCTAAACAGAGGTGACTTCGAGCGTTCCACAAATTTTTCAACTTGCTAGTTCCTGGAAGCAGATCGTGTGGGGCGAATCTTGCTTTGAGCAACGGTGTTTTGACACCCCAGCATTGTTCTTCTTCTCATCTCTCTCTAGTTTTATTGTAACTCGTTCTGTCACAATTGCAACACGTTTGCAAGGAAGAACGAGAGATCTTCTCTTCTCTTTTTTCCCTCATTCAGATTGTAATTTGGCTATTTGATTTTTGTACCATCGTAGATCTTGAGTTTGATCACTGCAAAGTTTTGTGGGACATCTCAGATCTCGATTGCATCTGTTTTTCCATCTTTGATCAAGCCCGGGGAACAACAAGTTTTGTGTCGGTGAGTTTCTATAGAAGAGAGAGAGACCGACCCATGAGTGGGACCAATGGAGGGTTTGATTATACTTGGATTTGGGTACGGTGCGAGCAATAAAATAAGGAAGGGAGAGTGAGTGAGTGAGCTAGTTGGGGTGCTAGGGAAGGGAAGGGAAGGCACCAAGTCACCAACCACCAAATGATCAAGGAAGGGAAGGGGTACAGTTATTCTCCTCGTGAAGGATCTTGCTGGCTTTTACACGTCCCTAGACCTAGAGACCTCCCTCTCTCTCTCTCTCTCTCTCTCTCTCTCCAACTTCTTCCTCTTTTCTCATCTTGATTTTTTTTACGTCAGCATTTGATTTAAGCAGCAGCGGCGGCAGCCGCGACGGAAGCGCCCGGCGGATAAGGGGCTTGGAGGAGGAGGGGGCTCCTCGACACAGGGGGTGGGGGTTTGGGTAGGGGAGATTTCGTGGGAAAGAAGAGGACATTTTTGTCCAAAAAACTGGATCAAAGGAGTTGACCGTTAGTAATGACGGAAACTGTCAAAAGTGGGAGGTGTCTTACATTATGATAATTGAGTGGGATGCACGTTAAATATGGGTAAAGTAAGTGGGATGCTACTCAAAATTTCTCAAAGAAAGAAAAACTAGCCCCACAATTACTGAAGTGAAGAACAGAGCTCCGTCCAACATGCTACAAATTAAGCCCGACCTCGGTTTGCTAGTCCTGACGAAAGCAGCGATTCTCCCAGACGTCCGGAGCTCCATTTCCGAGGGGCAGGAGCATCATTCTGACGATCGTCGGGGTCTGTCTGAGCAAAGCCGAGATCTTTGGCAGCTAGGACAAAAGTAGTCTGCAACAATGTTGTCCAACATGAAGAAGATGGTGACCAGCCACAAGAACAATGCGGAGTAGCCCAAGGTCTGAACTTTCCCGTAGGTGCAGTAGAAGAAGGAGATGTAATCGACGAAACCGTTGGAATTGCACTTCGGGCTGGACTTCAGGAACTCGCACTTCGGAGCCCTCCCGAAGTGCGATTTTGGAGCAGAAGACGGAGTTTTGGTCGACCGTCGTCTCGTTTCCGACGGACGGACGGGTCGAGTTTCCTGCCGGAAGCTCGGCGATGGTTCGCATAATTTGGAGAACAATAGAAGAAGAAGAAATTATGACTTCGGCGAAGACTACTACTGGATGAGCTTTCTTCTGGAGGAAAATTGGACCGGTGTGGGTTTCTTTCGCGAGTTACTTTTAGTTAATTTGCAAAAAATATATTTAAATTTCAATATTTTTATTGCAATAAATCAAATATTCTTGGTAAAACAATCTACGCAAAAATTAAAATTTTATTTTTTAATAGTTTTTTTTTTATTCTTATGCTTAGGTGTAGGATATTTTATTTTCAGAAAATTACATTCTTAATTTATTTTAAATTATACTTTTTAACTTTGGTTTTATGACCCAATTATGCTAATACTCTTGGTTAAAATATTCTAGTATGGCATGCGAAACTATACTTTAACGTTTGGATGCTTTTTTTATTTCTCATTTTAGATATATATATTTATAAATCAACTAGATTTGACTAGATTGGACGAGTAACTAGATTCGTATCCAAACTTGATTAGAGTGGACTCGAACCCAATTCAACTATGACATGAATCCCCGATTAAACTGGACTGAGTACGACATACTCGACAAGACCTAAATCCTACATAATCTTAATTGAACCCTACCTTGACTGGTCCTGGCTGAACCTGACCCAATCGACTGGATCAAAATCTGACCCGAACCAACTTGGACCTAAATCCGACTCAATTCGGATCCACAATCCTCATTTTTTATATATATTCTATTTTATTTGATTCTTGAGAAATCACAACTGATTGAAAATATGAATGTTCTAATGGCACGAAAGAACTCTACCTTCCTTGGCTCCAAATAAAATACAAATAAAAGAATCGGTCAAATATTCGTCAAAAAAAATATTGAGATTAAAAACTTTACATATTTAAACATGTTGTCAAATTTGGTTGATTAAACAAGTCCTCACTACTACTTTTTTTTGTGCCAGTTTTTTTAATAATTTATATGAAACACGTTTAAAACTTCACATGCTTAAAATTCACACTAATTTGAATCTTTCAAAAGTATACAAGTTTTATAAGATCCTGAAAGATACGAAAAAAAAAACTGCAAATAATACAAGTTTTATTCGGATAATTGCTAGCAAGGGTGCTGTCAATGCTCGTTAGCGAAATTAGCTTTCATTCATAGATTAAGGATCAGATATGATCAGTTCTTCTCCTGACATGTGTTTCTGTAAAGATCCAACAATATTTGCACTTTACATAAAACACAATATATATATATATATATATATATATATATATATATATATATATATATATATATATATATATATATATATATTAGGCACAAAAATCATAAGTAAAATTACCAAAGCCATATATTAATTTACTAATTAGCCATGCATGGCATAACAAACGCAAGAAGCAGAGTGGCAAATATAGCAAAACAGGATCTCAGCTCCTTATTAATCATGACGTAAGTTCATAAATATACACACTCTTTTCGTGCGGAGCGTAGTAATTACTTAGCTAGTAGAACCAGTAGGAGGCGGCGGAGGTGGCGGAGGAGGCGGCTGCGGCCGGGGGTTAGGATTGGGTGGCTGATATTTGCCTTTGAGTTTCTTGATCAACTTGCGGTTGCATGCAGCTTCGTCCGGCAGTGAGGAGCCCTTCTTCGTCATCGTGATATTGAGCACGTACGTACCCACCCGGTAATAATGCGTTGATCGATATCAAAGCAAGAGATATAGAGAGAGAGCAGCCAACCAAGGTGAGCCGGAGACTTTTCTTCGGATGCACATTGTGCATCAAGACAAACTCGGAGGCTCTGAGCGTCACTTTCAAGGTTCAAGTTTCCTTCCATGCCTATGTTTATTTTTATGGTCACGCACACTACTTCCCCTGGGCGGTCACGCACACTCCCACAAACCGAATTTGGAGATTCCACGTAGAGTTTAACTCTCAGAATTCTTCTTTTTCTCCATAAGCTTTCTCTCTCATCCAAAATTTTCACAAATAAATCCATAACTTGCTCCTCCCTCTACCAAATCAAAATTCGAGACCACCGTCGCGTTCGTCTCGTCGTCATCTCCGAATCTAGATCCCACTCCCCCACCTTCCGAGCCCTCCGTCCGACGTCCGGCGTCTCCCGTACGCGTACTCCGTCGTTGCGTATTCGTCGTGTGCATGCACGTACCCGTGCTCATCGATCCCTGCGTTGTTCCGAGTCCGAGGCCTCCCCTCGGTACTCCTTCGTGCAAGCCTTGGGTAACCTCTCCCCTTTCACCTTCTGTTGTAATTCACAGAACCCAATATAACTTTCTGGCCTTAGAATAGGTTAAGTAAATGGCTGATAAGGTTATGTAGATTAATATTAGTTTCTGTATATTAGTTAATGTAGTTTAATATTAGCAATATTGGTAATAAATTTCTTTTAGAAAATTTTATTTAGGTTGCATAATCTTTAATTAATTTAAATGTAGATTTATGAATTAGATTATTTAATTTTGTGGTATAAACTTGGTTGTATGTATATCTAAAAACCTAGAAATCATTTAGTAGATTATTTACAAAAGTCTTTAATTTTATCTAGGCATTAGTTAATAAATAGTGGATTAGAATTATTATTCTTTAAGTAAAAGTTTTGTTAGTAAAAATATAATAAAATTATTTTCAAATAAATAATATATATATATATATATATATATATATATATATATATATATATATATATATATATATATATATATATATATATATATATATATTATAAATTCTCTTTTAGATGATTTCTAAATAAAAAGGTTCTGATAAATAGATTAATAAAGAAGCTAATTATTTTCGATAAAACGAATTATGTGTTAAAATGATTATTTTGGTAAATGGTATTTAGTAATAAAATCCAAAATCTTTTATAATAGCTTAAAACCATTATTTTGGTAAGAAAATATTTTATGCATTTATTACTATTTTAATAATTAAAGATAATTTTCTATGTTATTTACGGAAATGATTAAAAGATATAGTTTTAAGGAAATTATTTTTGTTAAATAATTAATTTTGATAACTAAATTCTACTTTCAAATATTTTTAGATAAATCTATTTTCCTACAAAATTACTAATTTCAAAGAAATAATTTTTAAAGTAATTTTTTAATAATTATTTATTTACGACAAAATCTATATTTACTTAAACGGTTATATATTAATTTTAGATATGTAACAAAATATATCTTTATGTACAAATGGTTTTCAATTAGGATCACCAACCTGTAGACTTGGCCTAGTTTTGTACCTTAGATTTAGGACGTAATTCTGGTTACTAAAACTGGCGTTACGATCTTGTAGGTTCGGATCTGTAAACCCTAGCAGTCACTTTCTGGTTGCTGCCAAGTTAAGGAATACTCTGAGGGAAGTTTTATATCTATTCCATATCTGCGTTTTATTTTGATAATTAAATGTATGCATCAGTTAGTTATATGTAGTATAGTTACACTGATTAACCGTGGATCCCTCTCGGACTCCACATAGGTTGATGGATTACTGGATGGCTATCTTGACATGTTAGTTATTGATTATTGATTATTGACTTATTGACTTGGAGATTGCTTGGAGAAGTAGTATAACGTCTGTGACTGTGAGACTCGTCTCATTGTATCAGTATTTATGTACGGTTACGTATTTTTAGCCATATTTCATATTTCTTAGTTTTTGAATATTTAAAATTTTTTTAAAGTATAAGTTAAACTTGTCTTGGTTTAATTTGGTTTGGTTCAACTTTGTATTGGACTTGGTTTGGTTTAGATAGATTTTAGATGCGAAGGTTTGTATAAAATCCAACTCCTCTCTCTCTCTCTCTTCAATTATTTTCATTCTCTTCATCTTCTTCCTCTTCATTTTCTCCTCCAACCTAAGGCAAGTATATTTTGTCAAATGTTGGACAAATATTTATTTTGTTTGTTCTAAACTCTTTCTTACATGATTCTTAGCATCTTTAGAACTTGACATTTTTTATTTTGGTGGATAAATATTTATAGATCTAAGTTTATAACCTTTTTGATTTTTTTGGATTTTGATCTACTAAAATTCATTATTTTTAAGTTTTGATTGTTCTACGCGGTAGAGAATTTAAATTTACCCAAAACGGACATTTGAAAAGTTAGATTTCGACTTATTTTGAGAAATTTATGACAAAAAAAAGATTTGGACATCTTCTATGTTCATCTATCCTGATTCTGGCAGGGACGATGAATAGTGTCGTATGCATGAATAGAGTCGTATAGATGCGTAGTGTCGCATAGATGCATAGTACCGTAGAAATAAATAGTACCGCATGGATGAATAGTGCCGCATAGATGTATAGTGCCGCAGGAATGAATAGTGCCACATGGATGCATAGTGCCGCATGAATGAATAGTGCCACATGGATGAATAGTGCCGCAGGCTTGCATAGTGCCGCATGGATGCATATTGCCGCATGGATGAATAGTATTGCAGGCTTGCATAGTGCTGCATGGATGAATAGTGCCGCAGGCCGAATAGTACCGCAGAATGCCGCATAGTGGCTATTTTGGCTATTTTGGCCTGTTTTATATCCTATTTTGCTGATTTATGGGCATAATTTCTCCCAACTTTCAACATGAAAGTTGTAGATCTTTTCCTTGACTTCAAGAATATGTTACTAATTATTTTATGCAAGTTTCTTTTATTCTTGATATGGAGCTTATGATTGCATTGCATGTTTTCTATCTTGGCCTAAATTGCGACGGCCCTACTTAATAGCTTGATATTTCTTTAATAAATAAATATTTTAACATGATTTGATAATATTGTACAGTTAGAGAATGATTGTACCCCTCTCATACCCTTAACTCTAGCACATATTCAATTGGTGTTTTATGCCAAGTAGTTACCTCATTTATTCCTTCTCTTATGTTATGATGCACCTTTTATCAAGATCTATCTACAAGCTTTCTTACGTCTATGATTGCTTAACATGATAGTGATCCGTTGTGGGGCACTCATGATTTATGTCTTCCTTCTTTGGCTTAACATGATAGTGATCCGTTGTGGTGCACTCATAATGTACGTCTTTCTTCTTTGCTTAACACAATAGTGACCCGTTGTGGTGAACTGTCACTTCCCCTTTCCGAAATACGTATTCTAAACACATGTACTGCTGGAATGTATTTATTTAATATTTATCATGTATTATTCTGTATTTAAATTCCTTTAATTTTATGTTAATTTATTTTCTGCAATTATTTTTCTGCATTTTACTTTCTACATTTTTATTCTCTGCTTTTACTTTACTTTTTGGGTTCGGCCTGGATTGGTTTGTTTTCGGTTTTTGTTGGTTCATCATGAACCGAACCCACCTACCACCACTCCTTCATTTAAAGCCCATTCCCTTTCTCTCTCTTCATTACTTCTTCTCATTTCTTTTATTCTTCCTCATAACTCCCCCACCAACCTAGGAGGGCTAGGCAAGTGCCAACTTGCTTCTTGATGGATTTTTATTTTTTGTTGTTCAATTGTGTTCCTCTCAAGATTCTTAGACACTTTAGTACTTAGCATTTTATATTCCCATGACTCATTTCGTATAGATCTAAGTTTAATAAATTTTTGGAACTTTTAGGTTTTGATCTAGTAACTTTGTTATTTTTCAAGTTTTGATGGTTCCATATTGTAGGAAATTTTATTCTACCCAATTTTGACTATTGGAAGTCCTGATTTCGACTTATTTTGAGTGATTTATGGTCTTTTTGGTTCATGGGTTTTTATGGTCATTAGAGGCTGATTGGAGAAGATGAGCAGTACATGTTGTTTTCTGGCGCATACTATTTTCTGGCACATGCTATTTCTGGCGCATGCTGTTTTCTGGCGCATGCTGTTTCTGGCGCATGATGTTTTCTGGCGCATGTTGTTTCTGGCGCATGCTATTTCTGGCGCATGTTGTTTCCTGACGCATGTTGTTTCTGGCACATGCTGTTTTTCGTGGCCGCATGACACTTCCTGGACACATAAGATCCTGACCACATATGCATTCTCAGCCGCATGAACTTCTATAATTTTCTGCCCGCACGACTCTAACTCATGATGCCTTTTGACTGATTCTTGTCCCGAATTAACATTGATTGATATTGATTATGTCCTTGACTAATAATTGATCATGCGTTCCTAGTTGGAACTAAGAGACTGGCTAGTCGTCTTATTGAATTGAATGAATGAGACACGTTCATATTAATTATGAACTATTGTAATCGATTGATCGATCCCGAATATTGGCATACAAGCATATGCAGGCTTCAATTTATTTATTTCTCTACAAAAGCAGCATGTGTACTTTATGTTCAAGGCATGATTATTCTGTGGCTAGTTTTGATTGTTGTATTACGCTATGTAAGACCTACAACCTAACCGCACGGGTATCGTTGTAGAGATGTACATATCGTACCCCGTACGAAAGTACTCTTTCTGAATGACCATGATCCACGACATAGGATTTCACTCAACATAGAGGCTATTAAGTTAAATAAAATAAATGATTGCATGGAGAGAACGGATTCCCGAGTTCTTACATGGCAGCCCTCTTTGGAACTATTAAGTGCCCGACAGGCCGGCTGGTTCCCACAGATACTACAAATCTGCCACACGGGCAGGAAGTGGTATCTGCTTATATTATTTATTGTACATTATATATTAACGACGGACGTCCTGCTGGAACTCGTCTAAATACATGATTGGCACAATTGATTGACTGGGTAAACTAGCCTTGCTTGCACATAGTAAGAACTGAGGAATCCTTTATTGCATATTTCCAGTGGAACCCACAATAGCAAGCCGTAGTAGTTGCATGGCCGTCTAAATTGATTTGGTTGTGTACTGTACCTACTCTGTTGACTAACTGAGATGATCAAAGTGTCGAGACATGACGGGCCAACTTCTGTCCTTGTTTGGTTGGGAGGTTGGTTCGAAGTGTCGTGACGTTATGTGAATCCCAGTAGCAAGCAGAGATTTATTATTATATTCTCTTATTTATTGGTTTATATTCCTCATATCGTGCTTCCTTGCGGTACTTGCTATTAGAGGTCTAACCTATCTGGTTTTGCATGGCCAGATCTAGAGCCGGTTCCCGAGGACTCAGCTTACTTCCACCTCTAAGATGGTCAATACTAGAGGGATGATCGCAGGAGGACTCGAGTGGGTTCCTTACTTCCTCACTCATTTTGTTATTTACTTAATACCTTGCCGTTTGGCACCGACATGTTAGTCGAATTGTCTTGTACTTACTTTTACATAATTATAATTAAGTCAGACTGTAGCTGATAACAATTGTGTATACCTTGCTTCGTCATCTGGCTATGTTTTGTAAAGCCAGATATTAAGAACATTTTGACTGAGCATTTGGGACGCCTTACTGCTTTATCTTACATGTTCTCTATTTCTGTTTCGTGTTTGAATGATTGAGACAATAGATGTGAAGTGACCATAGTATGACTTTCATGTAGTATGCACCCCCTTGTCTTATTAAACAGCATTGATCGTATTATACGGTATTCATCTACCCGTAATATGTAGCTGGCTGAGTCATTCTCCCGCTCTACAGTATTCTGGTCCTGGGGCGTGACAAGGCTTTAGTGGTGGCCCATGCAGGTCTGATTTCAGACTTGTGGGGTGTTTTGATTTATAGGATGTCTCAATCACACATGTTTCCCTTGATCTCATGGTTCGTTGTTCTCAACTCTAGCTTGACATTCCAGTATCCTTTGACTTTATTGATCTTTCCTATCCGGTCATTTGATTGTTCTCTTGTCCCTTTTTAGGGGCACTTCGTCCGCATCTGTCAGAGCTGGACAACAGCAACAAGGGCAACATGGACAACTTGACCAGGTTGGTCAGCAACAAGGGTCAGAACTACTTCAAGAGACTATCCAAGAAGAAGTGATAGTGGAAGCAGCAGCTGGATCGCAGTATCCGAAGGTTCCACCACCACCAACAGTTCCACCTACCCCAGTGGAAGTGGACACACCGACCCTTCTGGAGATCATGAGAGGGATGATGGCTACTCAGCAACACCATATGTTAGCCCAACAGCGCATGCACGCTTAGTTGCAAGAGCAGAACGTACTACTCAACCAAGGGTTGCAGACGACATTGGAAAGAGGGGCAAGGACAGATTCAGGAGCATCAGCCAGGTTTTGTAAGTACAACCCCCGTCGTTTCGAGGGCACGGAAGATGCCATCTCAGCAGATGCATGGCTTAAGGATATTGAGGCTATTCTGACGGAAGCTAAGGTACCGACAGAAGAACGTGTGGATCAAGTGAAGTTATTACTTCAGGATCTCGCACGTGATTGGTGGGAATCAGAAGAAGTAGGCATCAGACGTCCTGTTGCTTGGGACGATTTTACTGCAAGGTTCAAGACGAAGTACTATGGAGTTGTGGCGCAGTTTGAGCTACAACAGAAGTTTATCAACCTCAAGCAGGCCGGCAAGACGGTAGATGCTTATGTAGCGGAGTTCTGCAGGTTGAGTAGGTTCGCCCCGGAGATGGTAGCAACAGAGAGCCAGAGGGCTATGAGGTTCCAGCAAGGGTTTCATCTTGAGCTCTTGCAATTGATAGAGGGGCACAATTATCAGACTTTCGACGAAGTATTGACGGCAACCCAAAGGCATGAGATCACCATTCAGAGGATCACGGCAAGGACTGGAGGTCAGAAGAGATCCCACAGTCAGATTGAAGGAGGAGGGGGAGCAGCGCTCCGAACAACAGCACCATCCCTTAGCATTCGCATCCACGATGTGGCAATGCGAGGGCCAGCACCACCACCAAGGCAGCAACAACAGCAACAGAGGAAGAACCAGCAACCCCCAGCGGGCTGCACTTATTGTGGGAAGGTAGGGCACGCTAGAGATGTGTGTCGGACATTGAACGGACAATGTTTGATATGTGGAAATCCAGATCATCGGGTTACCACATGCCCCATGAATTTGAGGTCAGGAGGACCATTGCAACAATTTCCTGCTCTGCCAGTACCAGGGGCAGGCCAGTATCGAGGACCAGCGGTGGCAGTGAGACCGTTGGCACAGCGCCCGTTCATGACACAGGCTCAGATGTTTTGGCAGCAGGGACCGTCGATGCAGCAACACTAGCATAGACCACCCCAACATCATCAAGGGCCAGCAGCCGCACCAGGCTAGGCGGCAACATGGGAACCAACATGGAGGTTGAGGGCAGGCATTCACTCTGTCCTTGGAGGAGGCATTAGCATCGAGAGATGTTGTGGCAGGTAACATTTTTGTCGCCTCATATCCCTCAGTAGCATTGTTTGATTCGGGAGCAGCACACTCATTTATATCTGCACAATTTGTAACACGGCTAGGAATGGAATTCGAGGCATTGCCAGGGAGGTTAAATATACTCACTGGTAATAGGCTCGTAGGAGTTAGTAGAGTTATTCTAGCATGTAGTATTGTAGTTTGCGGGCATTCCTTATCCGTCCGGTTGATAGAATTTCCTGTTAGAAATTTCGACGTTATCTTAGGCATGGACTGGCTGAAAGACAGTCATGCGACAATAGATTATCATAGAGGGAGTGTATCTTTTGATATTTCAGGCATGAAGCGGTTCACCTTAGTCAGATCAGTAGCAACTCAACAAGAGCATGGAGTAGTGACGGCAATGGAAGAAGTTCAAGTTCCGAAGGTAGTTGAAGAGTTTTTGGACGTATTTCCCGAAGAACTTCCAGGTCTACCACCGGTTAGGGATATTGAGTTCAGCATAGAATTGGTATCTGGAACTAAACCGATATTAGATCAAGTTTACAGAATGGCGGATTCAGAGCAGGCCATGGTATATCAGCACATAGAGGAACTCGAGGAGAAGAAGTTCATCCAAGCTAGCATATCACCATGGACAGCACCAGTGGTACTTGTGGGAAAGAAGGATGGGTCATCCAGATTGTGCATCAATTACAGGAAGCTTAACGCGGTAACAGTAAAGAATAAGTACCCACTACCCAGGATCGATGATTTGTTTGATCAGTTGAGCAGAGCTAGAGTTTTCTCCAAGATAGATCTTCGTTCAGGGTATCACCAAGTGAGGGTCCAGAAGGAGGATATTCCCAAGACAACATTCAGGTCGAAGTATGGGCATTATGAATTCTTGGTAATGCCGTTTGGTTTGACCAATGCTCCAGCAATATTTATGGATTTGATGAACCTCATCTTTATGCCGTACTTAGATCAATTTGTCGTTGTGTTTCTTGACGACATTCTCGTCTACTCTGCTAGTGAAGAGGAGCATAGGGACCACCTCAGGAAAGTATTACAGGTTCTGAGAGAGAACCAGTTGTACGCCAAGCTCAGCAAATGTGAGTTATGGACGGATCACATTTTATTTTTGGGTCATATCATATCAGGAGCTGGAGTAGCAGTGGATCACAAGAAGGTAGAATCAGTAGAGAGTTGGCTAGTACCCAAGACCGTAGCAGATGTGCAGAGTTTCTTGGGATTGGCAGGATATTATAGAAGATTCGTATCAGACTTTGCAAGACTTTCAGCACCCATGACCCGCTTGACACGAAAGGATGTACCATTCGTCTGGTCGGCAGAATGTCAGGCATCATTTGAAAACTTGAAGCAGAAGTTGATATCAGCGCCTATTCTTACATTGCCAGTTGGACCCGGAGGTTTTACTGTATATTGTGATGCGTCAGGTAAAGGACTTGGATGTGTCCTCATGCAACATGGGAAGGTGATAGCGTACGCATCTAGGCAACTTCGAGACCACGAAAAGAATTACCCAACTCATGACTTGGAGTTGGTAGCAGTAGTATTTGCTTTAAAGCTATGGAGGCATTACTTATATGGTGACCGAGTGGATATGTACACAGACCACAAAAGTCTGAAGTACATCTTTACTCAGAAGGAGCTGAACATGAGACAGAGAAGATGGTTGGAGTTGATCAAGGATTGCGATGTAGAGCTTCAGTATCATCCAGGTAAGGCTAATGTGGTTGCAGACGCTCTCAGCAGGAGAGGTAGCGCATTTATGTTGACAACACAGAGGCATATCTTAGAAGACCTTCAGGAGATGGGCATCGAAGTTATATTTCCTATAATATAGGAGTTCTAACAAGTCTACAAGTTCAATCCGACTTGGTAGACAGGATCAAGGCAGCTCAGGCACAAGACCCAAGGATTCAGAAGCTTAGAGCAGAATATGAGTCAGGACTCAGGAAGGAGATGCAAATTCATGAAGATGGTACACTTAGGTTTGGGTCACGTCTATGTGTTCCCAGTGGAGATATCAGACATGAGGTTATGGCAGAAGCTCACAGTTCTCAGTATTGTATACATCTTGGAGGAACCAAGATGTACCAAGATATCAAACAACACTTCTGGTAGAATGTGATAAAGAGGGAGATAGCTAGATTTGTTTCCTGTTGCTTGGTATGTCAGCAAGTAAAGGCAGAACAGCAGAGGCCAGCTGGATTATTACAGCCGCTTTCTATTCCGGAATGGAAATATGAACATATTACAATGGACTTTGTGACCGGTTTACCGAGGTCACCAAGTGGTAAAGATGCTGTTTGGGTGATAGTAGATCGGCTTACAAAGGTGGCACACTTTCTTCCTTTCAGAGTAGGGCAATCTACAAAAAAGTTGGCAGA
The DNA here is from genome assembly GCA_029216955.1 of Iris pallida. Taxonomy (NCBI): domain Eukaryota; kingdom Viridiplantae; phylum Streptophyta; class Magnoliopsida; order Asparagales; family Iridaceae; genus Iris; species Iris pallida. The sequence continues at coordinate 1,602,896 of JANAVB010035418.1, forward strand.
GTTGTATATGCAACAGATAGTCAGGCAGCATGGAGTCCCTGTTAGTATTGTGTCAGACAGAGATACCCGTTTTACATCACATTTTTGGAAGAGCTTACATCATATCCTGGGTACCAAGTTAAGATTTAGCATGGCTTACCATCCACAGACGGACGGGCAATCAGAAAGAACAATCCAGACTTTAGAGGATATATTGCGAGCTTGCACTCTAGATTTTGGAGGATTTTGGGAGAGCCACCTGCACTTAGTCGAATTCTCATACAACAACAGTTATCAAGCCAGTATCCAGATGGCGCCATTTGAAGTATTATATGGTAAGAAGTGTAGGTCGCCACTAGCATGGGATGATATCGGAGAGAGGAAGATGTTAGGTCCGGAAATGATTGTCCAGACAATTGAAGTGGTCAAGGGAATTAGAGAACGACTTCGAATTACGCAAGATCGGCATCGTCATTGGGCGGACCAGCATTGTAGGCCGCTAGAGTTTTTTGTTGGGGACCATGTGTTCTTACGGATCTCACCTACCCATGGGGTCATTAGATTTTTGGCGTTCGCGGGAAGTTGATTCCGCGGTACGTGGGCCCCTTTTTTTTATCCTTGATAGGATAGGCGATGTTGCTTATCGTTTATCCCTTCCTCCTTCGTTACGAGAGGTGCATGACGTGTTTCATGTATCTCAGTTGTGAAGGTATGTATCGGACCCAATTCCTATCCTTGATCATTCTGAGCTGGTTATTGGTACCAACCTGTCTTACGAGGAACAACCTGTGTCCATTTTGGACCGAAGAGAGAAGATACTCAAGAACCGAACAATTAGCCTTGTCCGGGTTGCTTGGGGTCATCACTCTTTAGGGGAGTCACCGTAGGAACGTGAGGATGATATCCGATTACGGTATCCGCACCTGTTTGACTCACAAGGTATATCTCTTTCTGTATACCTTGATTGTCTTAACTCCTCATGCTTGTCACCTTATGAGTAGAATTGCTTGGTGTCGTCGATAGTTAAACATAGATATGTTACTTGCTATTGGCATTGTAGAATGATTGCTTACTCAATTGCTTATACTTAGATTAGTTTAGCTCCAATGTTTCTATCATGCTTGGATTTGAAATTCCGAGGACAGAATTTTTTTAAGGAGGGTAGAGATATCACTTCCCATTCCCGAAATACGTATTCTAAACACATGTACTGCTGGAATATATTTATTTAATATTTATCATGTATTATTCTGTATTTAAATTCCTTTAAGTTTAAGTTAATTTATTTCCTGCAATTATTTTTCTGTATTTTACTTTTTGTATTTTTATTCTCTTCTTTTACTTTGCTTTTTGGGTTCGGCCTAGATTGGTTTGTTTTCGGTTTTTGTTGGTCGATCATGAACCGAACCCACGTACCACCACTCCTTCATTTAAAGCCCATCCCCTTTCTCTCTCTTCATTACTTCTTCTCATTTCTTTTCTTCTTTCTCATAACTCCTCCACCAACCTAGGAGGGCTAGGCAAGTGCCAACTTGCTTCTTGATGGATTTTTATTTTTTGTTGTTCCATTGTGTTCCTCTCAAGATTCTTAGACACTTTAGTACTTAGCATTTCCTATTCCTATGACTCGTTTCGTGTAGATCTAAGTTTAATACATTTTTGGAACTTTTAGGTTTTGATCCAGTAACTTTGTTATTTTTCAAGTTATGATGGTTCCATGTTGTAGAAAATTTTATTCTACCCAATTTTGACTATTGGAAGTCCTGATTTCGACTTATTTTGAGTAATTTATGGTCTTTTTGGTTCATGGATTTTTATGGCCATTAGAGGCTGATTGGAGAAGATGAGCAGTACATGCTGTTTTCTGGCGCATGCTGTTTTCTGGCGCATGCTATTTTCTGGCGCATGCTGTTTTCTGGCGCATGCTGTTTCTGGCGCATGCTGTTTTCTGGTGCATGCTGTTTCTAGCGCATGCTGTTTTCTGGCGCATGTTGTTTCTGGCGCATGCTGTTTCTGGCGCATGCCATTTCCTGGCGCATGTTGTTTCCTGACGCATGCTGTTTCTGGCACATGCTGTTTTCCGTGGCCGCATGACACTTCCTGGACGCATAAGATCCTGACCACATATGCATTCTCAGCCGCATGAACTTCTATAATTTTTCGGCCGCACGACTCTAACTCATGATGCCTTTTGACTGATTCTTGTCCCGAATTAACATTGATTGATATTGATTATGACCTTGACTAATAATTGATCATGCATTCCTAGTTGGAACTAAGAGACTGGCTAGTCGTCTTATTGAATTGAATGAATGAGACACGTTCATATTAATTATGAACTATTGTAATCGATTGGCCGATCCCGAATATTGGCATACAAGCATATGCAGGCTTCAATTTATTTATTTCTCTACAAGAGTAGCATGTGTACTTTATGTTCAGGCATGATTATTCCGTGGCTAGTTTTGATTATTTTATTACGCTATGTAAGACCTACAACCTAACCGCACGGGTATCGTTGTAGAGATGTGCATATCGTACCCCGTACGAAAGTACTCATTCTGAATGGCCATGATCCACGACATGGGATTTCACTCAGCATAGTGGCTATTAAGTTAAATAAAATAAATGATTGCATGGAGAGAACAGATTCCCGAATTCTTACATGACAGCCCTCTTTGGAACTATTAAGTGCCCGACAGGCCGGTGGTTCCCACAGATACTACAAATCTGCCACACGGGCAGAAAGTGGTATCTGCTTATATTATTTATTGTACATTGTATATTAACGACGGGTGTCCCGCTGGGACTCGTCTAAATATATGATTGGCGCAATTGATTGACTGGGTAAACTAGCCTTGCTTGCACATAGTAAGAATTGAGAAATCCTTTATTGCTTATTTTTAGGATAACTTGGAACCCATAATAGCAAGCCGTAGTAGTTGAATGGCCGTTTAAATTAATTTGGTTGTGTACTGTACCTACTCTGTTGACTAACTGAGATGATCAGAGTGTCGAGATATGACGGGCCAACTTCTGTCCTTGTTTGGTTGGGAGGTTGGTTCGAAGTGTCGTGACGTTATGTGAATCCCAGTAGCAAGCAAAGATTTATTATTATATTATCTTATTTATTGGTTTATATTCCTCATATCGTGCTTCCTTGCGGTACTTGCTATTAGAGGTCTAACCTCTCTGGTTTTGCATGGCCAGATCTAGAGCCGGTTCCCGAGGACTCAGCTTACTTCCACCTCCAAGATGGTCAATACTAGAGGGATGATCGCAGAAGGACTCGAGTGGGTTCCTTACTTCCTCCCTCGTTTTGTTATTTACTTAATACCTTACCGTTTGGCACAGACTTGTTAGTCGGATTGTCTTGTACTTACTTTTACATAATTGTAATTAAGTCAGACTGCAGCTGATAACAATTGTGTATACCTTGCTTCGTCATCTGACTATGTTTTGTAAAGCCAGATATCAAGAACATTTTGACTGAGCGTTTGGGATGCCTTAGTGCTTTATCTTACATGTTCTCTATTTCTGTTTCGTGTTTGAATGATTGAGACAATAGATGTGAAGTGACCATAGTATGACTTTCATGTAGTATGCACCCCCTTGTCTTATTAAACAGCATTGATCGTATTATACTGTATTCATCTACCCGTAATACGTAGCTGGCTGAGTCATTCCCTCGCTCTCCAGTATTCTGGTTCTGGGGCGTGACATGCACTCAAGTCACATGTCACTTCTTTGCTTAACATGAATGTGGCCCGTCGTGGCGCACCCCTAACAAGTACCCTTAACATGATAGTGACCAGCCGTGGCACTACAAAAAAAACTCCTTTTACAACGTTCCATCTAAAACACTTCCTAAAAACGTTGTTAAAAAGGGGATCTTCTACAACCTATATAGTAAAAACGTTATAAAATACATGTACAAACAACGTTTTATATTCAAACGTTAAGGCTTCTACAATGGTCATTCACAAAAGTTGTTTACTACTGTCTTCAACAACATTTTATTAACATTGTAATATTTATTAATTTTGACAACATTTATTTAAAGTTATCAAAGTTATTTATTTTGACAATGTACTTAAAATATTGTAAAAATGTCATGATGTTCAACAACGTTTATCAAATGTTGTAATTTTTTTATATTTTACAATGTTTGTTTTATGTTGTAAAATTAATTTTATTTTACCACTTTATATAAACGTTGTGTATGTCATATCATTTTACAATGTTTAAGAAACATTGTAAAATGGTTATATCTAACAACCTTTAAAAAATATTGCAAAAGATGTGTATTTCATAATGTTTAAACAATATTGTAAATTCATATTTAAAATATTTATAGGATGATATTATTTGAAATGTTGGTCTTATTAGGTCGATACCTCATTTGGTAGCATCTCATGATTAAATGGATATGTCATGTTCTGAAACCGTCCCTCCATGGCTTCAAAAGACAAGCCTAATATAATAGCTTATCTTCATTCTTGTAAAAATCATGACTTCTCAAACTCTATTTTACTCTTTAAAATGCTGCTTTACCTTAGATTATGTAATATATTCAATTAATGAATCATTAAAAATATCTAACAACTATCAGAATTTCTAAAGCTTAACCACTGATAATAAGTTTTCTTCATTTATATGATTTTACAACTTACTATGCTTTTACACCCTTAATGATTGATCTTTTTTGTTCAATTATCTTTGTTGAATTGACAGGAAAAGAGACTCCCAACATCGGATCGGTTAGTATCGGTAGCGACGATATCGGATAAGGAAAAGTCAAAATATATCGGTATCAGCCGTATCGTATCGGTATCGACCTATACTATAAATTATAGGCTAGAAGCTTTCAAGTCTAAGGTTGAGGTATGATCCCCACTTGACTAGCCTAAGGGTTGTCTTTCGCTTAGATTTATTTGCTGACTATGCACACTACAAGAAATACCCCTATTTCACAACGGTTTTAGTGCAACGGTTATATGTGTGTTGCTGGAACTATAATTTACAACAGTTTAGAAACGGCTGAAATAAAGGTTTGCAAATGAAATATATTTGCAAAGTTAGAGATTAACCGTGATCTAATACACCTTTTACAATGGTTCATAAATTTTTGCTAAAAGTTTTTCTTTTTTACAATGGTCAAGCAACGATTTTATGGAAGTGTTGTCAGAGTGGGCTGAATTTGCAATGATTATGTAAGGGTTTTAAATAATTATTGCAAATTTATTACTATTTTCAACACTTACATAAAGCCTTATAAAAAGGTTCTACATAAAGCCTTATAAAAAGGTTCTCTCTTAGCAGCAGTTGTGTAACGCTTTTTGTAACCTGTTCCGAGTGGACTTTTTATTTGTAATGATTATGCAATGATTTTTTGCGATTACTTGCAATTTTTTTGTTAAACGACAACGATTATGATAACCATTGTTGAAAGAATAAATAACTGTTGCAACATGTTGATCTCACAATAACTTATATATAGCCGTTACAAAGTTCAATGTCTAATTTCATTTTTTTGGTTAATTTTAATACACAATAAAGATTTAAGCATCAATATTACTCACTCGAATTTTAAATCGATTATTGGTCCCCTATTCATTAACCTAAAATATTTGATAATTAATATTTTACATCGATCCAAAATTCCCAATCGATAAAAAATATTGTAAACATACTTAAATGTACAAAACATATATTATACATTATTCCTCTATTTTTTACATGATTTCGTTGGTTGTTGGAGGGAATTCGAGATATATTGTGAATTGTTGACTATGTATTGAATTTAATTTTGTTAATGGGTTCGAGTCATGACCCGTGCTACTTGACAAAAGTTGTGATTTAGAATATATGATTGAACAAATTGAACAAAGGACGTTGGCAGAATTTGCAGACTTTTTATTAAGAAAATCTCTTGGATATTCAGTCAATTTCTCTGATGGATTCCTGTATTGTTCTTTTAGAGTTACGTTACATCAAATTGCGTAGCTAAATGGTGGATATTTTGTGAGACATAATTAATGGTACAAAGAGATTAACCGAATTTTTGAGGTATAAGTACAAGAAATACATGCATATGGTGTAACTACTAACACTATTGTGCGTTTGTTTGCAAGACGGGAAATAAGTTAATTCCACGAAATTATTTTCCTAGGAAACAACTCCATGGAAATTTCAAATTTTCTTATGAAAAAATTAATTTGGTGTTTGAATGTCATTATTTTCGACAAAAAAACATACCATTTTCTATGGAAAATGATATTTTCCTATGTGTTGGACAAGGTTCATTTTCCACCATTTTGGAGAAAAATATAGAAAATGATAGTTTTTTAGAAAATAATTTATAATTTCATGTAAAATATAAGCTATCAAACACTACAATTGGTAGAAAATTTGTAATATAAATATTTTTCATGACAAAAAAATCCAATCAAACACACATTAGCTTTTAGAATTTTATGCATAGATTAAAATTAACTAATTTTTATTAATCATTAAAATTGATTAATACACCCTTATAAGTAACTAATTTTTACTTTTTTATGCATACATTACAAATTTTCTAAAATTGATATCAAATGCTGGCAGTCATTCAACTTTGTGCAGTAATATTATAAAATTGGTCATGGGCCAATATCATACCTTTTTCTAACTATTTTTTTATATCTTTTTGGTTGTCAGTGCTTGTGTCTTGTATCGATCAAAAATCCAGCGTTGATAGTCATGCACAAATTGTATCGGTGCAAAATAATAATAATAATTAGTCATGGGCTAATAGGGGGTGGTCTAGTGGTTGTCAGTGTAGGTTATAGGAGAGGTAGAGGTCTTGCTTTCAAATTCAAGCCTAAAAATGATATTGGTCATATCGATCGATCAACTGATTGAGACATAAAATTAAAAATTATCCCATGTAAAAGTTGGTTGTACTTGGGCTCTAAGTTGTATTCTATCTATTTAAGATACATGATAATATCGAAAGAATTAAAGAAGGGGAGTGATTCAAGTAGAGAAGGGTTAGATTTTTCGAACTTCGTTAGTTGTAACATCGAGAGATGGATCAACTGGAAGAGCTCATCAGTATTAGAGTTTTTCAATTTTTGTATTTTTTTACAATGAAATTATGTTGATATATATTATTTTCCTGCACACAAAGATAAATAAAATGATATAAAAAATAGTACACTTTTATTGAATATAAAATAAAATTTGACTATGAATAATCTATATAATTTTTTTTTATCTATATAAAAATAGTATTTAAGCAACTAGATTAAAAAATTGATTGTAAGTCATCTCAGTAACAAACCAATTTTATATAGATTATTTACCCAAATTGTATATATGCTAGTTGCTTTTGGTATAGATTGTTTACTTTGATTTTATTTTATTTATCTTTTACCCTATTTTATAACAGTTGTCAAAATTTTCACCCAAATTGGATTCTGGCGCTAGTTTTTCCTTTCACCAAACAAAATTCTCCCGCTCCTATCAAACCCTCGTCTCCTCCTCCTCTCCTTTTACAAAAAAAATCTATCTTCTCACCTTGATCTCCTTTCTCTTCCACTCCTTCGTGTCCTCCTTATCTACCTCCTTCCCCGGCTAGACCTGCCTAGTCGTCGATGGAGCCTCTGTATTCGAGACCGCCGTCCCGCTGTGCGTCGAGGGGATCAAGGTCACCAACACTGTCGTGATCATCGACCGTGAGCAAGGGTAGGGAGAATCTTGAGGGGAATGGGATCATGCTAGCGGCCCTCTTCACAGTGATGCAAATGATGGAGCTGTTGGTGAGGAGGGCGAAGCTGGATGAGGGGACGACGACGGAGGACATTATTGAAAGCCCTAATTTTGTAATGTATCTTTTTTCTAAATTTCTGTAATAATTTCTATTGGGATTTTGCACTGAACGTTTGCATATTTTGAGTTGATTTTATTAAAACCCTAATTTCTGCTATGATTGTTATTTTGTTGCTGATTTTAGCGGCCTAGGCGGCTGTGACAACTTGCATAACGAAATAAAGTACTAACCCATATGTTTTGTGATAAATGATTTATGTTCTTGTTTTATTGTCACAAATAAACAGGTATGTGTGAATTCATAACTTATTTTATCAATGTATCAAACAAAGTTATTTATTAGTTAATATGAATTATTATTAAATCTAAATCCTGCTCATTCGTAATGCCTATTATAATTCTCCATTTCTCTCATGAGTCATGACTCATGAGATGTTTCAACCGTTACTATAGAATGTTTGGTCCTAGTTAAGTGACACCAGAGTAGTTCTCTCAAAGTGGAAAGAGTGGAACTCTGCCTAATTTAAACCGTAGTTCATAGTATCGGCCGATACAGATCCGATATGGCCGATACAGATCCGATACGCCGATATCAATATAGTTTGGCATGTCCCGACCCGATACCGACCGGTACCCGATACTGACAGATATCGACATTGGGGGTCTCTTTTTCGGTCAAATTGGCAAAAAAAAAATGAATGAAAAAGACCAATCAGCAAGGGTGTAAAATCATAGAAATGTTATAAAAACATGCAAAAGAAGAAAACTTATCTATCGTATGTAAATCAATCGGTAAGGGTGACTACTACTTTATTTAATTTGAGAACTACTAAGAAACAACATTGAAAATATTAAAATTATGCCTAAATGTATAAAATATATTTTCTAAAATATAATACTTGATTAATAATTATTTGTTTTTCGATACCAAAAAATCTGGTACTCCGATCCGAAACCTCCGATACTGCCGATACCGCCGATCCCGATACACGTAGGTATGGTCCGATACTAATACTTTGAACCTTGTTTTAGGGGAAAGGTTCGCTGGACAGAGCTAATGCACTTTTGAGATTTTCAGAAAGGGAATTTCACCCAAATCTAGACAATACATTAACACTAAGTTTAATGCAACTTGGAAGCAAAATGGCACCAAGTTGGAAAGCAAAAATATAGCGAGTAAACTATGGACAATGGACTTCCTTGTCAATAAAAAATAACGATCAAGCTAAGCAAAACAGGTTTCAGGTTACAGTATCAAAGTTTCAGAGTTCAGAATGACTCCACTTTAAAATAAGATCGGGAATCCAGGCTAAAAGATAACTGGATTTGCAAACAGCCACATTTGTAGCATAAGAAAAGAGAATTGAGCTACTAAAAAATGGATAACGAAACTAATGAGAGTTAATAAAGGAAACCGAATAAAACAATCTTAAAAAATTAAAAGGCTAAAACCCTTGAAACTTGGAGAAAAGGTAGGATTCAACAAAATGTCATAGAATAGCTTTGTGAAGATACATATACACCTCAAAGATGTAATAGTTATTGCCTTCTTGGTCAACAAATATCTTTGTAACAGGAAGATCTTTCAAAACAGTCTTCTACAATCCATAAAGTAGCAAATGAAACAGGGGCATCAAATGCCAGCAATACAAACGGCTGACAACAAAGAAATTCACATATCACAAGTTCTTCTAGTAAAACTTTTCATCAAACAAGAAGATTTATCAGGAGGACATTTCCAGTAAAGGCTGAGCAATCTAAAAGTTCTACATATAGATACATAGTATATACACTCAACAATGGACTCCCAATAAGAAAAGCTCTACCTGAGCAAAGATAAGAAGAATACCTTGCTTTTGTCGATCTCACAAGCTTTCTTCTTCATGACATCTTTAGTTTCGTTTATCTTGCTATGCATGAGAAGCTTATGCAGTTTTTTCTCCTGACTCTCCATCTCACAGTAATGTCTAACTTGTGTAACTGTCATATTTTATTTGTGTCCAAGAGAAATAGCTTCATCAAAAGCAAAAGTCAGCGCAAAAGCTGTCCTACAGATGCCTTCTTCATCTTAGTTGTAAGTAATATATATATATATATATATATATATATATATATATATATATATATATATATGAAAGTAATAACTAAAAAAATTAAAAGTTCAAAGAAACATTTAGACAATTCACATATAAAGTAGACTCTATGTGCAATATAATTGATTATTCATCATGCAGTATGATAGAAGGATACTAGTTTTGATAGCAGCCTCCGAGTGTCAAGGTCTTCAAGAATGTTGCTTTGTTTGTTTGTTTGTTATAAGTAGCAGGTAAAGTGCTTCTATTGGTTGATACACATAGCGCACATTCTCAGTCTCAATGTAGGTATGCTGCTTCCGGTCCCTACCAACTTGGGAAATGCCGCAAGTAATCCCTCTATTCTTATTCGGGACATATCCACAAACTGCCTTGAAACAAGTGCTGCAATAAATCCAGAAGAAGATGCTTAGTCTGAAAAGAGGGGCAGTTCAGTTATATACTTATATATTTTAGCTGAACTTCAGATAAATATTTAGCAAATACATAAAATGTCTTAGGAAAAAGTCTCCAAGATCAAGTGATAAAAATATACCTCAAACCGAATTCCATGCCTATGTATCCCTTAATGTTTGGTTTATAATTTATTATAGCATGCTTTGTGACCACCAAGGGGGTTGTTTAGTGGTAACACTTGTACACTACTATCAATTCTCATTTTGAGTTGTGCTTGCCTTCCTAATCCAAATTAATGTGGTTATAGGACTACACGATGGAGTCAGATGCTCTTGCCATATCTCGAGCTGCAGACTTAATGGTGCACTTTCGCTGGAAGTTTAGCCCATGTCACTAGCAAGGTCTCTTCAATCTATCCTTTTTATATTTTTGAATCTTTTCTATCCGTGCATACTTTCATTTCTTGGTCTTCTTCCAAAAATCTCTTAAGAACTTAATATTTCATTGTGTACTGATACTAGATGTGATTATTGTGGGCTTGTCATGAACCTCTTTGAGTGGCTCTATCAAATCACCTTCGTAATTTACTTCAGGCCCTAAGTATTAACGGTGAACTATTGGACCAGATTGTTCAGCTTCTTACAAATGATAATACAGATCTTGGATGTGCAGTTATTGAACATATTGCTTCCGAAAAGGTAACTCTGTCCATTCTATGAACTTGTCTTAATATTGCACATGCACTTTTATGCAGCATGTTCTGTGTAACTTTTACGTTGTAACATGCTATTTGCTTATAATATTTTAATCCTTGGCTGAATATCTTGACACATCCACTACCAAAATACACTAAATTAGCGATGGATATTTAGAGACAGATTTTTTTTGTCGGCGTTAGCGACGGGTTCGTGGCCGCTCAGCGACTGATTACCGACTACACGACTTTGCCATTTTTATTTTAATTTTAGGGGGAGGAAAGGTCGCACATCCGTCGCTAGACTGTCGGAGATATAGCGACGGATCTCTAGTCGTCGCTACGTACTCGATTATTTGGCGAGAATTGTGTAGAGAATTGGCGGGACATATCTTCGACTACGTAGCGACGGATATTCAGTCGGCACGTATCAAACAGGGCGACTACGGGGCGACGAGTTTTTTTTTCTGTCGCTAGTCCGTCGCTATATATACGTACCAGACTTTAAATGAAACGGCGGAAGGAACTTTTTGCATTCCCCCCAAATCACTCTCTCTCCTCTCTCTCTCTTTCTCTCACCGATGTCGGCTTCGGTGATTGGCGTCGGTGTCGTCGTCGGCGTCGGCGTCCTCTCCTCTCTCTCTCCCGAAGGTAATCCCCTCTCTCTCTCTCTCTCTCTCTCTCTCTCGGGGTCTGGGAGGCGGGCTTGGGGTTGTGGCGTCGGGGACTAGGCGACTGACTTGGGTCGGGGGCTGGGCGGTGGGCTTGGGGCGGCGACGTCGGGGGCTGGGCGGCTGGCTTGGGGCGGGGGCGTCGGGGGCTGGACGGCTGGCTTGGGTCGGGGGCTAGACGGTGGGCTTGGGGCGGGGGCGTCGGGGTCTGGGAGGCGGGCTTGGGGCTGGGGCGTCGGTGGCTGGGCGGCTGGCTTGGGTCGGGGGCTGGGTGGTGGGCTTGGGGCGGCGGCGTCGGGGGCTTGTAGGAACGAAATAGTAAAACGTAATACTCTAGAGGGGGGGGGTGAATAGAGTTGGCAGCGGAATAATACTAATTAAAAAAGTTAGCAGCACAATCACAGAATATTAATCTCAACTGAAATAAAGTAAAGACAGAGTTAAGAGAGCAAACGCAAAGACAGCGATGTATACTGGTTTCCCTCTGTTGATGACTAATCCAGTCGGTAGAACTTTTGCTACCAGTTGAATCCGCTATTGAAAAAATTGCAAGTTTTCTTACGAAGTCCTTGCAACTTCTACAACGCGAGCTTTGATACGAAGAACTCGTCCAACTTCAATTGTGAAGAGGTATTCTTCAATCAAGCCTTCTGATTACAATCTCTCAGAAACTTCTAGACCGTACCGCACTGGCAAATCGACTAGAGGATTGTAACTGGCTTGGGATCTGAAATTGAAAGCTCTAGAAAACTCTTTGGAAGACTGAAAGCTTTAGATAGAGAGAAGATTGAAAGTGAATGAGTGAGTTGAAATGATCGAAATCCTTCTCTATTTATAGGATTCCAAAGGCAGACTTCTGACAGAATTCGGACAGAATTCGGGCAGAACTCTATGAGCAAATCTCGGTCAAATCCGCAACTGCAGGAGGACCAAGTAACAAGGATTCAAAATCACAACGGCCACCAACCGAACTCTGGCCTAACTCTGGCTGAACTCGGTCCGAGTTCTGTCAGGGTTTAGTTAGGGTTTTTAAAAAGTTTTTTGGTGATTTTTGAAAACCTTTTTTTAAACCTTTTTGAAAGGACATTTTTGAAAGCATTTTAAACTCATTTAAGGGTAGCCTATTTACCAGTATGACTCGGTGTACAACATATTCCTAGACTCAAATAAAATGAAAAATATATTGCATAAGGAATTACAGACTCGAGTAGGCAAACAGATCTTCGGTCTTGAATTCAGTGGATAGCCATTCATGATCATGTCCAAGAGTCCGAGATGTCCCGACTAGCTTTGTATATCCAGACAGAGTTTAATAAATTATTAAAATCAGGTTGACCATATGACCAATGGGCCAACAATCTTTCCCATTTTGATAATTGACAAACTATGAATGATATAACATTAAGCTTGTTCAAAATATCAAAAAGTAGAATTGTTCATATCCTGTATCTCAAAAAAATGTTAGATCTTTTAATTTTTCTCCCCCTTTGTCACTTAGCAAAATAATTGCAAAAGATAAAGCTCCCCCGCAATTAATACATAAGTAACAAATAGTGAGAAAACACATATAAAAGAAATAAGGCAAAAATAAAAGAGAAATGTCACAGGCATGTATTGTCTAAAAAAAATCATCACAGGCATGTAATTTCACAGGCAGTTTATAAAGAATGAAGCAATATAAGAAATAGTGCTATCATAAACTAAAACTGAAACATAGTGCTGAAATAAACTGGAATGCCATAAACTGAGGCATAATAAACATGTCCATGAAAATAAAAGAGTACTGAAGTAAACTAGAAAGTGCTAATAATAATAAAAAAGTACTGATAATAACTTGGAATGTCGGAGCATTTCCAAGTGCACAATAAAATATCACTCAAAATCATATAGTCACATCTCCTCATCATCATCCTCATCATCATCATCAGCTCGACCAGCATGTCCTGAAGTACCAGCTCCAGAGGTACCAGCGCCACAAGGATGAGGAGGGGCGCCAGCGTAGAACTCACCAACAAAGTCACGAGGTGGAGCACGATCAGGACGGTACCAATCATAGGCGTTACCGGGCTGGAAGTAGACATGAACAGCCTCATCCTCACAGCGGTAACCAGAGAAAGCTGGATCTCTAGGGATGGAACCGGCTGAATGACCAGTCTGGGCGAAACGAAGATCAGCTAAGGAATTTGCAAGCGCTTGATAACGGGTGACGTCGCGGAACTCACGCTCGCGAGCCATGTCCGTCATTGAGATGTACAAAGCAGATAAATGCTGATGTATGCCCTCAAATGTTATGGCATACTGATGAGGTGGTGGAGGAGGTGCAGTAGGAGGAGCAGGAGGAGGAGCTGAAGCAGTCATGCTACGACGAAATAACTGAAGAAACTTGGGCTCAGGGTCCTGAGTACAAGTCGACAGATCGATATCGAAGCGCTGAAAGATGCGTGGGAGAATCATCGCGTAAGAGAGATTTCTATCTCTTGCACGATAACGACCCATCATCTGAATCATGGTCTTAGGGGCAGAAAATGAAATCCCCTTAAGAATGTGGTACATGGCGGACAGCTCAAGAGAAGTCACATCATCCTTTGAAGTGAATTTTAGAAGGATAGTGGAATAGATGATGCGATGCAATTCATAGTTAAACAAGTTCAGGTTGTTAGCCTTGAACTTTCCAGAGTGTACTCTATCAGGTGCACAGAGTTCCGCTTTGAAACTGGCGAGTGTCGTGCCTTCGGGGAAATCAAATTCAGTGATATCAACTAGCGGTTCACCTTCGTTAGGGATACCAAGGATCTCCGCTAAGAGGTCATCATTGAAATTGATATCAATACCTCCAACACGAGTGCTCACATCAAAAATGTTTAATATGAGATTGCAATAAAATAATCTAATGGCATTAGTTGCTATAGGGAAGCAGATTTTAACAAAAAGATGTAACCCTAATGCCTCAAAGAAATGACGATGATCAGAAAATATAGTCCATTTGACTGGAGCGCCTGTGCATATGGATCTCATGGAGAAGTCTCCATACCACAGTAGGGCTTGGTCTAGGGTTTGAAAGAAAAACCCGTCTAACGTGCCGTCGCTCGTTTGGATTGGCGAGAAGAGGGAATCCGTATGCGGATACGAAGATTACCCTTCCTCACTAGGGTTCGTCTTCTTCCTCTTTGAAGGATTGAATTTGGGTGCCATTTGTGCAAATTGAAGTAAAAATACACTAATTGAAAAGTGGACAAAGATGGAGTTATACCTCCCGAAATCAAAGTATGTCGAAGAGAACGACGAACTCCGCACGAATCCAAATTTTGGATTGATTTCACCACTTGGATTTGAAGAAGGAGGGTGGTGAAAAGCTAGGGTTCGGGGCTCCTTCGCGGCTGCTGCTGCTGTTGTGATTTAGTTTAGAAGCAATGAAGAAGAAAGGCTTCTCGGGTTCTATATATATAACCTAACACCCTCAACCGAACTCGGGCCGAATTCGGTCAGAGCTCTGGCCGAATTCGCCTAGGGTTCTTTATAGTTGATTTTTGCCATTCTTTTTCATTGTCTCATTTCAATTATTTAATTCAAAGATTAGTCATTTCAATTTCAATTAACATAATTAATATTATTTTATAGATTAAATGTCGTTACACAGCGACTGTTTCAGATTAGCTGTAGGAGTACTGTCCCAGCTGACGGAGGTTCACCAGGGAACTCTTAAGTACCGCTTCGCTTCAACTGTAATTGTGGTGACAGACAGACTCTTTATTGGCTTGTCTCAAACACAGTTTTTGTGCAATGATATATAATCATAAAACAAAATTAATTAATATTATTGACGTCCAAAATTCCTAATTCTCGACGTAAATAATTGAAACGATCTTCCGCTAGAGGTTTAGTGAAGATGTCAGCTAGTTGATTTTCAGTATCTATGTACACAAGGTTTATATCTCCATTTTGATGATGATCTCTAAGAAAGTGATGTCGAATCTCGATATGTTTAGTACGAGAGTGACATACTGGATTCTTAGTCAAATTAATAGTGCTCGTGTTATCACAGAAAATGGGAATATGTGTGTAAAATAAATCATAGTCTTCTAGGGTTTGTTTCATCCACAAAATTTGAGCACAACAACGTCCTGCGGCGATGTACTCAGCCTCTGTTGATAGGGCTATAGAATTTTACTTTTTACTAAACTATGAGACTAAAGCCTTGCCTAAGAAATGACATGTGCCACTGGTACTTTTTCTATCAACTTTGCATCCAGCAAAATCTGCATCCGAATAACCAATAAGGTCAAAGGACTTAGTTTTGGGAAACCACAAGCCAACAGAAGAAGTGCCCTTAAGGTATCGAAAGATACGCTTAACTGCGGACAGATGTGATTCCTTTGGATTAGCTTGAAAACGTGCACACAGGCAAATACTAAATATTATATCTGGACGACTAGCAGTTAAATAAAGTAAACTACCAATCATACCTCGATACTTACGTGTGTCGACTGGCTTGCCTTGTTCATCTGAATCAAGCTTTGTTGAAGTTGCCATTGGAGTACCAATAGGTTTGACATTGTCCAGATCAAACTTCTTTAGCAGGTCTTTTGTGTACTTGGCTTGATTTATAAATGTTCCATTATCAGTTTGTTTGATTTGCAATCCGAGAAAGAATTTCAGCTCTCCCATCATGCTCATCTCAAACTCATTCTGCATACACTTAGAAAATTTTTGACACAGAGATTCATCAGTAGATCCAAATATAATATCATCAACATAGATTTGAATTAAAAGAAGTTTGTCATTAAAAGACTTAATAAACAGTGTAGTGTCAACCTTGCCTTTTGAAAAACCGTTGTCAAGTAGAAAAGATCTTAGACGATCATACCAAGCACGAGGGGCTTGTTTTAAACCGTATAAGGCTTTCTTCAACTTGAAAACATGATCAGGTTTTTTGAAATTCGTGAAACCTGGAGGTTGTGCTACAAAAACTTCTTCTTTTTTAAAACCATTTAAAAAAGCACTATTGACATCCATTTGAAATAGTTTGAAATCATGAAAACATGCAAATGCACATAACATGCGAATGGATTCTAATCTCGCAACTGGGGCATAAGTCTCATCGTAGTCGATACCTTCTTCTTGATTGTATTCTTGAGCTACGAGTCGAGCCTTATTACGAGTCACTAAACCATTCTCATTTAGTTTATTTCAGAATACCCAACGAGTGCCAATGACCGGATGATCAATAGGCCTGGGAACAAGTTCCCAAACTTGATTTCGTTCAAATTGGTTTAATTCCTCTTGCATAGCATCTATCCAAAAACTATCACTACATGCTTCATCAATAGTTTTGGGTTCTAGTTGTGAAATAAATGCAACACTAGAAACAATATCTCTACTCGATGTTCGAGTACTTACTCCTTTGGTAATATCACCAATTACCAAATCTTTTGGATGATCAGCTGTAAATTTCAACCTTTTCGGTAGATTCTGAAGGTAGCTGGTTCCTGGATCTTCTCTAGGAGGTTCAGCTAGTGTAGAGCTTGGTTGAGGATCAGCTGATGTTGAGCTTGATGCAGTCAGATCTTCATCACTGTCATCGATAGTCATTTGATTTAGTTCATCAAAAGTAACGTTGATTGACTCTTCGATGATCATGGTTCGTTTGTTGAAGACTCTGTATCCTTTGCTCTTGGCCGTATAACCTAAAAATATACCTTCATCGGCCTTTTCATCAAATTTTCCCAAATTGTCTTTTGTATTAAGAATAAAACATTTACAACCAAATATTCTAAAGTATGAAACAGATGAAATTCTATCAAACCATAACTCAAATGGAGTCTTCTTCGATTTGGGTCGAATTAGAACTCTATTGAGAACAAAGCAAGCTGTATTGACAGCTTCAGCCCAGAAATATTTGGGTAGACTAAACTGGTTTAACATCACTCTGGCCATTTCGGTTAGAGTTCTGTTCTTACGTTCCACAACTCCATTTTGTTGTGGAGTCCTAGGACAGGAGAACTCGTGTACGAAACCGTGTGTGTCACAAAATTGCTCAAAATCAGCATTCTCGAATTTGCCTCCATGATCACTTCTGATTCGAGTGATCATGTAACCTTTTTTATTCTGTACTTTCTTGCAAAAGGCGACAAATTCGGATAATGTATCATTCTTGCGTGTCAAGAAATATACCTACGTGTATCTAGAGAAATCATCTACAATTATGAAAGCATAAAGCTTACCTCCGAGGCTAGCAACTCTGCTAGGACCAAATAAGTCCATATGAAGCAATTGTAGAGGTCTAGTAGTACATACTGCATTTACTGACTTAAATGTGGATCTGGTAGCTTTGTTCTTTTCACATTGGCTGCATACCGAATCCTTCTTGAATGTAATATCCGGTAAACTGCGTACTAGCTTCTTTGTGGATAATCTTGAGATAGTATCCATATTAGCGTGACCGAGTCTCATATGCCACAGATGACTCTCATCACTCTTGGCCATTAAGCATCTACTTGAAATGTTAGTTTCTTCTAACAAATAGAAAACATATATATCGTCTTCCCTGATACATTCAAAGATAGTACTACCAGTTGAGCTATCAACTATAGTACATTTGTCTTTGCCAAAGTTGATGCCATAACCATGATCAGCTAGATGACTTATGCTGAGTAGATTATGTTTCAACTTGGTAACCAGACAGACATCCTTAATCACATGATAGAGAGACTTACCAACATCACCGATACCAATAATATACCCTTTCAAGTTATTACCGAAGGAGACATAGCCTTCCTTCTTTTTCTTCGACAGTATTACAAATAGTGTAGCGTCACCGGTCATATGCCGTGAGCAACCGCTGTCGAAGATCCATTTGCTTCTAGCATGTGAAGGGTGTTCCACCTACAAAATAGTTTGCAGATGAAACTTTTGGTACCCATTTCTTGTAGGATCCTGAATTGTTAGCTTTTGGTATCCAAGCATAAACATTTAAATTAACAAGCTTTCTCATTCTACATGCAGATGAAATATGAGCAATGAGGCCACAATAATGACATTGTGCATGTCGAGTGTTGAAAGCTGAGTGGTGTGCATGGTTGGTAGGTTTAGGTTTTCTAGTATAGAAGAAAGCATACCTATAATCTTGTTTGGGCTTAACCTTTTGTGGTAAAGATTTTATATGGTTAGGTCTGACAGTGTTTGGCTTGGGAATGTTCCAATTTTTCGGTAAGTGACACGTGTTAGGGAAGGAAGCAGCAGGCTCAGACTGTTTTTCTAACCTAATTTCCAATCTTTTGGAAGTGTCATACAACTTAGTATAATCAGAAGTGAGTGTTTCCATTCTGATTTGTGCACATCGAAGACTTTTCTTCTCTATAGAAAGTTCTTCCTTGAGTTGGTCAATAATTTTGTCTTTCTCTTCAGATGACTTGGTAGTCTCGTGTAATAAGAGCTTTGTTGAAGAAAGCTCACCAGACTCACTAACATTATTTCTAACCTCAGCTAGTAGGTCGGTAAGTCTACCTATTTCACCTTTGTACTCTTTGAGTACCTTCTTAGAGGTCTGATACTTGCTACGCAGTTTCCTGTAATCAGTCATCAGGTCACTGAAGGCATCTCCTAATTGCTCAAAGGTGAAGTCATCATAAGTATCAACTACAAGTTCAGTAGGTACCTGATCGCATGCCATAAAGCATACGTTTGCAGCGTCTTCTGATTGTTCGTCTTCTGAGTCGCTGGCTTCACTTTCATGCCATATGCTGGTATTGGCATATCTCCTAGATGTTGATTTCTTCAGGTTCCCTTTTTCATACCTGTTGCTCTTCTTGCTTGATGATGAGTTTGTGGGACAATCCTTCTTCATGTGTCCCTTCTTCTTGCAACCATAACAGACAACATCTTCTTGATACCAGTTGTTGCTGTTGTTTTCTTTGACTCTCTTCTCATGTCTCATGAATCGTTTGAACTTTCTTGCTAGGAGTGCTTGATCTTCAGCGTCAGATCCACTGCTGTCTGAATCACCTTCAGCAGCTTTTCTGTGCTGAGCCTTGAAAGCGATCGTCTTCTCCTTTGGTGCAGGCTCTTCAAAATCTTGTAGCTCCAGTTCATGAGTGAGTAGCTTACCCATGAGTACTTCGAGTGTCATCGTAGTGAGGTCGTTTCCTTCAATAATAGCAGTAGCCTTTGGAATCCAGTTCTTGGTGAGAGCTCGCAGGAGTTTGCGAATCTTTTCATGGTTACTGTAATCTTTGCCTAAGGAGGATAAAGGATTTACAATATCCAAGAATCTCTCGAATATTTGTGTAACTGTTTCGTTGGGCTTCATCTTGAATGCCTCGTACTCTTGAGTAAGTCTGCTGACTTTAGATTCTTTGACTTGAGTCGTGCCTTCATGTGTGACTTCAAGTAGCTTCCATACTTCATTAGCCGTTGTGCAGATAGACACCCTGTTAAATTTAGTTCTGTCTAAAGCACAAAAAAGAGCATTAATGGCACGTGCGTCAAGACTGGCCCTTTTTTTTTCTTTCTTTGTATATCTGCTATGGGGTTTTTCAACTAAAACTCCATCAACATTTATACGAGGTGGCTTTTGATAGCCATCAAGAACAATGGACCATAAATCAAAGTCAAGTGATTTCAAGAAGAAACTCATCCGTGTTTTCCAATAGGTATAGTTCGTACCATCAAACAGTGGGGGTCTGTTTGTGGCCTGGCCTTCACTTGTGAATTTCACAGTTGCCATGTGTTGTGCTGTGATTTATATAACAGTTAATAAAAATGAATAAATAATTGCACTGTTACCTTTGTTTTACCTGTAATACCCGCTCTGATACCAATTGTAGGAACGAAATAGTAAAGCGTAATACTCTAGAGGGGGGTGAATAGAGTTGGCAGCGGAATAATACTAATTAAAAAAGTTAGCAGCAAAATCATAGAATATTAATCACAACTGAAATAAAGTAAAGACAGAGTTAAGAGAGCAAACGCAAAGACAACGATGTATACTGGTTTCCCTCTGTTGAGGACTAATCCAGTCGGTAGAACTCTTGCTACCAGTTGAATCCACTATTGGAAAAACTGCAAGTTTTCTTACAAAGTCCTTGCAACTTCTACAACGCAAGCTTTGATACGAAGAACTCGTCCAACTTCAATTGTGAAGAGGTATTCTTCAATCAAGTCTTCTGATTACAATCTCTCAGAAACTTCTAGACCGTACCGCACTGGCAAATCGACTAGAGGATTGTAACTGGCTTGGGATCTGAAATTGAAAGCTCTAGAAAACTCTTTGGAATACTAAAAGCTTTGGATAGAGAGAAGATTGAAAGTGAATGAGTGAGTTGAAATGATCAAAATCCTTCTCTATTTATAGGAATTCCAAAGGCAGTCTTCTGACAGAATTCGGGCAGAATTCGGACAGAACTCTATCAGCAAATCTCGGTCAAATCCGCAACTGCAGGAGGACCAAGTAACAAGGATTCAAAATCACAACGGCCACCAACCGAACTCTGGCCAAACTCTGGCCGAACTCGGTCCGAGTTTTGTCAGGGTTTAGTTAGGGTTTTTAAAAAGCTTTTTGGTGATTTTTGAAAACCTTTTTGAAAACCTTTTTGTAAACCTTTTTGAAAGGACATTTTTAAAAGTATTTTGAACTCATTTAAGGGTAGCCTATTTGCCAGTATGACTCGGTGTACAACATATTTGCATAAGGAATTACAGACTCGAGTAGGCAAACAGATCTTCGATCTTGAATTCAGTGGATAGCCATTCATGATCATGTCCAAGAGTCCGAGATGTCCCAACTAGCTTTGTATATCCAGACAGAGTTTAATCAATTATTAAAATTAGGTTGACCATATAACCAATGGGCCAACAGGGCTGAGCGGCTGTCTTGGGGCGGGGTCTGGGCAGTTGGCTTGGGGCGGGGGCGTCGGGGTCTGGGAGGCGGGCTTGGGGTTGGGGCGTCGGGGGCTGGGCGGTGGGCTTGGGGTGGCAGCGTCGGGGGCTGGGCGGCTGGCTTGGGGCGTGGGCGTCGGGTCTGGGCGGCTGGCTTGGGTCGGGGGCTGGATGGTGGGCTTGGGTCGGAGGCGTCGGGTCTGGACGGCTGGCTTGTGGGACGAGCACAAATACTTTAACAAAGGAGACCACCATGCTTTCAGGAACCTCTTACTCGAGCTCTACACGAAGGATGTCCACTTGAGCTCCTGGGAAAAGTTTTGGCTCGGAGCAAGAATCTGTTGACGGAGCACATCTACCATGCTGTCAGAAAAAAATAGTAACGGTGAGAGACCCATCTGAGTAGGATGTATACTCTGATAATATCCCCTCCAGCACTCAATCCTACTACTGATATCATTCTTGTAAAAGTGATCTCTCAGAGTATACGTCCTACTCAGATGGATCTCTCAGAGTATCCTCTCCGGTTGGGTTGTGTTCTGAGCCATCCGTCCCAGGGATTTGATTCTGTATTTTGGCTCCAGCTCCATTTGCATTAATCTACGGTACGACATGGTGATCAGGACATAATCCCTGCAGCTATTCGACTGGCGAGACAGAAACTATGTATCCGTAGATAAAGTTGACTGTCCTCCGATCCTCATCCCTCGGCAATGATGATACGACAACCTATCACTATATCTTAAATAGTAGTAGATGATGTCTTAGTATTACATTATGTGAGTTCATCTTGATTCTGTTACATTCTTCAGATACTAGATACGATAATAACATATACTACACCATATGTACAGAACATAGATGATTCACACTAAGCTAGAATGAATCTTGGGTTGTGTTCTGAGCCATCCGTTCTCACACTTGAAGATAAATCGAATTATAACGACGGATATTTGGTTACTCTTCAAGATAATTGATGTCTATTTTATATTAATTTGGTTTGGTCTATATGATTCTTGGATAATTGGTGTACATTAAATTCGTATGTGCATATTTGGTCTATGTGATTGTTGGATAATTGGTGTGCATTATATATTGGTTTGGTTTATGCATATTTTTGTGAACAGGGAAAGTGCTACAATTTTTTTTCAAAAAAATTCTCAGTTACCGACGGACTAGTGACCGGTTAGCGACGAATATTTCCAGCTCCATTTGCATTAGTCTACGGTACGACATGGTGATCAGGACATAGTCCCTGCAGCCATTCGACTGGCGAGGCAAAAACTATGTAGCCGTAGATAAAGTTGACTGTCCTCCGACCCTCATCCCTCGGCAATGATGATACGACAACCTATCACTATATCTTATATAGTAGTAGATGATGTCTTAGTATTACATTAGTGAGTTCATCTTGATTCTGTTACGTTCTTCATATACTAGATACGATAAGAACATATACTACACCATATGTACAGAACATAGATGATTCACACTAATGTATGCTAGAATGAATCTTGGCTTGTGTTCTGGGCCATCCGTTCTGATCAAGCATCTTTCTTCTCCTCTCCTCCACCATGGCTCTGAACCAATCTGCTCCTCCCTATTTCCCTTCTTTTTATTTGATTCTCTCAGCCACATATGACATCCAGCTCAAGTGTAGAGTCGGGGAAGAAGAAGTGGACAGGAAGAGGAGGGGGAAGCAGCACAGCTGACGACATGACCCGGAGGAAGTACAGAGGTTTTCTTCAACAGCCGTAGGAGAACTATAAGGATATATCTTTTCACAACATGTCATCTTGTCAAAGACCCTTCATGTGAATATCATGTTACCGCGGTGTCGGAAGACTAACATGTCATAAGTTTTTAAGCCATGTGTTTTGACATAATCTTTCCAACTCTTTCCTCCTATATAGTAATCTTGCATTATTACATAGCAGAAAAGAGTTTGGAGGATTATGTCAAAACATACGGCTTAGAAAATTATGACATGTTAGTCTTCCGACACCGCGGTAACATGGTTGTCACATTAAGGGTCTTTGACAAGGTGATATGTGTAGAAGCATGGAAAATACTAAAAAAAATGACTCATGCGGCCAGGAAAGATCCATGCGGCTCAGAGAACTCATGCGGCTCAGGAAATCATGCGGCATAAGGGGCTATGCGGCCCAGGGCATTCCATGCGGCTCAGAGGACACGTGGCCTGATAGTGCTTTCCTCCACCCACGCTGCATTAATTGCTTTGACGGCTGACCCCTCTGAAAAGTTGACAGTCCTGACACCAAAGCAGGTAATTATGGCTCTGCCATAATGATGAATCTCTAGGGAAGAGGAAAGAAATCTCTGACACAAATCCCCGGAGAGCCATAAAAATGCCACGTAGCCTTACCACGTGGGCATTCATATGCGGCTCGTTTCTCATTCGGCTCAAATTAAATCCTATGCGGCTCAGGCCAGAGGAGCCTCATGCGGCTCGGGCAAAGGACTTCCCATGCGGCTCATAGTGAATCCATCATATGCGGCTCAGGCCATGAAAGTCTCATGCGGCTCGAGCGAGGACTTCTCATGCGGTTCAAGAAAATCATGTCCATGCGGCTCAGGCGGATATATACCTATGCGGCCCACAAGGATTACTCCTCTGTGGTTAGAAAACTCAAGTGAGGGCCACTGCCCACGCAGTCCTGACACGTGGGCTTAACCATATGCGGCTCACATTCATATGCGGCTCACTAGTCATGCGGTCCAGATTCCCCCAGCAGCTCCTAGGACACGTGTCCTAAGCCGATTAATTCCTCAGATTTGCTGCCATTAAAGATTGGGTCAAATCCCAATAAACGGAGACACGTGGGAGAAGAATAGATCTGATTTATTCGCATATATCAGAAGATCAGTACAAGGAAGATTTATTCCAATCAGCATTAATTGCTCATGGAATTTAGTGTAATCTACACCTAATGGCCCAGATTCATCATAATTAAAACGAATGGCCAAGATGGACCAATCTCCAAGCCGCCGCCATCTCCAAGAGCTAATCATTGGCAACCCTAATGATCACATCCCACTATTATAAATAGCAAGGTGCCATTCCCTTGTAAGATATACAATTTCAGAGAGAAAAATACATATATACAGAGAGACTCCCCGATAGTCAGAGAAAAAAGAATACACATGGAGAAAGAGAAGCCAGAAGAGCAACAGAGGAGCAAGAAGAGCATTTCTTCGTCAATGCCAACCATCTTTTCACAAGGAGCCAAGGTTGCATACCGATCGTCCAAGGAGTAAGGCAGGGCTGCCATCGCCTTCCCGAGCCTCTATCGTCACCCCCCAGAATCTAAAATAAACAATTGTACTTAGACTGCTGTACCTAGGTTTTCGTCCCTAGGCTTTCTTTGTACAAGCGAGTTTGTAACGTGAAGTAAAAGTTCGGTCCTCCGATAATTGTTCTGTTCTTTTATATTTCATGGCAAACACGATGGCGACTCTGCTGGGGACTAACTTCTCCACGGCTGAGGAGTTGGTGACGCAATCGGATGCAGCCAAGCTCGGCTCCACTCAACAAAAGATGGTCGCCCGGTTCGACCAACAGGCGTTCGAAGAGATGCTCTCCGACAAGAACACTGGCCCGGTCCAGGAACGAGTCCGCACAAAGAAGGCCCGTAAGGAGTGGAGACCCCGATCCTTCGTTCCTGCTGAAGCTCTTGTAGAGACACCCTCTGTTGTTCAAAACGACGAGCAAGATTCCCCTGCGGCCCTACTTCAGATCGTAGACAACGCTGCTGTCCCCAAGTTCGGCAGAAGAAAACACTATGATGCTGGACTTGCAGGGGCAAAGAGGAACATTATGAGATCCGAGCCGCATAAGGTTAGAGGAATACGGCCATGCTTCTTATTCAAAGTATTTCAATTTTACAAATTGAAAACTTTGAAGGAGGTCCTGTAGAAGCATGGAAAATACTAAAGAAAATGATTCATGCGGCCATGAAATATCCATGCGGCTCAGGGGAGTCATGCGGCTCAGGGAATCATGCGGCATAAGGAGCTATGCGACCCAAGGCATTCCATGCGGCTCAGAGGACACGTGGCCTGATAGTGCTCCCCTCCGACCCATGCTACATTAATTGCTATGACGACTGACCCCTCTGAAAAGTTGACAGCCCTGACACCAAAGCAGGTAATTATGGCTCTGCCATAATGATGAATCTCTAGGGAAGAGGAAAGAAATCTCTGACACAAATCCCTCGAGAGCCATAAAAATGCCACGTGGCCTTGCCACGTGGGCATTCGTATGCAGCTCGTTTCTCATGCGGCACAGAGTAAATCCTATGCGGCTCATGCCATAGGAGCCTCATGCGGCTCGGGTAAAGGACTTCCCATGCGGCTTAGAGTGAATCCATCATATGCGGCTCAGGCCATGAAAGTCTCATGCGGCTCGAGCGAGGACTTCTCATGCGGTTCAAGAAGATCATGTCTATGCGGCTCAGGCGGATATTTACCTATGCGGCCCACAAGGATTACTCCTCTGTGGTTAGAAGACTCAAGTGAGGGCCACTGCCCACGCAGCCCTGACACATGGGCTTAACCATATGCGGCTCACATTCATATGCGGCTCACTAGTCATGCGGTCCAGATCCCCCCAGCAGCTCCTAGGACACGTGTCCTAAGCCGATTAATTCCTCAGATTTGTTTCCATTAAAGATTGGATCAAATCCCAATAAATGGGGACACGTGGCAGAAGAATAGATCTGTTTTATTCGCAGATATCAGAAGATCAGTACAAGGAAGATTTATTCCAATCAACATTAATTGCTCATGGGATTTGGTGTAATCTACACCTAATGGCCCAGATTCCTCATAATTAAAACGAATGGCCAAGATGGACCAATCTCCAAGCCACCGCCATCTCCAAGAGCTAATCATTGGCAACTCTAATGATCACATCCAACTATTATAAATAGCAAGGTACCATTCCCTTGTAATATATACAATTTCAGAGAGAAAAATATGTATAGACAGAGAGACTCCCCGATAGTCAGAGAAAAGAATACACAGAGTGAGAGAGAAGCCAGAAGAGCAACAGAGGAGCAAGAAGAGCATTTCTTCGTCAACGCCAACCATCTTTTCAAAGGAGCCAAGGCTGCATACCGATCGTCCAAGGAGTAAGGCAGGGCTGCCGTCGCCTTCCCGAGACTCTATCGTCACCCCCCAGAATCTAAAATAAACAATTGTACTTAGACTGCTGTACCTAGGTTTTCGTCCCTAGGCTTTCTTTGTACAAGCGAGTTTGTAACGTGAAGTAAAAGTTCGGTCCTCCGATAATTGTTCTGTTCTTTTATATTTCATGGCAAAAAATATGTTGTGAAAAGAAATATCCTTATAGTTCTCCTACGTCTGTTGAAGAAAACCTCTGTACTTCCTCCGGGTCATGTCGCCGACTGTGCTGCTTCCCCATCCTCTTTCTGCCCACTTCTTCTCCCCCGACTCTACACTTGAGCTGGATGTCATATGTGGCTGAGAGAGTCAAATAAAAAGAAGGGAAGTAGGGAGGAGCAGATTGGTTCAGAGCCATGGTGGAGGAGAGGAGAAGGAAGATGCTTGATCAGAACGGATGGCTCAGAACACAAGCCAAGATTCATTCTAGCATACATTAGTGTGAATCATCTATGTTCTTATCGTATCTAGTATCTGAAGGACGTAACAGAATCAAGATGAACTCACTAATGTATGCTAGAATGAATCTCGGGTTGTGTTCTGAGCCATTCGTTCCGATACTTGGCAATTAAGCCATTCGACTGACGAGACAGAAACTATAAGGCTACTTGCATGTTCTTCCAACTTTAAATTACAAGATTACTACATTAGGTTAAATAAATTACTAACCTCATCGCGGCCAATGTTTACAGTCTTGGTCTCAACTGTCTTCGATTCTATGATCCCATGCTTTCGGAAAATAGACAACGCAGACTCCATGGAATAGAATGGCCTTACATGCAAATCGTCTGTGATTATGTATCTTTTCCCTTCTTTCACAAACACTCCATCCTTGTTGCCTCCATCTGAAACCCCCTCCCACGCAACATCCTCATCCATTGTCTTACCACAGGGACATCGAGCGCCAATAACCGAACTATACAGACGGTGAGTCTTGGTGTAGCACTCAAATGTGGGGCACCCATAAATTCGCCGAGGTTTTAAATCATCGACTTGAAGCAGAAAGGCTACATGAGGGTTTAAAACTCAATGTCGATGATTTAAAACCTCGGCGAATTTATGGGTGCCCCACATTTGAGTGCTACACCAAGACTCACTGTCTGTATAGTTCGGTTATTGGTGCTCGATGTCCCTGTGGTAAGGCAATTGATGAGGATGTTGCGTGGGAGGGGGTTTCAGATGGAGGCAACAAGGATGGCGTGTTTGTAAAAGGAGGAAAAAGATACATAATCACAGACGATTTGTATGTAAGGCCATTCTATTCCATGGAGTCTGCGTTGTCTATTTTTCGAAAGCATGGGATCATAGAATCGAAGACAGTTGAGACCAAGACTGCAAACATTGGCCGCGATGAGGTTAGTGATTTATTTAACCTAATGTAGTAATCTTGTAATTTAAAGTTGGAAGAACATACAAGTAGCTTTATAGTTTCTCGTCGAAGATGAAATTACAACTCATGTTACAAAGTGATACGATATAATTACCATGTGTAGCTTCAAATTATACAATCAAACTTTATTATATATATTGTGGTTTCCTGATGTATGTCTATCTCTGCCTTAGATTTTAAATTTGCTTACGAGACTACTCATCTCAGCTACACCATTAACGGATATCTTGTTACTCAAGTTGGACCCAATCGAAGTTCGCAGTGGCAATAAAGAGTGTGATCAGCCGATAGACATAACTCGGATAAAATCAGAAGACAATGCAAGTACTTGTACTGCTAGGTGGCTCCTATGTAGTAATCTTTCGGATAAAATCAGAAGCCGTGGATTTTGACATAAATCGACTTTGGCCTCAACAAAGACCACAAGTCAGACGATGAATCCTACTTGTTTTGACATAATCCTCCTGTTGTCAGAAAGATGGCTCCTAGGACTCGTCGAGGTGGTACTGCTAGTCGAGGAAGGGGTCGAGGCAAGAAACCCTTGGAGGTCGACACGGAGGAAGTCTCCGTCGTAAAACAAGAGCCGGTGACTGTTAAGGAGAAGGTGTTACCAAAGGCCGAGGTCAAGGAAGAACCGATGACCATCAGGGAAGAGATTGCTCCCAAGCTTGAAGTTAAGGAGGAGCCACCGTCAGAGAGTAGTAGCATCGGAACCGACCCTCCTGTCCCTACAGAAGACCTCAACCAGATTGAGCCTTCGTATGCAAAGTGGCTGATAGAATGGTACATGCCTCAACGCAACTATGATCCCTGGCTGTGAGGATTCATCGTCTGACTTGTGGTCTTTGTTGAGGCAAAAGTCGATTTTCCTATGTGTTTTGGAATATTTGTGAAAATTTTGGAATATTTGTGCTATGATCGGATTATAATGATGGATATTAGGTTACTGTTCCGGATAATTGATGTCTATTTTATATTAATTTGGTTTGGTCTATATGATTCTTGGATAATTGGTGTGCATTAAATTCGTATGTGCATATTTGGTCTATGTGATTCTTGGATAACTGGTGTGCATAATATATTTGGTGTAGAACCCTAGAGGGGGGTGAATAGGGTAATTAAAAATTAACTACAACAATTGATGCAATAAAGAAAATTGAAAGTAAATAGCAGAAAGATCAAATGCAAGGATGTATCCTGGTATCCTCTTTTGAGGCAGTCCAGTCCCGGAACTCTCTCCGGCTTTAATCCACTATTTAACCAAACAGTACACACGAGTTTGGATCCGAAGAACTCGCCAACTTCAACACGAGTTTGGATCCGAAGACTCGCCAACTTCTACACACGAGTTTTCTTACGAAGGCTCGCCAACTTCAAACAAAAGAGAAATAGAACTTGTTGATCTTCTAACACGTGAAGATCGAAATGTACAACTCTTTAATACTCTAGCACTTTGGGAGAGGATGACAATGAAAAGCTTGGAAGAGTATTAATGGTGGAGCTCTTGATTGTTGGAAAATTTATGGAAGAGTTGGTAAGAAAGCTCAAGAGAGAGAGAGCTTTCTTTTATAAGAGAACCAAGAGTTGGTGACATTTAATGCTCTGAATACAGACAAACCGGCATGCCGTCGGTATGCAGCGGCATACCGTCGGTATACCGTCCAAATAGTAACGGTCATATTAATGACCGTTTGAGAGCATTAAATGTGGCCATTAATGCTAGTCAGAGCAATTCAAAAACTAAATATTTGAAACTCGGTATACCGCCGGTATGCCGGAGCATGTCGCCGGTATGCCGACAATTTGTCACAGCAAGTTTTGAGTTGCTAAAAACGGTATACCGCCGGTATGCCGGAGCATGCCGTCGGTATGCCGACAATTTGTCACAGCAACTTTTGAGTTGCTAAAAACGGTATACCATCGGTATGCCGGGGCATGCCGTCGGTATACCGACAATTTGTCACAGCAACTTTCTGGACATAAAAATTGGTATACCGCCGGTATGCAGAAGCATGCCGCCGGTATGCCGACTATTTGTCACAGCAACTTTCTGGATGCCAAAAACGGTATACCGCCGGTATGCCGAAGCATACCGCCGGTATGCCGCTCTGTAGCTATTTGATTTTTGACTTTGTTCTTTTTACTGTCATCCGTTCCTTAGGTGTTTACAGAAATACCTAGACTAGTACAGACTCAAAGACTCTAAACAGGAAGACGCCGTCTTGTGCAGGGAACGCCGGTAACTACTTCAGTCTTCAAAGTGAAAGATGATTGCGCTGAACGGAAGAGCTCCATGTAGTAGATCTTCTGAGAATAATTGAATCTGAAGAACAGAAGACTAAACTACGAAGATGCTGTTAATTAATCAAAATAAAATGTGCCAACAAACTCGCCCATTTTGATAATTGACAAAATAGAGAGATAGCATCTTCAGGGAGTAACTCCCCCGTAGGTAGACAGCTCCCCCTCAATACGATTTTTTCCCCTTTGTCACTTAGTCAAAGATGGGGATAACAATAGAAAACATGCATAATGAAAAAGACACGAGCATATAAAGAGAAGCAATATATTGAAGTGAAAAGTGAATACATGCTTGACACATACAAAACATACTAAAAATATAAAAGACTCTCCACAATGAGAGCCGGACACTAGAGATAACCCCAGATAAAGTCCCCGAAGGACTGCAAACAACTAGTACCAACCACACACCGGTCCCCGAAGGACCACAAAAGACAACATAAAAACAAACACATAAAAACTAAGACACGCATAAGACGAGACCTTCACCCAAAAGGGAATCCATCCCTACTCATCAGCCGGATCGTCATCATCACCCTGAGCTTGCTGGAAGGTGCCAAAAGGATCAATGCCGTCAGGGTACATAAACCCATAGGCATTGGGATCAGAGAAGCGCGGGGCCGCGTACATGGGATCCTGAAGATTAAGATCCAGAAAAGCATCACGGTCTTGAAGAGTGCGCTGAATAAAGTACCCCTGATCGTAGAAACGAGACTGGATCAGGGCGCCAAGTCCATGAGTGTGGGCCCGCATCTGCTCCTCCGCCTGGGCCATATGCATATCAAAGTGCTGCTGAGTGAGCGGCATATAACGGCCCGAAGCAGGAGGGGTAGATGTGGGAGCAGCAGGAGTGGATGCCGGTTGCTCTTGGAAGGATGAGGCACGGGAAGTAGAGGCGCCAGCAAGGGTACGGAAGACAGCAAGATATGAGGGGATGCCATCCGAGGAGCAAAGAGATAGGTCAACTTGTTTGGCCTCCAGAAGGAGAGTGATAAGGGAGCCATAGTAGAGGTTCTGCTTCCCCGAAGGCAAGACACGCCGGAAGAGCAGAAGAAGAGTCTTCGGGAAGGAGAAGGGCTTCCGGGCATAGAGATAATACATGTAGACGAGAGCATCCCCGGTAATGGCATCGTAGTTCTCGCCCTTAGAAAATAGTGTATGGCACACTATCCTATGGAGCTCGTAGTAAAACGGCTCTAGTTGGACAGAGAGGGCCGGGATGGCCGGAGGGTTGGGGCCCTTGCAGATGATACGGCAGAATTTGTCGAAAGGTGACGCCGCCGAAGAGTTGAGAGTACCCAAGGATGGCAACGGTTCCCCTTGTCCGGGATGTCGAGGATGGTCCCGACCTCCCGAGATGTGAGACGAAAGTGACGGTCATTGACCATAGACTGAATGGCGGGGTGATCGTCATCCCCGATCAAGTTGCAATAGAAAAGTCGGACAGCAGCGGGGTAGACGGGAATTTGGCGCCGAAGTAGAGAGGAGAGGCCGGCGTCGTCAAACAAGGGGACGTGACCGGGAAAGAGGTTCCAGTTGATCGCCCGCCCCTTGAACACATTATGATGGACGAAGTGCTAGAACCAAAGCTCGGCCGCCAAAGCATTGGAAAAGATGCGTTGGTTATAGCCGTGCGGTTGTGCCACCGGGACGAAGGGGTTGAACAAGGAGGAGGAGGAGGAGCGGAGGCGCTTAGGGTTTGCCATGAGGAGAGAAAAGAGTGTTGGAGTGGAAGGAGGAGGAGTAGGAGAAGTGATAGAAAAATGAGGATTTTAAAGAGGAGGAGGAAGATGAAGAGATGATTTTGAAAGGGGAGGAGGGTGGGAACGGTTGTAGAAGAGGAGTAAAGAGGGGAGATGAAAAGGTGATGGGTTTGAATTAATGAGAGTGGAGTAAAAAGAGGAGAGAAAAAGGGAAAGTGATTTGAAGAGTAATAAATAAGATGGGAGTTGAGGAGATGGGTAGTTATGAGGGATGGGATGGATGAGCGGGAATAAAGGTAGGATAAAAAGAATAAAGGAGGTAGAGAAGAAATGTGGGCCCGGATCCTGATATGATGTCCTGTCCGCCTCCATCCGGTATACCGGCGGTATGCTGACGTGTACCGATGGTATGTCGAGTTTCAAAACAGAACCTAATTCTGAATAAAAAACGGCATGCCGCCGGTATACCGCTGTATACCGTCGGTGTGCCGGCCGAGAGGGATTATGGATCAAAAGATAAAATGCCTAATTCACGGCAAAGGAAGGTGAAGCGATCTTCCGAGAGCGGTTTTGTGAAAATATCGGCTAATTGATAGGTAGTATCAATAAATTCAAGACGAATATCTCCGTTTTGTTGATGGTCACGAAGAAAGTGGTGTCTAATTTCAATGTGCTTCGTGCGTGAGTAACAAATCGGGTTTTTCGTGAGATTGATAGAGCTAGTGTTATCACATTTAATAGGGGTGCATGAATGAGAAATGCCATAGTCTAAAAGTGTTTGTGACATCCAAAGAATTTGTGCACAACAACAACCAGCCGCAATATATTCTGCCTCAGTGGTAGAAAGAGCAACAGAATTTTGCTTCTTACTAAACCACGATACCAAAGACTTCTTGAGGAATTGACAAGTGCCACTAGTGCTTTTCCGGTCAATCTTGCATCCGGCAAAATCCGCATCCGAAAAGCCGTGAAGCTCAAAGGATGGGGATTTCGGATACCAAAGACCCATGTTAATGGTGCCTTTGAGATAACAAAAAATGCGCTTAACGGCACACAAATGAGATTCCTTTGGATTGGCTTGATATCGTGCACACAAGCAAACACTAAACATGATATCAGGACGGCTAGCAGTTAAATAAAGTAAGCTACCGATCATACCTCTATACTTACGAATGTCGACCGATGTTCCATCGTCATCATTGTCAAGCTTTGTCGTTGGGGCCATAGGAGTCCTCATTGATATGGATGAGTCGAGGTCAAAGCGCTTGAGGAGGTCCTTTGTATATTTCGCTTGATTTATGAAGGTTCCTTTGGGTCCTTGTTTGATTTGTAACCCCAAGAAGAAGGATAGTTCACCCATCATACTCATTTCAAACTCTTCCTGCATAACTTTGGCAAATTCTACACAAAGTGTGTTGTTAGTAGAACCGAAAATAATATCATCAACATAAATTTGAACCAATAAGAGAGTCCCATCATGGGATTTAATAAAAAGTGTGGTGTCAAATTTCCCCTTTGAAAAATTGTGAGAAACAAGAAAAGAGCTAAGACGCTCATACCAAGCACGGGGAGCTTGTTTGAGGCCATAAAGGGCTTTATGGAGTTTGAACACGTGATTAGGAAATTGAAAGTCTTCAAATCTGGGAGGTTGTTTAACATAAACTTCATTCTTAATAATACCATTTAGAAAAGCATTCTTAACATCCATTTGAAATAGATTAAAGTCATTGAAACAAGCAAAAGCACAAAGCATACGAATGGATTCAAGACGTGCAACCGAAGCATAGGTTTCGTCGTAGTCAATGCCTTCCTCTTGGTTATAGCCTTGAGCAACCAATCGAGCTTTGTTTCGAGTCACTAACCCATCTTCATTAAGTTTGTTACGAAACACCCATTTAGTTCCAATAATGGGATGATTGCTAGGTTTTGGGACAAGTTCCAAACCTTGCTTCGCTAAAATTGATTTAGCTCCTCTTGCATAGCTATCATCCAAAACTCATCAAGAAAAGCATCATTAACATTTTTAAGCTCCATTTGAGAAAAAAGCCACATTTGCACAAAGATCACGAGTGGCGGATCTTGTGCTAACACTTGAGGAAGGATCCCCTATAATAAGCTCCTTAGGATGATTGGTGACAAATCTCCATTCTTTTGGGAGATCCTTTTGAGGAGGCTCGAGAGGAGGAGACTCTTTTGATGGGGTCACAACTTTATTGTTAGATGAAGATGGACGATCCTCAATAGAGGAGTTCTCCAACCCAAACGAGATGTCATCAATGTCCTCGGAAGAGGAGAATGTAGAAGAGTTGAGTTCATTAAAAGAGACATTTATTGACTCTTCGACAACAAGACTTCTTTTGTTAAAAATACGAAAACCTTTACTATGAGTAGAGTATCCAAGGAATATTCCTTCATAGGCTTTTTCTTCAAACTTGCCTAGGTTATCCTTGGTATTCAAAATAAAACAATTGCAACCAAAAACTTTAAAATATTCAATAGAGGGAATTTTGTCAAACCAAAGCTCATAAGGAGTCTTTTTAGAAATAGGTCTAATCAAGACCCTATTAATAACATGACATGCCGTATTAACGGCTTCCACCCAAAAATATTGGGGGAGCTTATATTGGTTTAACATAACCCGGGCCATATCGCCAAGGGTTCTATTCTTTCTCTCCACAACACCATTTTGTTGAGGAGTACGTGGACTAGCAAAATCATGTCCAAAACCATTCTTTTCACAAAATCTTTTGAAATCAACATTATCAAATTCCCCTCCATGATCACTCCTAATTTTGTTGATAGAAAAACCTTTCTCATTTTGAACACGTTTACAAAAAGCAACAAATTCACGAAAAGTATCACTTTTGCAAGCAAGAAAAATAACCCAAGTAAATCTCGAAAAATCATCAACTAAAACGAAAGCATAAAATTTGCCACCAAGGCTAGCTACTCTACTAGGCCTAAAAAGATCCATATGGATAAGTTGAAGGGGTCTAAAAGTACTCACAGAGTTGATTGACTTGAAGGATGACTTGGTCAACTTACTTTTCTCGCATTCTTCACATACCATATCCTTTTTGAATGGGATACTTAGGAGTCCTCGTACAAGCTTCTTGGAGGCGAGGCGAGAGATGGTATCCATGTTGGCGTGTCCAAGCCTCATGTGCCAAAGCCAACTCTGTCGTTCTTTGCAACTAGGCATCTGTCATTGTTAGTACCTTCAACAAGATAAAGAACATAAATGTTGTTTTCTCTAATGCCTTCATAAACAATAGTCCCATTAGAACTATCGGTAATGTAGCATTTGAGTTTAACAAACTTGATATCATAGCCATTATCGATAAGATGGCTAATACTAAGGAGGTTATGCTTGAGATTAGTAACATGACATACATTATTAATACAAGGATAAGGAGGAGAACCGATATTACCATTTCCAATAATATAACCTTTAAGATTGTTACCGAAGGAGACGTGTCCTTCCTTCTTCATCGATAGCGTTGTAAAAAGTGAAGCATCACCGATCATGTGCCGTGAACAACCGCTATCGAGAATCCACTTGCTTCTAGCATGAGAAGGATTCATCACCTACAACAAAAGTTGAAGATGAACATTTTGATACCCATGATCGTTTGGGTCCTTGATTGTTAGTTCTAGGAACCCATTTAAGAACTTTCATGTCAACTTGTTTCCTTGTATAACAAAAATTAGAAGTATGTCCGAGCAAACCACAATAATTGCACATCAAAGAAGATTTAGAAGAAGAAGTATGAGTGTTGTGCATATGTGAGTTTCTAGTGTGACAAGTTCTACCATGAGTGTTATGATGATAGTAAAAAGCATGATGTGAGGTGTTCTTCTTAACAAAAGGTCCTTTTCTTGTGTTAGAAAAGGAGTTGTGTGTAGTGTTCATGTAAGGGTTATGCCTAGCATTGTGATGAGTGTGGGGGTGTCTTGGAGCATGCATGTGAGTGGTATTCTTATTACCTAAATTCTTACTCCGTGTAAGAAGATCATTATACTTAATAGAAGTGTCATATTCTCTTCTATTAGCATCTTGACATTTGCGCATAGCAAATTCATAAGAGCTTCTCATGGATAGAATCTCATCATCCCTTTTCTTGATGGTGTCAAGAGATTCTTGAAACTTGAGTCGCAAAGACTCTATTTCATCCGTGTCAGAAATAGGAGATTTTCCTTTCACATCAATAATAATGCTTGAGAGCCTCTCTACTTCAAGTTGAAGAGCCTCAACCTCTTTAAGAGATTTCTTATATTTATTTCGAACACCTTCGTGTTCTTCATGTAATTCAAGAATGGCTTTCTCCAAATCATCATAGGTAAGAGTGTTTAAGGAAAGATCATCAAGTACCTCATCAGTTGCCATGAGGCAAACGTTTGCATTGTGTTTGCACTCCTTGTCATTGTCGGAGTCACTAGCATCACTCTCACACCAAATGCTAGTGTTGGCAAATTTTCTAGAGGATGAGCTTCCTCTGCTTGGCTTCTCGTACTTGCTTGAATATTTTCTTATCATCGGACAGTCCCACTTGATATGTCTGGGTCTTCTACATTGATAGCACGCCGAATCTTCCTCATTTTCCCGTCTGGAGCGATTGGCTTTGTTGAATTTGAGGAATTTCCGGAAGTGCATAGCTGTGAGAGCTATTTCTTCATCATCATCCGACTCATTGTCGTCGGAACTCTCCTTGGAGTAAGACTTTGAAGCTTTGAGAGCAAGAGCCTTCTCCTTCTCTTTGGTTTTCTCCTTCTCCTTCTCTTGTGTGGAGGATTCCTCTTGATCCTTCATGTCGAGCTCATGAGTCATAAGCTTACCCATGAGGGTCTTAAGGTTCATGACAGTTAGATCGTTCCCCTCAATAATTACGGTAGCTTTTGGACTCCATACTTTCGTCAATCCTCTAAGAATTTTTCTGATCTTTTCATGAGCCGGATATTCCTTGCCAAGAGAGGAGAGAGGATTAATAATATTACCAAATCGAGTAAACATAGAAGTAATAGATTCATCATGCTTCATTTTAAAGGACTCATATTCTTGCGTGAGTCTACTAATCTTAGACTCCTTCACTTGTGAAGTTCCTTCGTGTGTGACTTCAAGTAATTTCCAAATCTCATTGGAAGTCTTGCAAGTAGAGATTCGATTGAATTCACTACTG
Organism: Iris pallida; assembly: GCA_029216955.1. Lineage (NCBI taxonomy): Eukaryota > Viridiplantae > Streptophyta > Magnoliopsida > Asparagales > Iridaceae > Iris > Iris pallida. The sequence goes on from JANAVB010035418.1 coordinate 1,640,190, forward strand.
TCGAGAGCACAATAAAGAGCATTCATTGCCTTGGCATCTCGACTTGCAAGCTTCTTAATGTTTTCAGAAAGAGTGTCCCGAAGGGTGTCAGAAGCAATATCCTCAATAGCTCTGGAAGGAGTAGGAAGACCATTTATCACGCAATCCTATAAGTCAAAATCTATGGACTTTAGATAGATGCTCATCCTAATCTTCCAGTAGTTGTAGTTGGTACCATCAAATAGGGGAGGCATATTTGTGGAGTGCCCCTCATTGTGAAACGTGTTAATACTAGGATTAGAGGCCATGGATCACTCAAGGGTGTAAATCCAAATCAAGAGAACAAAGCTCTGATACCAATTGTAGAACCCTAGAGGGGGGTGAATAGGGTAATTAAAAATTAACTACAACAATTGATGCAATAAAGACAATTGAAAGTAAAGAGCAGAAAGATCAAACGCAAGGATGTATTCTGGTATCCTCTTTTGAGGCAGTCCAGTCCCGGAACTCTCTCCGGCTTTAATCCACTATTTAACCAAATAGTACACACGAGTTTGGATCCGAAGAACTCGCCAACTTCAACACGAGTTTGGATCCGAAGACTCGCCAACTTCTACACACGAGTTTTCTTACGAAGGCTCGCCAACTTCAAACAAAAGAGAAAGAGAACTTGTTGATCTTCTAACACGTGAAGATCGAAATGTACAACTCTTTAATACTCTAGCACTTTGGGAAAGGATGACAATGAAAAGCTTGGAAGAGTATTAATGGTGGAGCTCTTGGTTGTTGGAAAATTTATGAAAGAGTTGGTAAGAAAGCTCAAGAGAGAGAGAGAGAGCTTTCTTTTATAAAAGAACCAAGAGTTGGTGACATTTAATGCTCTGAATACAGACAGACCGGCATGCCGTCGGTATGCAGCGGCATACCGTCGGTATACCGTCCAAATAGTAACGGTCATACTAATGACCGTTTGAGAGCATTAAATGCGGCCATTAATGCTAGTCAGAGCAATTCAAAAACCAAATATTTGAAGCTCGGTATACCGCCGGTATGCCAGAGCATGCCGCCGGTATGCCGACAATTTGTCACAACAAGTTTTGAGTTGCTAAAAACGGTATACCGCCGGTATGCCGGAGCATGCCGTCGGTATGCCGACAATTTGTCACAGCAACTTTTGAGTTGCTAAAAACGGTATACCGTCGGTATGCCGATAATTTGTCACAACAACTTTATGGACATAAAAATCGGTATACCGCCGGTATGCCGAAGCATGCCGCCGGTATGCCGACTATTTGTCATAGCAACTTTCTGGATGCCAAAAACGGTATACCGCCGGTATGCCGAAGCATACCGCCGGTATGCCGCTCTGTAGCTATTTGATTTTTGACTTTATTCTTTTTACTGTCATCCGTTCCTTAGGTGTTTACAGAAATACCTAGACTAGTACAGACTCAAAGACTCTAAGTAGGAAGACACCGTCTTGTGCAGGGAACGCCGGTAACTGCTTCAGTCTTCAAAATGAAAGATGATTGCGCTGAACGGAAGAGCTCCATGTATAGATCTTCTGAGAATAATTGAATCTGAAGAACAGAAGACTAAACTACGAAGATGCTGTTAATTAATCAAAATAAAATGTGCCAACATTTGGTCTATGTGATTGTTGGATAATTGGTGTGCATTATATATTGGTTTGGTTTATGCATATTTTTGTGAAAAGGGAAAGCGCTGTAATTTTTTTAAAAATATTCTCAGTTAGCGACGGACTTGTGACCGTTTAGCGACTGTTATTACCAGTTTTTGACTACTTTTCGACGGCTACTCCGTCGCTAACTGGAGATTTTAAAATGTTTCCAGGTAGCGACGGATGGTCGACGGAATATCCGTCGGCATTGTATATAGTTCGACGGAATAGCGACGACCTATCCGTCACCCTTGTTCTGAAAATACCAAGAATTTCTAGAACATGCTCGACGGATAATCCGTCAGTATTCCGTCGATATATATTGACGGAATAGCGACGAATAATCCGTCGCCATGGTGCTGAAAATGCCAAGCATTTTCAGAACCTGATCGACGGATAGTCCGTCAGCAAATCGTCGCTAATCCGTCGTTCGTTACCGACGAATACCGACGGATGAGAGACGGAAAGATACGCTCTGATACGCTGTTACGACGGGTTACCGACGGAATTTTACGTCGCTATTGTCTACACAGTTCAGTACTTAATAGTTGAAATGGACGACAGTCCGTCGGAAATGTGTCGCTAATGCTTCATATTTTGATGTCGACAGTCCGTCGCTATTCCGTCGCTGGACGACTGCGTAGCGACGGACTGTTATTAGCGACGAGCTGATTGCCGACGGATTTTTTTGGCCAAAAACCGTCGGTCATCGGTCGCTAATACTAATTACCATCGGATTGGCGACGGATAGGGCCGTCGCTAAAACGATAAATTTTGGTAGTGATCGTTAAAAAAAGGAGATTCAGACAACTAGGAAATGGGCACAGTTGTTTAAATCATGAAGTTGTAATACTAATATACGAAGATATTGATAGTTCAAATTTATTTAAATTTTCTTTATTTGGAATCGTATCTTGTTTTTTCTAAAAGTGACTTTAACAATTTCTTACGCCACATGGTTTTCTGTTTATTCTTCACTAATGGTTGTTATAGTTAAGTAAAGCTTTTATGCTACTTTGGAGTTAGTTTCTTACTCTCTTTATCAGTCTTGATTGACTTCAAACGACATGATGGCTTCTTCCTATATTTAACAACCAATTGTTTTCATTCTTTGTGTGTTGAATTGTGCTTCATATTAGTCTTAGAAAGTATATGGTCCTTGTCAAAAAATTTATTTGATTCATTTTCCCATACTCTTTTAAACGGAAATGCTTTACCAAAAGTCTATGACTGGGGCCTTCTTTGCACAATGATTCTGTGATTTTGAAGCATCTTATGGAATTTCTGGGATTCTAGTTTTTGTAGATAAAATTCATCTACTGGGCCAAAACTTGTAGTCTTGGAGGCGATGTTACTTTATTGACTTGGTCCTTTTCCTATGTTAATTTATTGGAGCGGCTTCATCCTTCACCACATAAATTATTGAACCATTTTTTGGTTTCTGAACGAGTTACTGGCCTTTTGAAGCTTAGCAGCTACGTTCTGGTCTTCATTCCTAAATTTTTTGTGTTCTCTAGGCTTGATATTCTGTTAACCCAACTTTTATATTTTCTTCCTCTAACTTCTGCTTTCAAAATTTTGACTTGAAGAGACATGCAAACCTAATCAAAATTACTAATATATGTATCAGACTGCAGTTAAATAAGAAGTCTAATAAAAATATGGTTACAATACACACTGCCAATGCCAATAATATGAAATGTATTTTCAATAGTTTTCACTATAAAGCTACATGTGAGGAATCCTTATTCGGTCCTTCTTTCACTATCAGATTTCTTACTATGTGCTCTATGAGCCAAATATATAGAATGTAAAATATCAGATTTCTTATAACTATGATGCTGTAATACTTATTAGTTGTCTATCCGAATTATAGAGCTCACTAGTTTATGGTATGTAAATCACAAGCTGTATGGTTGTTTGTTGACATGACACTTTATCTTTGGCTAGCTGTAGAGCTGGTTGATGGCGAAATAGGCCCCTCATTTGCCGCTATAAGGAAACAATGAGAGACAACTGGTTCTGCATATTATGATGTCGGTACCTATGCTCAAAGACCATTTAGTCGTGTTCCAGAGGCACTTTGCCCCAAACCAGGAAGACTTTCAGATTCACAGCAGCGATATTACAATGTAAAATATGCCCATATTTTCTTAAGTTTGTGAAACTGATGTAAAACTACGTACTCTTCGACCATCTCATGTTCCTTTCTACTATGTGTCACTTCCGTTTTCCGTTATACGTATTTTCGTATGCATATACGAGATTTCTGGCATTTATCAGGTGGACCGTAGTTAGACTTGTTTTGCTTAGCCTAGTCTTGGTTTAATCTTGACTTGGTTTGGCTTGGCTTGGCTTGGTTTGAGATGGAGAGGGTTGATATATAACCCAACTCCTTCTCTCTCTCTCTCTCTCTTCATTCACTTCTTCATTTATTTCTTCATCTTCTTTATTTACTCCTCCCCCTACCAAGTCCTAGGCAAGTGCAACTTGCTTCATGAGGGATCTCAAGTTTTATTGTTCCATTCTCTTCCTTACTTGATTTTAAGCCACTTTAGAACTTGACATTTTTCATTTTGGTGGATGGTTTCATGTAGATCTAAGTTTGTATTAATTTTGATTTTCTTGGGTTTTGATCTATTAAACTCTATTATTTTCAAATTTTGATTGTTCCATGTTGTATAGAATTCAATTTTATCCAAAATGGACCTTTGAAAAGTTAGATTTTGACTTGTTTTGAGGTAGTTATGGCAAAAAGCATTTTTGGCCATTTTTATGTTCATCTGTGTTGATTCTGGCAGGGACGATGAATAGTTCCTAAGCCGTATATAGGAGTGCCGTATAGTGCCCGAGCCGCATATAGGAGTACCGCATAGTGCTGTATAGTGTCCGAGCCGCATATAGGAGTGCCGTATAGTGTCGCATAGTGCCCGAGCCGCATATGGGATTGCCGCATAGTGTCCGAGCCGCATATGGGAGTGCCGCATAGTGTCCGAGCCGCATATGGGAGTGCTGCATAGTGCCGAATAGTGCCTATTTTGGCTGTTTTTGGCTATTTTAAGTCCTATTTGGCTGAATTGTGGCCAGAATTTCTTCCAACTTCCAACATAAAAGTGGTAGATCTTTTGCTTGGCTTCAAGAATATGTTATTAGCTATTTTATGCAAGTTTCTCTCATTCATGATAATGTAAGGATAGAACAAGATATTGGCCTATTAAGGCGCACTCTTAGCCAGTGACAAATAACAAGTAACATGACATGATAGTGGCCCATCGTGGAGCACTCTTGATAAGTAAACCTAATATGAAAATCTTGATATGCTGTTGTGACGGCTAGCTTGACTTGCTAAGTAACTTTTGTCTTGACACCGTGGCTGTTTGTGCTTGTATAAGCTACATGTCTCGTCTTGCATCATGTTTAGGACATGAATTCCTGATTACCATGGTCAGGGATTCATACTGAATCTGACTAGGATAAAGACAAGATTGATCATGTAGTTCATGAAGAGATTTCCCAGCTACAGACAGTCTCGTTATCTGGGCGCTCAATTGGACTTGTAGCCTACCGTCGAGTAGGGCACAATTCCAGCACACTGTCATGTGTTGCACCCCCAAGTCACCTCATCCAACTCTCTCAACTTGTGACCGGATAACCTGGATTAAGTCTGCCGGGCTTGTGGCTGTTGGAACATCTCGATGCATCTTGTTAGTAACTAAGCTTGTGATAACCCTAGTTAGTTAAAGTATCAAGCCGTACTCATTGCTTGGCCGTGATTGATGGACGGACTTGCCTAGGCAAGACCTCTATATTTTTATTTCTGCACATTACTTGCTTTACTCTTGTCGATAATTGGTTGGAGACTAAGCTCTATTCAGGTGAAGGTTTACAACCCCGGTCCTTGTTTGGTTTACGGGTTGTAACTTGGCTACCAGAATAGTCCCTTAGTTGTCTTATCGTTCATCACCTTATCTTCTCTAACTCATGCCTTTTATTATCCTTTATGTCCCATGTGCTAATATGCTGGTTTTAGTTCTTAAGTGAAGCCTCCTTTGTGGCACTTGCTCTTTCTGGGGTCTGACCCAGCTGGTTTTGTATGGCCAGATTTTGGAGTAGCACCCGAGGATCTTCCAGCCTTCCATCCAGATGGTGACCACTAGGCGCAACCCTGCCAACGAGTGGGTTCTTATTTTGCTCTTCCACTCCCTTGTAAAAATATTCTTTTGAGGCGTTTAGCCGTCGAGCAAGTGTTAGCTCGTTTGCAACTTTACTTACTATCTGCCTATGGGCTGTAACATGATTGACAAATCCTAGGGTTGATCATGTATGACTTAAACTCTTGCTAGTCCTCGCATTTTGTACGACTAGCTTCATGATCATCTGAATATGTAATGTTTGGGACGCCTTACTTTGTATATCTGATGATCTAACATCTTGTAACATTTACTTACTTGCTTGTGATTGAGACACTAGGCTTGTTCATGACCATAAGAGACTGTTGGCTTGTAGATAAACCCTTATGAAACTAGACAGCCGTGACCGTATTGCGAGGTGGGATTCAATTCAATGTACGTAGCTGGCTGTGTCTGTCCCCCGCTCTCCAGTATTCTGGTTCTGGGCGTAACACGGTTTAAGTGGTGGCCCATGCAGGTCTTGTAAATCAAGATGTGTGAGGGTTTTACTGAATAGATGTCTCAATCAGCACTCGCCCTTGATCTCTACTCGTTTCTTCTAATCCTTCTAAAATCTTGACCTGATCACATGTTTATATCCTCGATTTATCATGGTCTTTCCTTATTGTTCCCCATGTCGTTTCTTCAGTGGCATTGTTCCTGGTCCTGCCGATCTGCAAGACGGAGCACCTCCAGTGGACCAGCATCAACCTGGAGACCAAGCCCAGCACTCTGGAGCGGCCTCCCGAGTCATGCATTCCGGGAATCCAGAGCCCCCAATTCAGCCATTCCAGCCTGCAAAGCCTGACAATGGAACCCTGGTGGGTCTCATCAGGGAACTGCTTGCATCTCAAAATCGTCGGGGCGATGTCCTGCACCAGACAGTACAAGATACCATGGACAGAGTTGGTTACCAAGGGAACAACGCGACCAAAAGCTTCAAGCGTCTGAACCCTCCTTTCTTTGACGACACTGAAGATGCTATTGCTGCTGATGCATTGCTTCAGGACATAGAGGTTATCCTGGAAGCAGCTAGAATTTCTGAGAATGAGAAGGTGCCGTTGTGCGTCTACAGTTATTGGACTTAGCTCGCAGTTGGTGGGCGATGCTAGCAGTTGGATTACCGACGCCTGTCTCATGGACGGTATTCAGCAACAAGTTCCAGACCAAGTACTTCGACGCAGTAGCTCGGTATGATATGCAGACGAGATTTACTAATCTTAAGCAGATGGGCAGGACGGTCGATGGATATGCGGCCGAGTTTTCTAAACTCATTCGGTTTGCTCCTACCTTGGTGGAAACCAAATTGGATCGAGCCCAGCGATTCCATCAGGGGCTCCACCTAGAGATTATCATATTAGTGGATCAGTTTGAGCACCAGACGTCTGATGTCATTTTTCGAGCAGCGAAGAGACATGAGTATACTTCACAGAGGATTGTAGATAGAAGTGGAGGACGGAAGAGGTCTCTTGGGCAGATGTCCCAGTCTTCAGCACCAGTCCCGACAGCTAGGACCTTGACTATTGGAGCTTCTAGGCGGGCGACCATAGTCTCGTCGGTTCAGCACTCGACGCCGGCGTATCCTCAGCAACAGAAGCAGAAGTAGTCTTTCGCCATGGGCTGCACTCATTATGGAAAGCCAGGGCACGTAGTATCAGAGTGTCGTAGAGCACAAGGATTGTGCTTGGCTTGTTGGGCACCGGATCACAAGATAGGGTCCTGTCTGAATAGAGCCAGTTCTCGTCATCAAACCTAACCAGTCCATCGGTTAGGGGTCCAGCACTAGTGCAGCAGCAATATTAGCCTCCGAGGTCATTGCCGCCTCAGGCTCAGCAGTATGCCCAAGTTCAGATTTAGAACCAGCAGAGAGGTCACCAGCAGAGGGGACCATCACCAAGAAGGCAAGGTCAGTCTATGGCTCAGACCGTGGAGGGAGGGTTAGCTTCAGGTGAGGTGGTGACATGTACCATTCTTATCAACTCTTTTCCAGCATCAGTATTATTTGATTCGGGTGCATCACATTCATTTATGTCTGCACGATTCGCTACACGGATAGGACTAGAGCCCGAGTCATTATCAGTAAGGCTCAATATACTTACTGGTAACGGTCTTGTGGGAGTAGATAGAGTATTTTCCTCGTGTCGAATCGTAATTAGCGGTAGAGAGTTTCCCGCTAGGTTGATAGAATTTTCGATGGTCGATTATAATGTGGTTATAGGAATGGATTGGTTGAAGGAGAAATACGCAAGAATAGACTGCCATATTGGCAGGATTATTTTTGGTATTCCCGGTGAGACAGAGTTTTCATTTTCCAGAGGCGAAGTAGAACCTTCTCCACCAGTATTGCGGATGGCAGTAGCAGTGGCAGTTCAGTTTCCCAGAGTAGTGGAAGAGTTTTCTGATGTATTTTTCGAAGAGCTTCCATGCATGCCCCCAGAGAGAGAGATAGAGTTCACCATTGATTTGCTTCCAAGGATGACACCAGTGTCAGGGGGAGTCTACAGGATGACACCTTCAGAGTTAGAGATTTTGAACAAGATGATTGAAGAACTCAGAACCAAGGGATTCATTCATGCTAGTGGATCACCTTGGGGAGCCCCGATACTTCTTATAAAAAAAGGATGGTACGTCAAGATTATGTGTTGATTATCGTACCTTGAACTCTGTAACAGTCAAGAACAGATATCCTTTACCAAGGATAGATGATTTATTTGATCAACTCAGAGAAGAGGCAGTATTCTCGAAGATTAACTTACGATCAGGATACCATCAGATCAGAGTTAGAGAGCAAGACATCCCGAAGACAACATTCAGATCAAGATATGGGCATTGGAAGTTCCTTGTTATGCCATTTGGAGCGACCAATGCGCTAGCCATATTCATGGACCTCATGAATCGTATCTTCATGCCTTATTTGGACCAGTTCGTGATAGTGTTTATAGACGACATCTTAGTCTATAGCAAGAACGAGGCAGATCATGAGCAGCATCTTTGTGTAGTTCTTCAGATTCTCAGAGAGGACCAGTTATACGTGAAGTTTAGTAAGTACGAGTTTTGGCTCGATCGTATCTCGTACTTAGGTCATATTATCACCAGAGGTGGAGTGGAAGTGGACCCCCAGAAGATAGTGGCTATAGAGACATGGCCAGTTCCCAGTACCGTCGTAGAAGTTCGGAGTTTCCTAGGATTGGCTGGCTATTACCGGCGGTTTGTGTCAGACTTTGCTCGAATTTCAGCACCACTGACGCAGTTGACCCGCAAGGATGTGCATTTTGCTTGGACATCAGAGGGTCAAAGTTCATTTGAGAAGTTGAAGCGAAGATTGATGACGGCCCCCATTCTCACGCTTCCAGATAGGACTAAAGGATTTTCAGTTTATTGTGATGCTTATGGCAGAGGATTGGGATGTGTCTTGATGCAGCATGGTAGGGTAGTCGCTTATACGTCACGTCAGCTTCGTGACCATGAGAGAAATTATCTTACCTATGACTTGGAATTAGCAACAGTAGTTTTTACATTGAAACTTTGGAGGCATTATATATATGGAGATCGGGTAGAAATTTTCACCGACCACAAGGGTCTGAAGTATGTGTTTATCCAGAAGGATCTTAATATGCGTCAGAGAAGATAGCTAGAGCTACTTGTCGATTATGACATCAACTTGCAGTATCATCCTGGGAAGGCCAACGTAGTAGCAGATGCATTGAGCAGGAGAGCTGGAGTTTATTTTCTAACAGCACAGCCAGAATTGTTAGCCGATCTTCAGAAGATGGGTATTAAAGTAGTTCTTCCTACCAATGTGGCATTGATGGCCAGCATGCAAGTTTAGTCCAGCATAGTTGAGAGGATTAAGATGGCGCAATCAACAGATTCTAAGATTCAGCGGCTCAGAGCGGAGTATGAAGCAGGACGAAGACCAGAGTTATGTATTCACAAAGATGGTACTCACCGACATGGGAGGCGTCTTTGTGTACTCAGTGGTGATATCAGACAGGAGATCATGGCAGAGGCTCACAGTTCTCAGTATTCAATTCATCTCGGTGGCACAAAGATGTACCGAGACATCCGTCAGCATTTCTGGTGGAATGGCATGAAGAGGGAGATAGCCCGGTTTGTCTCTCATTGTTTAGTTTGTCAACAAGTTAAGACTGAACATCAGAGACCAGCTGGACTTCTTCAACCTTTACCGATCTTAGAATAAAAATGGGAGCATATTACTATAGATTTTGTAACTGGGTTACCTAAATCCCCAACTGGAAGAGATGCTATCTGGGTTATAGTTGATCGTCTCACGAAGGTAGCTTATTTTCTTTCCTTCAGAATTGGCCAGTCGACGGATCAGCTAGCAGAGATGTACCTCAGACAGATTATCAAATTGCATGGAGTGCCAGTTAGTATCATATCAGATAGAGATTCGAGATTCATATCGCACTTTTGGCGGAGTCTTCAAGAGAGCTTGGGGACTCGTCTCAAGTTCAGTTCACCTTATCATCTGCAGACAGATGGTCAGTCAGAAAGCACGATCCAGACTCTTGAAGATATATTGCGGTCATGTATACTTGACTTCGGTGGTTCGTAGGAAGATCACCTGCATCTCGTGGAGTTCTCCTATAACAACAGTTTCCAGGCCAGTATCCAGATGGCACCCTTTGAAGCACTATATGACAGGAAGTGTAGATCCCCATTAGCATGGGATGATGTCGGCGGGAGACAGATGCTTGGTCCAGAGATGATTACGCAGACAATCGAGGTGGTCAGACAAGTCAGAGATCATCTTCGAGTTGTCCAAGATCGTCAGCGCCATTGGACCGATTCTCATCGGCGTCCCCTTGAGTTTTCAGTCGGCGACCATGTGTTCCTTAGGATCTCGCCTACCCGTAGCGTCATTCGATTTGACGTACGGGGAAAGCTTAGTCCTAGGTACATAGGGCCGTTCGATATCCTTGAGCGAGTAGGTGATGTATCCTATCGTCTCGCTCTTTCGCCATTGTTATGTGAACTACATGACGTATTCTATGTATCCCAATTACGATGGTATATTTCGGATCCGAGTCATGTCCTTGATCATTCGAAATTGGTTGCTGGTAGCAACCTTTCGTATGAGGAAAGACCCGTATCCATATTGGACCGAAGGGAGAAGGTGCTCAAGAATAAGACTATTAGTTTAGTCCGTATTACTTGGGGTCATCGCACTTTGGCGAGTCAACGTGGGAGAGTGAGGATGATATTTGTTCGCGATATCCACACCTATTTGACTCATAAGGTAGAATGTCTTCCCTATGCCTTATGCTTTTAATTCCTTGCTTGTATGAATGATTGCTTGATTGACTGCTAGTCGTAGCATGCTTATGATTAATATAGCTTTACCCGACATCTCTAGCCTCTTGATTAAATTTCGAGGACAGAATTCTTTTAAGGTGGGTAGAGTTGTCACTCTCGTTTCCCGTTATACGTATTTTTGTATGCGTATACGAGATTTCTGGCATTTATCAGGTGGACCGTAGTTAGGCTTGTTTTGCTTAGCCTAGTCTTATTTTAATCTTGACTTGGTTTATTTGACTTGGTTTGGCTTGGCTTGGCTTGGTTTGAGATGGAGAGGGTTGATATATAACCCAACTCCTCTTTTTCTCTTCATTCACTTCTTTATTTATTTTTTCATCTTCTTCATTTACTCCTTCCCCTACCAAGTCCTAGGCAAGTGCAACTTGCTTCATGAGGTATGTCACGACCCGCACCCTAGAGTAAGGACACGAGACGTGGGTACGTCCAGTCTACACCGCAGTGTCGACGGTAGAACGCTGTCCTAGGTCACAACATCTAACAATATAATGCTAAGAAGTTTATACTCCCCGAATGAGGGTGACATAGCTGGAATGTAAACTCAATCACAATTAAGAAAGAAGAAGCACGATATGATATAGAACTCAAAGAAATACAGATGATCAGAAGAGTCTAAGTGTCACGACCCGCACCCAATATTTGGGCATGAGCCGTGGGTACGTCCAGCCTACGCCGCGGTATCGGCGGTAGAACGCTGTCTAGTTATCTCCACAGTTATCAAATACAACCACGCAGTTTATAGATTTCCACAAGGATCAAGTTTGCATATTAATCTCAACAGGAATTTATAAACACAATATCTAAGTGAAAGAGACAAACTGATAACTGAAAAGATCACAAAGTGTAGAGACTAAATATGGTAGAATAATGATCTCAATATAATCAAAACGTACCAAAGGGATGTTCACTACTCAACTCTCATAACCCATAAAAATAAAATACATTAAAAGAGTTTCTGCGAGCAACTCATGCTCTATAGAGTGCTGTCTAGCTAATAATCTCCTGCGGAGGGTAGCCCCGCATCCAAGTCCTTCTGCATGCTCAATTCAGGATCCACGGTATGCTCGTAGTAAGTGGAACAGAACTCCTCTAACTCATCACCTAAAATGTTGGTTATCCAGTCAGGATTGGAACAAGCACACAAGCTGAACGACTATCCGCAATATAATGGAATCGACAGTACATGAATGTGACATGTAAAAGAACAGAACAGTAATATGATGACATGGTATATCTAGAATAAAATGTAAATCGTAGAGTAACATATCAACTGAAACGAATATGAGAGCATAGCGACATGTCAAGTGGTAAAATAATAAAAGACCAACTATCTAAGTGAATTGAAATATTCCTTTCGACATGTGAACGGCTAAGGGGTAAAATAAGGCATACTGCACGTGTCATGTGCAGTAGCTAGCATTCACGAGAGACACGGGGATAGAATGGGAAGTTCACACGTCTACTAGGGTATTTCCCCTCCCAACCAGTACTCATGAACCTAAATAAGTCACGAAAAAGGAGCTAAACAAGAGTATAATAATCAGGGTTCATGACTCTCACTCGTGTGTCCATCGTGTCATCAAGCAAAAGAACATATGACCATGTACTGTACAAACATCAAAATTGGAAATAGAACAGAAAGTGTACTTGCCTGTCGCCCTGTGCTGGTGGTACAAGTCTAGTGCTGAGTCAGAGTCCAACATACCTATATTTATGAGTTCCATATCATTACACAATTTAAAGTACAAAAGAAACTATCTACTGGTTACATTAGTCTTCTTAATGGACTCCCCCTTTGATACCCTCTAGTTATCCTAGCATTTCTTGGCTTCTATGTATTTACACTAACTCTCCAACTTGTCACCCTACATAAAAGTTAGTTACCTATACTCTTTTAGGTCCTGTTGTATACAATTCCTTAGTTTCTACATGCTTTTAGGTTCTAGCTCCCATATGGTATATCTAACATCTCCTTTTGGGGCTGAACTTCATATGTACAGAATTGGCTGAACAGTTGAGGGTAGGGTTAAGGGTAGGTTTGCAGTAAAATAGTACCCTTGGCTGATCTTAAGAAGGTCAGGATATAAAGTTTTAATTGGAGACTAAAGTCTTAAGCCAATGACTTGGCTAGATGGGTTGAATCAAGGGGACATGCCAGATATTATGCAAGATGACTTATTTGACAGATTGCATACTGAATTTGGAAAGGTTTCTGTTTGAACTAAATCTTTCCTGTCAATGGGACTGCTCAAAGAAGACTGGTCATTTGGTATATTGTGAATGCAGTTTGGAAATCTTATGGACTGTAATCCAATAGATATATTATTGACTGACATGATGGCGAATCGTTGTCTGATCTGATTCATAAACGAAGTCATAAGAATTAATCAATAGGAGGCCAATTCTCCTATCTCCCTGTCTTGGCTTTAAAGGAAATCGTAAGCCTTCCTGAAACATGGAGCAACTTGCCAATACTCTAGGTACACACACACAACTCAAAAGTCAAACTCGAATGGCTAACACCCATGGCTATCGAACAAGTTATCATGCAATTGATAAAGCCTGGACTGAATACTTGGGTGCCATGTATATTTACTGAAAGTCTTGTTTCCGGACTGAACTAAATACTACTTTGTGCAATTTAACTGAAGGTGTAGCCAATGATGAACCCAAGACCAAATTTGCAGGGCAGTGCTCTGCTGTCATGTGATATCAGTGGAGACATGTTGAGGTATGCCTTGGCTAATAAAGCAGGACAGTTGGAATGGGTGTAGGCAGTAATGTAAAGAGTAGTATAGGCTGGTCATTAATTCATCCATGGTGCATGAATGTAGGAAGAGTGCAAGGGGAAAACAGGCATGTACCTGAGTAGTGTGTACACGTTTTCGACTGAGCCATGGCCATTTCCCAGGTCTTATATTAGTCTATGTTTCTAGGTCTTGAGTATTGGATTTCTGTCTTGGAGTTGGCTGCATTGTAGGTATAATTTTGTGGGCCCAAGGCAGAGGAACAGATATAAGGGGACTAAATCAATAGTGGACAAACATTCGGCTACAAAATGACTGGTTAGACATATACAACTGTACAGTGCTAATCTCATCCACAATGAAAGGAATAATAATCCAACTCGAATATTTATGATACAATCGTTGGGCGGAGACAAAGTCCACTACCAACTATCTCAATGAAAGAAAATGTACAATAAATTGAGCGATAAAAATAGCAAGACGAACCAAGCGCAATTGTCTTCGAAGGAATGGAGAAGACCACGGCCTTGGCTAGAATACTTGCGGAAAACATGAACACACACCTGGGAAAAAACCAGGTCCTCAGAGGGAGGTAACAAGATACATAAAAACAATACCATGATGAACTGTAAATGATACATTATAAAGAAAAGACCACCTTCTCTAACACATTGGAACCTAACCATCTAGGTGTAATGCAAGTCGAAAACGATACTGGAACGTATAAGTGGGTAGGAATAAAGCATAGCATCCACTAGAGGCTTTCGCATGAACTAGTATACGTCTCTGACCGTATCTGACGACGAGGTCAGGGCCGTGCAATGGATATATTCCCTAGTTCATACTTTGCATCGCTAGCATACCTCCTGACTTATCTGACGACGAGGTCAGGGCCGTGCAATGGATATATCCTCTAGCGACACACCCATAACAGGGAAACCATAACCCATAACCGGGCAATCTAGAAGGCTGTGGGATAGCTCATACGTCCCAGTAGTTTTCCTCGCCCATGTATCACACAAGTCATATCCATGTCTTGGCGATCCATATCTCTATGCAAGTCGCTATCTAGACTCCGCTAATCCATAAATGAACCGACACACGAGCCGCCCGTATCGGTAGCAAGTCGAATACGTAGGTTCGTGCCGACTCTATGATCCTCACTCATGTCTCGTGTATGAGACGTGTCAACAAGTCAAAGAAGTTATGGTGCATAACTTCAACACACCGGAAAAGTCCACTACCACATATGGTCCACACACACACGCACACACACAATCATCGATATACATATCGATGGCACCCAAGTCATACTTGGACATACTATTACTAATGTAAAAAAACACTAGCAACATATAAAATATCATGAATCAAATATAAGTACAAGATGGTAAGGTATCTTGCCTGTTGCGACGCCTGGTGAGCTGTCTGGTGTGCTGCGATGATCAAGATGGCACGGCTGCGACTTTGGTGTAACAACTACACAAGGGGACCTCTGTTGGTGGTACAGACCGGTGCATCGGGTCCAGGACTGTCAAGTTAGCTAGGGTCGATAAGGGGAGGTACGGTATTGGCAAAGAATAGAAATAATAGGATTAAGTCATGGACGGACGGATAGGTAAAGGGTTGTCATGGATATGAGGCAGTTCAAAAGAAAAATAATATATATATATGCCCCCTTTTGAAAACCATTTATAATGCTTAAAAACCATAGTTACTAGTAAAAGTAATATTTAGACAAATCTTTGGAAGTATAGGAAACATTATTTTAGGTAAAACCAAATTTGGTAAAAATATAATTGTAGGAAAGTAATCATGTTTATGTATCAAAAATAGTTAGTAACTAATAGTATCAGTGAAACTGATTGAAATATAAAAATTTAATACATAAAAACAATACTTGTATTGATGATAATATTAACAGCAGTAAGAAGTCTTATATTTTCTTATATGTATATTTAAACATTTAATATAATTATATACTCTTTTACCATACATATCTATACTGACATTAACTAAGGAAAACAATATAACAACCAAAGATAATAATAAACCCAAAAATAATCATACAATAATAATAATAATAATAATAATAATAATAATAATAATAATAATAATAATAATAATAATAATAATAATAATAATAAAACAGATACTAAAAGAAAAAAAATAAAATAAAATAAAATAAAATAAAATAAAATAAAATAAATAAATATTTTAAAAAAATAAATCTAAACAACACATTGCTGTCTCCTCCCCCCAAAAGAAAGAAAGTTTGAAAGGAAGAGAGAGAAGACGAGAGGAAGAGAGGGCGGAGAGAGCGGAGAGAGAGAGAGAGAGCGGCGTTTGGGGGTCGGGAAGGAGCTCTCGGAGGGAAGAAGAAAGGAGGAAGGGCGGAGAGCTGTGGTGGTGCGGAGTACGGGAGCGGGCGAGATTTAGGGCTGGCTCGAGCGGCGGAGCGGACACGCGTCGACGGTCGGAGGGTTTCCGCCTGGGCGGCTCGGCGAGTTGAAGTCGGCGGGGGTTTCGGTGGGTCACCGGTCGGGCGGACGGCGAGGAAAAGAGGAGGAGGGTGGCTGGGCTCGGCGGATGGTGGTGGGCAGCGGAGAAGGGGTTGCTAGGCGGTTGGTCACGACGGTGATGCCGAGGTGGGCGCGGTGAACGGAAGGGGGTCGGCCTGGCGCGTTGGAGGTAGGTCGAGGGAGATGGGACGGAGGGGCGGAGTGAGTGGTCGGTCGGTGGGTTCAACGGGCGGCGGCTGGTCGCTGAAAAAGGAGGAGCGGCGGAGGCGATTTTAGATCGGGCGGCAACGGAAGGGTTTTCCGGGGCGAGCTGTGCGCGGGAACTCCAGCGACGCTGCCAGGGGCGAGGCGGCGGAGTTATTGGTGGGCGTGGCTGGAGACGGCGACTAGGGCGGCGGATCTGGGAGGTCGGACAGGGCGCGTGAGGCGGCGTTCGCTCGGCCGGAGCCGAGCGTGGGTGCGGCGGAGGTGAGCAGATTAGGTTTTATTTCTCTTTTTTTTTTCTCTTCCGTTTGGCTGGTGGTGGCGAGGGGTTTTTGGCCGTGGCGGACTCTGGTGGTGGTGGTCGGCCAGACGGGTTAGGGAGCAGTGTTGGTGGCGGTGGTGATGGGTGTAGGTAGTGTCGATGGTCGAGGGGTCGGTTTACGGTGATGGAGATGCCGTCGGGACGATGCTACTCCGATGGTGGAGCGGTGAGAACGGGGCTGTTGGGGGTGTCGACGGGTGGATGGCAGCGGGACGGAAAGGAGTTGGGTTAGGGATAGGATTAGGATTTGGTGTCGGGGTGTGTCCGACACAAGAACATAAATGTAACTGTAAAAGAACTGGAATAAGAATCTGGGTACGGACACGGACACGAGGCACTGCACTTGTGGAGAAATATTTGTGGGAAAAATTTGTGGATGAATAATGTGGAGGAGTACCTGCCTATATTTATAGGATGTGGGAATTCCCACTTGAATAGGATTTAGAATATTTAAAACCCAATTTGATATCTATCATATTAATTTAAATCGATGAAATCAATATAAATTCTAATTTAATTTCAATTTAAATCTATAAATTATACCTTTATACTTATTTAAATTAAATCCATAAAATTTAATCGAGATTTAAAATGGCCACAATATTTTCCAAATATATTTTCCAAAAATACCAATAAATAAAATTTCGAAAATGGTAAATATTTTTAAATAACTCTTTGAATAATAAAATATCAATATTAAATAATTTCGAAAATTATAATATATATTTAAGTATTAATAGGAAATATTTTCAAACTACATTTTTACTAATTTGGATAAAACATATTTCGAAAGTAAACATAATAATCAAATCTTTAAAATACTTTCTTGCTAAATTACTTTTAATAAAAAATAATTATTATATATATTATTTTGAAACCACCATTGATAATAAAATCAAAAATTATTTTTCTAAAAATATGTTACTCACACATATTCGCACTCAACGAGAAAATACGAAAATCGTAAATTTTCGTACGACGTACAATACGACTATGCGACGTATAAATACCAAAAAAATCCGTAGTAAAAATATAGTAAAAATTTAGGGGTTTTACAGGTACCATGCATCTCAATATTTCCTCGCTGTCCAGACTCCTATTGCATACTTGCCAAACATTTTTAATCAGGTTTGGGGTTCTTGAAAAACAAACTCGCTGACATTACACAAGCTTTCATTCAAGTTGTGCTATGAAGTAACCTATGACGAAAAATATGAAGATACTTGGATAAATATGAAGTAGGTATGTTTCAACTATACATGTAGTGAGGATGAACAAAGTATGTCCTGTCTGTATGTAGTTTCTCAAACCTGGGACATATAAGACAAGAATTTTATTGGAATGTAAAATCTGCTGTCCCAGACAAGAGTAGAAACTGAAAACAAAGTTTTTGTGCACATAAATCACATTATATAGTATCAACAGGAAGAGCATTGTATTTCCTATTCATATCAGGTATACCCCGTTAATTGTCTAGGGAGACCCCTAATAATATGACAAAGGAAGGTAGGATATATATAGAGTATATTGTAAACAGATGAGTTGTGAACCATTTAAACATCAAGAGATTCAATCAGATGCATTTGTGTACTGTTCACGATAATTATAGCTAACTCATGATAGTACTCCATTCTATAAGAAAGATGCTCTGGTTAATGCTGGACATGCCCGTATGAGTATTATGAAGATATCTTGGGTACCACCATGTCCCTGGGTTCCCCCTGTACACATGTTACAAGTCTTCTGATTTAAAGTTGGCCCCCAACTTCTTATTGATCAGATATCTGTAACACAATACCAATACGTATCTCAAAGGACCCATGAATAGTCCCTCTGTGGTAGGACAAGGGTAGATGCTATTTATGTTTAATGCATTTAGGAAGGCAAACCTCTGATCAGGTCTTCTGACGATCAAACAGCAGGGGAAGGTCATCCTACATCAAATCTTACCATCGATAATCGTAGGATACAACTATGTATCTTCATCCTTACGAACCCAATTCCTAATAATCCATAATTACCCAGTTTATCTTAGGAAAATTATCAAACATGTGGTGTTCTATGCTTAAATAAGAAGGGGAGTCTAGGATCTTACCTCAATGATAAAATCTGGAGTTGACGATGTTGTGCAAACAGTCTCGCAGATGCAGGTTCACAGAGCTTGCGAGGGTGGACGAGTTTTCTAGGGTTTGGGAAGAACTTGGGTCGGCTGCTACTCCCATAACTATATATAGTCTAGTTTTAGATAGGGCACCATCAATTCAAATCGGATTTGGTTTGATTTGGGATGATGTCTGGATAGAGAGGGATTTGTTTGAGCTGATAACCCTTATCCATAGGATTCAAATGCAGGGGAGTTGGCCGTTTGAATTTAAGATTTAAACAGGAAATATGCAACCCAGTCCCTCCCCTAATTCTATTTACTCATTAGTTCTTCCTGTTTTAGAGGTTTTAGAACAAACCCCTCCTTCTATATCATTATTATTTATAAGACTAATCAAGGCATTACACTATTTGTGTAAACACATCATTAATTATCTTTATGCTAATTAAAAATATTTACCAAAATTATAATATTAATAATAGAGTGGGAATTTTGGGTCAAGGGCTTACACTAAGTGTCTAAGATAACATCTCAGCAAACATCCAGAAATACAAGTCTCAACTACAGAGTATGAAAGAATATATACAACCCAGATCTCAAATGACAGAAATAGTAAAACCTAGACTAGGGAGCCTTAGTCTCTACAGCTAGTGGATCCGACTGGAAATACGGATCACTGGTGTCATCTAGAGCTGCCCCGTAGAAGGTATCCACACAGGCCTCCTCCTCGTTCTCTTTAATATTTTCAACAGGTCCAGCCAGGACATGAATGAGCATAATACATCTCAACAGATCATAGCAGGTTAGAAATATAAGCATGCAGTAGAGTAAGATACAGAAAACTAAAAAAAAGTACAAAATGTAAACAGAGAAAGAACTGTAATAGAAATATCTACTATAAATAGAGAACTAACAGTGGCTAGTGAGTCAGAGTACAATATAGACATGTGCATGGCATAGGAGATTCTGGGAACTATACTATGGAGTGACTCTGGGAACTATACTACTTGGATATTATTCACATGTCCACTTCTACTCCCCCGTACCCCCAATCAATACACAAGGATCCAGCCAGGTTATGTTATGATCCATGCAATGGCCCACAAGAGGTGATACATGGTAGGCCCATAAATGGGTAATTCTGGGAATGCCCATAAATGGGTGATTCAAGGAAGACTCTGTGATCATGAGAGTACATGTCACAAGTGATCAATGAACCATGAAGCATAGTGATACACAATGTAAGTGAAACACACAGAACATGTAGTATCCGATACTCCCTGAGGGGATAATGTCTCAAAAAAGGATCCATATAGTACTAATCCGTGTTACCAACCTGACAACATCATGTAAAGTAATCTAAAGCAAAAAAATAATTCTAACAGGATATGAAATGATCAGAGAATGTACTCGCCTGCTATCTGAATGTCCAAGATGAAAGTACTGTCCGAGGAGAGGTGTCTGGCTCCTAATCAGAACAGCACAAGTCACAACAAGTCTAAAATGATAAGAAGATGCAGTTCAATGCATTCTAAATTAATCTAGGTCAATCTACACCAAAGTCAACACTTGGTCAACTCTGGTCAACCCTAAAAGTCAAACTAGGTCAACTAGGGCTAACCAAGTCTAAACTAGTCAAATTAGCCTATGCTAGTCTAACTAGGTCTAACAAGTTATTCTAGGTCTAAATAAGCCCACAAGACCATACAAGCCTAAACCAAGCCTATCAAGTCTATATTAGTCTAATCAAGGCTAAACTAGCCTATACTAGTCTAACAAGTCTAGCTTAGTACTCATACACAATCACAAGGTCAAAAGCAACATCACACATACACAATTCCTATATACATATATCTATGTACACTATTGTCATGACCCGCACCCTAGAGTAAGGGCACGAGACGTGGGTACGTCCAGCCTACGCCGCAGTGTCGACGGTGGAACGCTGTCCTAGGTCACAACATCTAACAGTTAAAGGTAATAAACAGTTATACTCCCCGAATGGGGGTGACATAACAGAATATATCTCAATCACAGCTAAGGTAGAATCATGAAAATAAGATAGATAGATAATAAAGATGCAAGATCCAAATCCACAGGAAATACAAATAGAGAGAGCTAAGTGTCTATGATAAACTCCACAACATCCAGACATAATACAGATCCAGAATATATGTACAACTCAACTCCAATGCTATAAATAAGATAAAACTAACTATGGAGCAACAGTCTCTACTGGTAAGGGATCCGACTGGAAGTCCGGATCGCAAGTGTCCTCTAAGGCTGTCCCATAGAAAGTGTCTAAGCAGGCCTCCTAGATAGAGCAATTGAAATAAATCGTACGACAAACGTACGAGTTTCTATGGAATATTGGATATCGCAAAGGCGAGCGCCTCGGTGCGCAAGCCGCAAGAACATGGAATAACTGTACTCAGTGAGTGCCTTAGTGCACGAACCATACCGTGCCTTCGCGCACGAGTTAGAACGGGTAGAACATTGAAAGACAATAGGCGAGCGCCCTAGCGCGCAAGCCACGGACATTGAATGCTAAATCATAGAACATCGGAAATACGGTCGAAACGTGACTTCGAGCACGAGATAATAAAAGATGGCTTCGTTGCGAAAGAATACAGTTGTGGCAGGAATGTGGCAGAACTGTCGGATATGACATAATACCTCGAAAGGTGTTCGGGACCTTCGGGTCGTTCGGTTGACGAGCATTGAGTTGAGGCATGATGCCATTAAAACGTTGAAACGAAGTATGAAACGTAAGAACATAGAAAGTAACGGAAGAAATATGAGATGATAATGCGGCATGGTGCCCTTCGAAATGTTCGCGGCCTTCGGGCGTTCGTTGAGGACATTCGGGCGTTGTGCCAATTGAAATAGAGATAAGAGAACTTGCTTGGTTGTATGAAAGATAAGATTCGTTGCATGGTCAAATGGACTTAAAGATATAAAAGCCCCTGCATGGGTATTCCCTCGAACGTGGTACGCCAAGGCGCTAGGACCGTTCGGCCTAGGAGGGATTCGTTTACGGTATTGTTGGTGTACTTCATTTAGATGGGTAGCGACCGTCTGGTGAAAGTGATAAGCCACTTGCTGCGATTATTTCGATGGCCTCTGATATTGGTTAGCAACCGCACAGAGTTAACATCGTCTTATGTTTCGATTCGATGATTATAAGTCCATTCTAGCCTGAAAAGCTAGTGACCTTCATATAGTTAAGGGCGATGGATTTGGAAGTGCAAGGTATGCGTATATCCTGCATGGATGGATCCTGAATAGCGAGCACTTATAACATGACAGGGAAACGGATAGGCGTATTCACCTTGCATCGGTACAAGGGCGAGTGTGTCGATATTGCTAAGTTGTGCCACGAATCAAACACGAGATTGCTTGCCTGTTTACTTATGCGAAATAAATAACATGCTTGCCATGCTTTACAGTCTTCGAATATGCCATGAACTCATCCTAAGGAGAACATAGAAAGAGAACTAAATTGTATGCTTGCATGAATCAATACAATACTAAATATCAGTTTGTTAAGTGGGTTTTTGATCAGTACAGCGAGGACGAAAGTACTAATCCCCCACTAGTTTACTAGCAGGTTCAGGGATTGGTCTGCTTGCGGTGGAGCTTCGCTTGAACGTGTTGAGGCTTGGAATACCGAAGCGTATTGAAGCGTGCGATCGCATTGACGCTTGGATATGCAACAGGATTGGTGAGGCCGAGATATAGAAGGCATGATGTATAGAACGAAGAAATCCTTTGTGGGCAAGAGAGAACCTGAGTGTTGTAGCCAATCTGGCAAATTTCGTTGGGCTATCGAAAGCCTTTGTAATCTAATTTCGAATATCAATAAAGAGATTTGTTTCGTTTACTCTGATTTCCTTTCGTTGTGAATATCAACTCAAAAGATAACCATTTGAGAACTTGTCATCTTGCCTTACACGAGCGCAACTCCAGGCTCGTGCAGCATCACGCCCCATGCGAGGACGAAGATTCTGGTGATTCCGGGTCGGGGCGTGACAAATTGGTATCAGATCTCTAGGCTCAATTTCCTCTGGACGCTTGCTTCATTCCATTCCAAAGATGTTGCCCACCACCAGTCGAAATCACTCTTGACTCTACTCGATGCCGCACTGGATGTTACATACAATAAGTCTAATACAAATCATGTAATTTTGCCGCGTATTATTTTGGAAATTACATGGTGTTGCTGGAAAAGTCAGAAAAGGTTTGTTGCTGCAAGTGCAACAAGTTGCGAGATGTGAATTCAAGGATTTGTTGTCGCGGATGCAACACGTCGTGAATTGTAATTTGAGATATTCGTTGTTTGCAACGAACGATACGAAAAATGTTAGTTGCATCGATACAATGAAAGTCGTGGAATGTTGCTGCAGAAATTGCCACGCGTTGATTGTAAATGATGCATTGAAAAGAAATTGAAAGTTGGCATGGAATGTGTCGAACGGATTCACATATTGATTTTGAATATACGTTGCGATGAAAAGCGATAAGTCAATATCGAATGTGTTGAACGGATTTGTGCATTGACTCTGAATGTCGAAAATAAAATGTTGCACGAGGTGCAACAGATGTCAAAAAATAAATCGATGCACGAGGTGCAGTAAATATCGAAAATAAATCATTACACAATGTGCAATGCATATTGAAAGTAAAATTATTGCACATGGTGCAATGTGTATCAAAGTAATCGTTGCACGAAGTGCGGCGGATATTGAGAATGAACTTTTGCACAAGATGCAATGGAAGAAAACAAAAGTTATAAATCGAGAAACGTAATCGGTTCGGTTGCGCGCCGAGCTGTGTTGGCAAATGAGTGCATTGGCCGAGTTGCGTCGAATTTTGATTAATCAGAGTTACGATTGTGATCAAGCATGATCACTACGGAAATCGTGAGTCGGAAGAGATCGTTGGTTTATAAGGAGTACGTTGCGACGGAAGTAACTTGATTTCTGCGTGGTATATGGCATACCACCAATGCAATGAATGGCTCGATTCCGAGTGGTATATGTAATACCACTTGTGCGATGGGTTGCATCGACGCATTGTGAGAATTGCAGAAGGTTTCTCTGCAACGGACGGGATAGCACCGAGTCTCTAATGAGAATTTGTACGACGGCATGTTGATGCAAGTGTTCTTCGATATTCGGTTAGAACGGTAAGGCAGGACTCGTAACATTAAATGATACGTCGATTGAAAATTATGTGTCGGTCGAATGACGAAAACTAGCGAAACGATTATGCCTTGAGGCAACAATCGGATCGACGGGATAGAAAACTCGAAATGTTGAAATCGAACCGCACGACTTGCGAGCTCGATAAAAATGTTGGGCGATATAAATTACGAATCGAATCGCACGACTTGCGATTTCGATAGAAATGTTGGGCGATGCAAATTGTAATCGAATCGCACGATGTGCGACTTCGATGAAAGTTGGTTGACGTAAGTAATCGTGTCTAAGAAATAGTTGGTTACGTTACGGCGAAACTCATTTTAGTACGACTGAAAACACACGAAACTTAGAGGGCGAGATCGTATGACTTGAGGGTTCGATGTTGGATAATCGGTAACTCAGTTACGCGATCAAAGTATAGTGGGATGCAGCAAATCAGAAAACGAGTCGATGAGTATGGGAAAATTTGTTGCGAACTTGGATGTATGCGATGCGAGTTAAGTTGACGTTGAAACGAATTTAAGGTTGACCCTTACGTTATCGAAATGGATACGGCATATCGAGATCGATATGTAAGGAAACGTAAATAACGTGAGAATACAAAATAGAGTGTGCCACGCGCTATGAAATTTTGTAAGTAATGATATGAGAATGAAACGAAATTGGTTGATCGTAAATTTTGTGATTGATCAGGGCGAGACTATAAGTCATCGACGATTGTTCGATGCGTATGACATCTCGTGTGTCGACCGCGAAATAAGATAGACTCGAACTCGATACGAGTAGATGTTTCATAAATTGCGGAATCATCGATGGCAGTGCCTGACTTTACTCGGAGGATAGTTGTGCATCAGTTGCGTCGATAGAAATGGTTATGTATGAAATTGGATAGTCGCGTAGAAATCGTCGGAATGTGATTTGGCTCCGAAATAAGATATAGCATGGTTCATAGTAAACTGTCCTTCGATGATGATCCATAATTATCGAGCGTAGATTCAGGACACCTGACCCTAGAAGACTTGACCGCCAAATCAAATTGAATGTTGCAGCCATAAGATGACCCATGCGATATCGCATATGAGATTGCATCGATAACAAATACAATGTGGTGCATGTTGACGATAAGTCTAGGCGATCGAGAATTGTTGGAACAACTTTCGATTGAGAATGATATAGTTAGATTTGAGTATTCGTCGGATGAATATTTGAATGGTTATGTTGGTCGAAAATAAAACTAGAAATTCACCAACGAACTTGGTGATTCGGATAGGCGATTGCGAGAATCGTGCTATGCACGAGAGAGAACGATAAGAAAATGACTTACGAGTTGTGTCGTTAGATTCGAATTCACCTTGCAATTGAGATTGCGTGAATTGAAACTTACATTCGATGTTGCGAGACGGATAAGTTTGGAATTTGGCTAGTGAATTCCTACTCGTTAGGAAATCGAACGCAAGGCGCATCGTAGAGACCTTCGTGTCAAGGCGATTGTTGTCTTGAGCACCGTCGCCTTGATGTAAACTTTGTGTCAGATAGATTATGGCCTTTGTGCAATGTCAATTTAAACTTGCGTCGAAAGGATTTGAGCACGGTGTCTAGGTAAGTCACCTAGCGGACATAGTCCTGAATGTTGATGCTTTTGTAAGTCAACAAAAGAGAATCATGTCGAGATAAGATACAAAGTGAAACATCAGAAATCATTGGATAGTGACGCCAAATGCAAGGCGCTGCGGAGACTCGTTGTGATCGGATACGCGACGGCTTGACGCGACGCATAGAATTGATAGTCCCGATGAAACATACAAAGTGAGAAATGCGATTTTTGAATTGCATCGTGTGCCTTGACTTTTGTTGGAGGATCGCGTATGTATCAATATGCATATGCAATAGAATTGCGAGAACTTATGCTAGAGCCCAAGTCCGATCGAGAATACGAGATGACAAGTTATTGAGAATAAGATGTTACGTGTTTGCGTTGTTCCGATATCTTACAACTGAGCTTAGCTGAAATACATATATTGGTGGGACGCCTAAAATATGTGTATGATTCTAAACTAAGTTGTACGATCCAAACGATAGTGAGACGAGATCGTGGAACGATCTAATGAAACCCTTGGAAATTTAGTATTGGTTTCGGTTCGAGGACGAACCTTGTTTTGAGTGGTATATTATGTAATGCCCCGCTCTGCACGGTGCATTATGCTGAGTCATTGACTCGAAGAGTTGCGTTGACCCGATTACGTATCGATGCGAAACGATACAAAGTGTTGAGTTATCCCGAGGAATACATCGACTAAGTCGATGCGAAGAGTTGCCTTGTCCCAAAGAATGCATCGAGTGAATCGATACGAAGCACCGCGTTGCCTCGAAGGATAAGTGCATTGAGATGGCTCGAAGATTCTAAGAAATCGAATCGACCAAGGCGCAAGTCCGAATCGAAGCAAGTATTGATTCTAGTTGGTTTCATGTGCAGGCTATACATTTACGCTGAAATGTTAGAGGTCGATCTTTTGCCTTATTCAGTAAGGGGTCCGCGAAAGCAGATCGTCGCCTTGCGACGGACTGAGGCGGTGGTACGGTAAGCCCAAATCGGACGTATAATTCAATAACCATGAAGTGCTCGAATGGCTAAGTCAGGAGAGTTGCCCGTGCAACAAAGTTATGAAATCGAGCCGCAACGGCTCGGCGAAATGATAACGGCGGATCGACTCAAGGTGGGGGGACATTAACTGTCTTTCCTACTCTGTTATGCTTAAGTAAAATACGTATCATTGTATACTGAGTTAACCTATCAACGCCACAGGCGTGGCTCGATAGAGAGATAAACGTAGTACGTGTCGAACACCAGATAGAACAATTGAAATGAATCGTACGAAAAACGTACGAGTCACGATGGAACATTGGATATCGCAAAGGCGAGCGCCTCGGTGCGCAAGCCACAAGAACATGGAATAACTTTACTCGGTGAGTGCCTTAGTGCACGAACCATACCGTGCCTTCGCGCATGAGTTAGAACGGCTAGAACATTGAAAGACAATAGGCAAGCGCCCTAGCGCACAAGCCACGGACATTGAATGCTAAATCATAGAACATCGGAAATACGGTCGAAACGTGCCTTTGTGCACGAGATAATAAAAGATGGCTTTGTTGCGAAAGAATACAGTTGCGGCATGAATGTGGCGGAACTGTCTGATATGACATAATGCCTCAAAAGGTGTTCGGGACCTTCGGGTCGTTCGGTTGACGAGCATTGAGTTGAGGCATGATGCCATTAAAACGTTGAAACGAAGTATGAAACGTAAGAACATAGAAAGTAACGGAAGAAATACGAGATGATAATGCGGCATGGTGCCCTTCGAAATGTTCGCGGCCTTCGGGCGTTCGTTGAGGACATTCGGGCGTTGTGCCAATTGAAATAGAGATAATCGAACATGCTTGGTTGTATGAAAGATAAGATTCGTTGCATGGTCAAATGGACTTAAAGATATAAAAGCCCGTGCATGGATATTCCCTCGAACGCGGTGCGCCAGGGCGCTGGGACCGTTCGGCCTAGGAGGGATTCGTTTACGATATTGTTGGTGCACTTCATTTAGATGGGTAGCGACCGTCTGGTGAAAGTGATAAGCCACTTGCTGCAATTATTTTGATGGCCTCTGATGTTGGTTAGCAACCCCACAGAGTTAACATCGTCTTATGTTTCGATTCGATGAATATAAGTCCATTCTAGCCTGAAAAGCTAGTGACCTTCATATAGTTAAGGGCGATGGGTTTGGAAGTGCAAGGTATGCGTATATCCTACATGAATGGATCCTGAATAGCAAGCACTTATAACATGACAGGGAAACGGATAGGCATATTCACCTTGCGTCGGTGCAAGGGCGAGTGTGTCGATATTGCTAAGTTGTGCCACGAATCAAACACGAGATTGCTTGCCTATTTACTTATGTGAAATGAATAACATGCTTGCCATGCTTTACAGTCTTCGAATATGCCATGAACTCATCCTAAGGAGAACATAGAAAGAGAAATAAATTGTATGCTTGCATGAATCAATACAATACTAAATGTCGGTTTGTTAAGTGGGTTTTTGATCAGTACAGCGAGGACGAAAGTACTAATCCCCCACTAGTTTGCTAGCAGGTTCAGGGATTGGTCTGCTCGCGGTGGAGCTTCGCTTGAACGCGTTGATGCTTGGATTGCCGAAGCGTATTGAAGCGTGCGATCGTATTGACGCTCGGATATGCAACAAGATTGATGCGGCCGAGATATAGAAGGCATGATGTATGGAACGACGAAATCCTTTGTGGACAAGAGAGAACCTGAGTGTTGTGGCCAATCTGGCAAATTTCGTTGGGCTATCGAATGCCTTCGTAATCTGATTTCGAATATCAATAAAGAGATTTGTTTCGTATACTCTGATTTCCTTTCGTTGTGAATATCAACTCAAAAGATAACCATTTGAGAACTTGTCATCTTGCCTTGCACGAGTGCAACTCCAGGCTCGTGCGGCATCATGCCCCATACGAGGATGAAGATTCGGGTAATTCCGGGTTGGGGCGTGACATGCAGGACACGCAAACCGCCCGTGCACGTGCACGCACGACCGTGTGTACACGTGTCTGTGCAGACTCGACATGACACAAAAATCACACAAGGACACAAAAAACACATAAGTGACACCTAACCCTAATTTCCTGATCAATTACTTTCCTAAAAATCACACGAAATGCCCATTGGGGCATTTCATCAAACACATGAACAATGACACTGATACGTGTCCAAATAGGACACGAAATCTAGGGTTTCCTATTCCTACAGTTAGGTTAGGCCTAGGGCTCTCTAGATATGCAATAAAATTAGAATTTCATGGTGTGGATTGAAAATTACCTATGTGTATCAAAATCCTCAAAAAGCTCCACAAAGAGGTGTTCTTCTTGATAGCCAACTCCTCCAATTTGCTCCCAAGCTGAGATTACTTGATACCAACAGCAAGTAGAGAAAAATTAGAACCTATTGTAATTGGTTTGAGTGAAAAAGGAATTAAAATGGATTTTATAGGATTTAATGAAGATGGAGACTTACCTCTTTCTAAAACTTGCCAAAATTCCTAATGGAGGCTAGACCTAACTTTGAGGAGTATTAAATAAAGGGGGGGGGGGGAGGATCAATAGTGGCTAGCCAAAACTATTAGGGTTAGGGTTTGGCTACATGGTGTGGGCCTATGGGCTTTAAGGCTTAAGTCATTAGTCATGACTTATGAAGTCACAAGCCATTCTAGCCTAATCAATTCCTAATCTCTCCAAATAAGTTCCAATGAGTTAATCCTCACTATCTTAGGTCAAGCTAAGGTTACTTAACCTAACCAAAGAGCCATGACCTAGGTTAGTCTCTAGGTTAGTCTCCTAGTCAACACTAGTCAAAGTCAACTATAGGACCAAAATCAATTATACTAAAAATCACTAAAAATCACATTAATTCTAATAAATCTAGATAATAAATAACAATTCCAAATAATTCCCAAATTTACAAAAATGACCAAAATACCCTCAAGCTAGAAAAGTGGTAGTGACAAATCTACCCTCCTTAAAATAATTTCGTCCTCGAAATTAAAGGCGAAACTAAACTGCTGAGATGGATAGAAAAGTATACCTCAAGGTCCAAAAAGATAAGGCTACCGCTCGCGCATCTCATCCTTTCGCTCCCAGGTAGACTCTGCTGGAGAATGATGCCTCCATACGACGCGTACCAAGGGTATCACCTGGTTCCTCAATACCTTCTCTCGGCGATCCAGAATCTCCACAGGCTGCTCTGGATAACTGAGAGTAGGTCCAACCTCAATCTCTTAATGATCGAGCACATGGCTAGGGTCAGCCACGTACCGTCTCAACTGTGATACGTGGAATACGTTGTGAACTCCCACTAGTGCAGGTGACAAGTCTAGCCTGTATGCCACGTCACCGACTCTTCCGCTGATAACGAAAGGGCCGATGAAGCGCAGGCTAAGCTTCCTACCTCCACCAAAATGTATCGTACCACGAGTCGGAGATATCCGCAGAAAACCATGTCTCCAACCTAATCACAAGCAACTTTTCAAGTTACTAAAAATCAAATATGATCAATCAAACAAAACAAAATACAACCTACTTCTAATCCTATCTCTAAATCTGTACCTCAAACTCCAACTGCCTCTGGTGGCTATCGGCCCAGTACCGATGTCTGTCCTGTGCTACGTAAAGTCTGTCCCGGATGAGCTTCACCTTCTCGGCTGCGTCAACAACCATCTCTGGTCCCAGTAAAGCTCGCCCTCCAACATCATCCCAAGATAAGGGTGTACGACACCTACGCCCGTAGAGAGCCTTAAACGGTGACATCTTAATGCTGGCCTGAAAATTGTTATTGTAAGCAAACTCCACCAAATATAGAAGATCCTCCCAGAAACCTCCAAAATCTAGGACGTACGTCCGCAGCATATCCTCAAGTGTCTGAATAGTCCTCTCCGACTGTCCGTCCGTCTGGGGGTGGTATGCAGTACTAAACTTGAGATGAGTGCCCAAACTAGTCTGCAGACTCCTCCAGAAATGGGAAGTAAAGCGACTATCCCGATCTGATACTATGCTGACGGGAACTCCGTAAATCTTGACTATCTGCCTCATATACATCTCCGCAAGCCTCTCTGTAGATGTACCCACCTTGAATGGCAAGAAGTGGGCCAATTTGGTCAACCTGTCAATGATGACCCAAATCGCGTCTTTCCCTCCTGGTGTACGCGGCAACCCCGATACAAAATCCATGGTGATATGTTCCCACTTCCACTCTGGAATGGGCAACGGCTGCAATAATCCTCCGGGCCTCTGCCTCTCTGCCTTGACCTGCTGACAGACCAAGCATCTAGCTACGAAGTGGGACACCTCCCGCTTCATCCCGTACCACCAGACATACTCTCGCAGATCCCTGTACATCTTGTTGGCACCAGGATGTATAGAGTACTGCGATCTGTGAGCCTCCTGCATGACCTGCTCTCTGAGCTCCCCGCTAGGCACACATAACCGGGAACCGTGCCTCAGGGCACCATCCTCTGCAAGTGAAAACTCGCCATCCTCTAATCCTGTACTGATCTGCTCTCGGATACACCACAGAGCCACATCCTCGAACTGTGTCTCCTTGATACTGTCCATCAAGTTCGACTGTATCTGTAGGCCCCATAACTGCATCTGCACTCCGGGCACGATCAGCTCAATCCCAAGGCTCTCCAAGTTTGCAAGCAAGTGCCGATCCATGGTCAAACACATGGTTGTCGGATACCTACTCAAGGTATCGACAACCACGTTGGCCTTCCCCGGGTGATACTGAAGTGAGATGTCAAAGTCCTTCATCAACTCTAGCCATCTGCGATGTCTCATGTTGAGCTCTTTCTGTGTAAACACATACTTCAAGCTCTTGTGATCTGTAAAAATCTCCACCCTCTCGCCATACAGATAGTGCTTCCACAACTTCAAAGCAAAAATACCGCTGCTAGCTCTAGGTTATGGGTAGGGTAGTTCTTCTCATGGGGACGTAATTGCCTGGAAGCATAGGAAATCACCTTCCCATGCTGCTGCAAGACACAACCCAGCCCCTTCCCTGAAGCATCACTATAAATAGTGAATCCACATGATCCTGAAGGCAATGTCAGAATCGGAGCTGTCGTAAGCCGCTTCTTCAACTCATCAAAAGCTGCCTGACACTCCTCTGACCAAACATACTCAGCATCCTTTCGGGTCAACCGAGTCAACGGCTCTGCAACCCGGGAGAAATCCTGCACAAATCTCCTATAGTATCCTGCCAGCCTCAGGAAACTCCTGATCTCTGCCACTGAAGTCGGAGCTGTCCAAGCCTCAACTGCTACGATCTTCTTGGGGTCAACTGAGATACCATCTCCAGTCACCACATGCCCCAAAAGTCAACTCTGTCTAGGAAGAACTCGTACTTCGAGAGCTTGCCGTACAATCTCTCCCTCCAGAGTGTCTCTAGCACCACTCTCAAGTGCTCATCGTGCTCCTCCTCTGTCTTGGAATATACCAAGATATCTTCAATGAATACCACCACAAACTTGTCCAAGTACTGGTGGAACACCTTGTTCATTAGATTCATAAACACTGCTGGTAC
This sequence comes from Iris pallida, assembly GCA_029216955.1. Lineage (NCBI taxonomy): Eukaryota > Viridiplantae > Streptophyta > Magnoliopsida > Asparagales > Iridaceae > Iris > Iris pallida. The sequence continues at coordinate 1,672,607 of JANAVB010035418.1, forward strand.
ATTAGTTAGCCCAAACGGCATAACCAAAAACTCAAACTGCCCGTACCGCGTCCTGAAAGCGGTCTTGGAAATATCCTCCCCCTTCACCTTCACCTGGTGATAACCTGACGTCAAATCAATCTTGGATAACACCCGAGCTCCGTTCAACTGATCAAAGAGATCATCGATCCGCAGCAGTGGATATCTGTTCTTGATCGTCAGGTTGTTAAGTGCCCTGTAGTCGATACACATCCGTACCGACCCATCCTTCTTGGGTACGAAGAGTACCGGTGTACCCCAAGGTGAAGAACTAGATCGGATGAAGCCCTTGTCCTGCAGCTCATCCACCTGCTTCTTCAGCTCCACCAACTCGCTGTTGTTCACTCGATAGACATGCTGAGAGATCGGTTCCGTGCCGGAAACCAAGTCTATCGAGAACTCTATATCTCTGTCCGGTGGAAGCCCTGGCAACTCTTCTGGAAATACGTCCATAAACTCTGTGATCAAGGGATGCGGAGCCACCTGCTCCTCAACTGAAGCTCCACAGAAGACTCCATCGTCCTGCTCTGCCTGCCGCTGGGTGTACTCAAACTCTGGCTCTCCTGGCGCCCCGAACAAAACTCTACCCCCTCGGAAATCTATGCTGGCGTGGTCTCTACTCAGCCAGTCCATACCTAATACTATATCATAGTTCGGTAATGGCATGACGAGTAAACTCACTCCCAACTCTCGGCCTCCCAATAAGACACTTCGCCCTCTGCAAACATCACTCACGAGGATGACCCCACCTCCGGTCGTGATCTTGCAGGTCCTAGGCAATGGTTCAGAAACCAAACTGTGTCTAATAGCATACGATACTGACACAAAGCTGTGGGAAGCCCCGGAATCAAAGAGTGCAAATGCTGGAAGGGAATCGAGAAGAACCGAACCTGCTATCAGCTCTCCGATGGCCTCGACATCCTCAGCTGCCATGGCGAAAGCTTGCCCCTGCTGTCCACCTCGTGCCTGCTGCTGGTGCTGCTGGAACCTCTACTGCTGGGTCTGCAGGGCTGGTCCCCTCTGCTGGCATGCTGGAGCCTTGGCTTCACCTTTCTGAGCTCCTCGCCCAAAATCCCCAGGACAATCCCTCAACTGGTGATCTCCCGTACCACAAAGTAGGCACTTGCCTAGCTTCTTCCTGCACTCATGGATTATATGCTCTGGCTTCTTGCAGAAGGCACAAACAACTACCTGCTGCTGACGGGGTGCCTGCTGTTGATGCCTCTGCTGCTGCTGTACCTGCTGAAAAGGTGCACGACCCTTCTGCTGATACTGCTGAGCTGGCCTCTGCTGCTGATACTGCTGCTGGAAGTGAGGCCTCTTGGCCTGTCCCTGACTACTGCTGCCATCCTGGAAGTCACGACCCCTCTTCTGCTTCAGCCCTAGGTCGTCTTCCGCCACCATAGCCCCAGAAAATATCTCAGCAAATGTAGCGTTCCGGTCGCTCTTAGTCAGCGACCGAACCTCTCTAATCAAGCCCCGGCGAAACTTCTTCGCCTTCGTCTTCTCAGTCAAGTCATCTATAAACCGGGCCAATCTGCAGGGCTCCCCGGCATACTCAGCTACCGTCTGGTTCCCCTGAACCAGACCCACGAACCGTGCCTCGATACCTCCCAAGGCAACATCAGGAAAGAACTGCTCCTTAAACAGCTCTTTGAACTGGGCCCAAGTCTGGCCCTCAACTCCCACCCTGGGATCTGTCTGATACCACGCACGGGCTAAGTCCTGCATCTGGCTGCACGCTGCCTCGATCTGGAGTCGATCTGGTATCTCCACCAGTCGAAAGATCTCCTTAATATGCTCTATCAAGTCGTCTGCAATGTGAATGCCCTCTGTGCCGAAGAACTCCCGAGGATGCATCTTCTGGAAGTCCTGAATGTCCTTCTCCCTCCGACGGGGCTACTGCTGGGCCCTCTAAGCAGTAATCATCTCGACTGTAGTGCGAACCAGCTGGTGTGCCTCGTCGATCCCTTGACGGAAATCAGTAATCTGCCTCGTCTGCTGCTGCTGGTGGGACTCCAGAATCCTCTCCACGAAGGAGAAGAGATGTGCAGCATCTACCATCCCCGCAGGCGGAGGCTGCTGCAGTGGAAGGATCTCAGGAATCACAGGGCTCTGCCTCCTGGCTGGTGGAGGTGCTCCCCCAAAATTTGCAGAGACACCGACTCCTGAGGGCTACACTGGCCCTGCGGTACTGGGAGCTAGCTGCTAGACACGATAGGTGGCAGACCCCTCTCCAGCCTCTTCCGTCCTGGGGTGATGCGATCTCGTCTCAACCATCCTGGAGACACAGATCAAACAAGAAACAATTACTAAAAATGAGTCAAAAAATCAAAGGAGGACAGTTTAAAATTGTAAGGAAGACAATAAGCAGCAAAATAAGATATATGAAATCTGATAAGAAATTTTTTCCTAGTGTGATTGAGTACCTTCAAAAATATACTAATTCCTACTGCAGGCTGCAGTGGTATTCTAGTTCGAATACCACTACATTTCCAACCTAGACCTGCATGGGCCACCACTAAAAACGTGTCACGACCCGCACCCTAGAGTAAGGGCACGAGACGTGGGTACGTCCAGCCTACGCCGCAGTGTCGGCGGTAGAACGCTGTCCTAGGTCACAACATCTAACAGTTAAAGGTAATAAACAGTTATACTCCCCGAATGGCGGTGCCATAACAGAATATATCTCAATCACAGCTAAGGTAGAATCATGAAAATAAGATAGATAGATAATAAAGATGCAAGATCGAAATCCACAGGAAATACAAATAGAGAGAGCTAAGTGTCTATGATAAACTCCACAACATCCAGACATAATACAGATCCAGAATATATGTACAACTCAACTCCAATGCTATAAATAAGATAAAACTAACTATGGCGCAATAGTCTCTACTGCTAAGGGATCCGACTAGAAGTCCGGATCGCAAGTGTCCTCTAAGGCTGTCCCATAGAAAGTGTTTAAGTAGGCCTCCTCCTCGTCCTCTGTAAAATTGTCAACAGGTCCAATCAGGACGGGAACGAGCACATATCTCTCAACAGTTCATAACAGGTTAGGAGTAGAAAACATGCAATAGAATAAAATACAGGAAGTGCTGAAAAGGAAGTACGAGTAAACAGGAGATATTTTGTAATTGAAAGTAAATACATGATAGTAGAGACTGTAAGTGGGTACGTGATTTAGAGTACAATATGGTTATGTAAGCAGTCTTAGGGGCACATGAATACAACTAAGAGGCACATGAATACAGCTACTGGGATAGTGTCCACATAACCAATTCTACTCACCCCGCCCCAATCAATACACAAGGATCCATTCAAGTTACATTATAGGCACATGAATACAGCTAAGATACGTGAACTCATGTAATGAGTAGTACATGAGGCACATGATAAAGCACATGAAAGTACATGAGAACATGTGAATACATGAACTAGTACGAGTACAAGGAGTACCTGATGCACATGATAAAGTACATGAACATGAAATACCCGATGCACCCGTAGACGGATAACATCTCAGGAAAGGATCCATATAGTACTAATCCGTGAAGATACGTGTCAACATCAAGTAAAGTAATATAGAGCAAGAGTATAGTCCAGACAAGTATGAAAAGATCAGAGAATGTACACGCCTGCTAACTGAATGTCCAAGACGAAAGTACTGTCCGAGGAGTGGTGTCTGGCTCCTATTAGAACAACACAAGTCACAACAAGTACAGAATAGTAATAAGTTACACTACAATACATTCTACATGAATCTAGGTCAACCTAGACCAAAGTCAACTCTTGGTCAACTCTGGTCAACCCTAGAAGTCAAACTAGGTCAACTAAGTCAAACCTAAGTCAACTAGTCTATACTAGGCTAACAAGGCTATTCTAAGTCTAACAAGGCTACACAAGTCTAATCTAGGCTCTACACTGACACACAGACACTCACATAGGCCATAGGCTAAGAGACTAGGCCATAGGCTATGCCATGTCTAAAACCAACCATAAATCACCTATACACTATATGCCATATATATATATATATATATATATATATATATATATATATATATATATATATATATATATATATATATATATTTGATACACACACATTGATGTGTTATATAATATAACTTAGGATATACATAACCTATAGGCTAATATATGTATACCATACAACCACACATATATAATCTATATCTACATTTCACATATATATTACATTGAGAAGAGGAAAGGATGTGTGTGTGTGTGTATGTAACAGTGAAGGGTGTGATATATATATACTAGTGTGTGTGTGTCATGAGACATGAGGAAATATGTGTGTGTAGGTGTTAGGCATAGACACTTGGGTGTGTGTGTGTAATGAGGACTGAAAAACAGTGAGCAAGGCAAAACAGTGAGACATGAGAGTGTATAACATGTATGTGTGTGTGTAGGATAAATTCATGAGAGCATGTGTGTGTGTGGGTGACTTGTGTATGTGTGTAGGCTACTGTAGGAACAGTGAGGAAACAATGATCAAAGGCTAACAGTGAGTAATACTTAGAAACTCAGTTTCAGTCAACTACATACCCAGAAATCCCAGTTAACAGCCCCATTCAAAAGCCAGTCCAGTCCACACTTGCATTCTCAGATAATAGTCCCAATCAATCTCAGATATCTCAGTTCATCATATTGAAGGAAAACATAAAAATCAGTTCAATAGGAACCCAAAAACAGTTTAAAACAATACCTAAACAACATTCCAGTTTTCTGAACCAAAACAAAACCAATTTATCCCAAAATCGACACACACTTAGATAACATATAGGTGAACACATTAGGGTTTTAAACTACACTATTTAACAGTGAATAATAGATCAAAATTGATGACAAAATCGAGATTGGAAAACTGGAAACACAGGAAAATAGGGACTGTTATTTAAGGTTTCAGAATTTTGGAGAAAATGAGAATTGATCAATGAAATTAAATTAAAACACTAATTTAAAGGTTGGTAATAAATAAACATATTGTGCACGTGTCATGTGATAAGTTTGTGTCCACCCAAGTGGACACAATGTGTCCAAACTGAAACAAAACCCAAAACAACAACCTGGGCACAATGCAAAAAACTAAGCCTCGTGCACGTGTTCACAGTGTCCGTGCACACGACACGACATGACACAAGCCACGTGGTCGTATCCAAGTGTCGACTAGGTTTAGGGCTAGGGCTAGCACACCCTGCCACGTGTCCACGATACGTGTGCGTGAGACAGGACACGCGTATCAGTGCTCGAAATTGACAGAACTCGATACAGTGCAATTTCGATGCAAAAGCTCGTGCGTGTCCGACACGACACGTGGGCTCTGAAACTTGGGGAGCCCCGTGTCAGTGTCAGCCCCGTGTCATACTTCAAATTTCACGTGTCGACGTGTCGTATCCAGGGTGCTGTGTCCCCCGAGATGTAGGGCACGCAAACCGCCCGTGCACGCGCGCGTGCGACCGTATGTACACGTGTCTGTATAGACTCGACATGACACAAAAATCACACAAGGACACAAGAAACACATAAGCGACACCTAACCCTAATTTCCTGATCAATTACTTTCCTAAAAATCATATGAAATGCCCATTGGGGCATTTCATCAAACACATGAACAATGACACTGATACGTGTCCAAATATGACACAAATTGTACACGAAATCTAGGTTTTCCTATTCCTACAGTTAGGTTAGGCCAAGGGCTCCCTAGATATGCAATAAAAACAGAATTTCATGGTGTGGAATGAAAATTACCTATGTGTATCAAAATTCTCAAAAAGTTCCACAAAGAGGTGTTCTTCTTGATAGCCAACTCCTCCAATTTGCTCCCAAGCTGAGATTACTTGATACCAAAAACAAGTAGAGAAAAATTAGAACCTATTGCAATTGGTTTGGGTGAAAAAGGAATTAAAATAGATTTTATAGGATTTAGTGAATATGGAGACTTACCTCTTTTTAAAACTTGCCAAAATTCCTAATGGAGGCTAGCCCTAACTTTGAGGAGTATTAAATAGAGGGGAGGATCAATAGTGGCTGGCCAAAACTATTTGGGTTAGGGTTTGGCTACATGGTGTGGGCCTATGGACTTTAAGGCTTAAGTCATTAGTCATGACTTATGAAGTCACAAACCATTCTAGCCTAATCAATTCCTAATCTCTCCAAATAAGTTCCAATGAGTTAATCCTCACTATCTTAGGTCAAGCTAAGGTTACTTAACCTAACCAAAGAGTCATGACCTAGGTTAGTCTCTAGGTTAGTCTCCTAGTCAACACTAGTCAAAGTCAACTATAGGACCAAAATCAATTATACTAAAAATCACTAAAAATCACATTAATTCTAATAAATATAAATAATAAATAATAATTCCAAAGAATTCCCAAATTTTCAAAAATAATGAAAATACCCTCAAGCTAGAAAAGTGGTAGTGACAACTATATATATAGGCACACACACACATTGGCATAGGCTAAGTCAACATAACATGGCATATCTATTTGACATTGCATTTAGCTATAAAACTTATATACATTATAAAGAAATTAAGACTAACATATATATTACATTATATATGTATAGCTAAACTACTACATACATGCATCTATAGGGGCTATGTGTGTGTGTGAACATGTGTAAATAGGGGGAGTGATTTAGCTAATAGTTAAGAGTGTGTGTGTGTGTGTGTGTATATAAGTGAGCAATGTGCAAGCAAGAATGAAATGTGAAGGAGTGTCAAAGTGTGACAGTGAAGGGGGGGTGTGTGTATACATGTGTGACAGATGTTTGCTATATATATATATATATATATATATATATATATATATATATATATATATATATATATACACACACACACACATTCATGTGTATATAGAGAGAGGGAAAGGCAATGTGTAAGGTTTTCAGTCTGTGGTGTCAAGTGTGAGAGTTCAAACCAATGACAGTGTTAAGAAGAACTCTTGATAGTTCTCAGGAACTTAATCTCCGATTTTCGAGTTCAAACCAATGACAGTTTTACATGCACCAATTTTGAAACAAATACTCCACCAATTCATCCCAAAATCAACATACAATTAGTTAACAAGTAGGTGTACTACATTAGGGTCTTAAACCATGTAATTATCAGTTCTAAAGAGGTAAATTTTGATGCTCAAAGTTCACATTAAAATCTGGAATATACAGTGAATGGGAAAAATATAAATCAGTGAACCCACATTTCAAAACCCATTTTCGAAATCGATACTCAACCAAATCACCCCAAAATTGACATACAAGTAGAACACATATAGGAGAACAACATTAGGGTATTAAACCAATAATTAACAGCATTTAAGTGGGTTAAAAAGACTGCTAAAAATCAAATTGGAAAATTAGAAATCAGTGAAGAACACAGTTTTCAGAAAATAGGGTAAATGCAAAAATATAAATCAAAAACATGTTAACATGCCAGATCATTGGTTGGCAAATACAAACAAGCATGTGCACGTGTCACAAAATGTGATTGTGTCCAATCGAATAGGACATAGCCGTGTCCAGAGTGCCCGAGCCCCAAACAGGTAAAACTGGACACTGAACCAGTGCTGCCTCGTGCGTGTGTGCACGCGTGTCATGCACCCGACACAGGCCAAACCAGACCTCGTGTTCACAACCCTAGGTTCGCCTAGGACCCAGCTACGTGTCCAACATCCTGTATCGTGTCCGAAGCTACAGAGCCGTATCAGTGGCCGAAAACCCACTGTACGCGTGTAGTACAAAACCCGTGTCCGACCTCGTGCTCCCTCGACACGACAGGAGAGGTCATGCCACTTAAGGAGTGTCGTGTCAGACACTGCCCCAATGTGTCCTCAAAGAATCACGTGTCCACGTGCTGTGTCCAAAGTGCAATCGCCTCTGAGTAGCAGGACACTGCTCACGGGCTGAACGCGTGTGTTCGTGTCCAGATCCCGACACGACACGACACTAAATTAAGCTCTGTCGAAAGGAAAACATCAAACCACATGTAGATCTAGTTTTCTATTCAAAAACTTTTCAAAATCTCGATCGAAATGCCCACTGTGGCATTTCGTCGAACACCTACGCACGATCAGTGATACGTGTCCGATATGGACACGTACAGGACACGAAATTGAGCAAACCCTATTCCTACAGTACAAGGACACCTAGGGCTTGGTGTTTATGCAAGGAAACCCTAATTTTAATGGAGGAATAGGATTTTACCTATGTGTGTTCTTCAACACAAAAAGCCTCTTCAAAGGGGATCTCCAAAAGCTACCCAACGTCTCCAAATTGTTTCAATCCTCTGGTATGACTCCACAAACAGTATGAGAACAGTGATTAGAGTGCTATGGAAGAAATCTCAATAAAAATGGAGCTCTATTGATTAATTTATGAAGAAATACAAATGAAGGCTCACCTAGTTCTTAGGAAAAATAATAGAATAGTGAAAAGAGGCACAAATTTCTAAGGAGATACTTTATAGGCAAGGGGGGTCCTTGGCCGGCCACTTAGCTAGGGTTAGGGTGTTTTTAGGATGCATCTAAGGCTAGAAATGAATCAAGTCTAATGAGTGGCCTAGAATCTAGGGCTCTTTCCTAGTCCATTTGCAAACCACTATACTTAGCTAAACATGACTTAGACCATTATCCAATACTAACTAATTCTCAATGTGGCTAACTAGACAAGCTATGACTAATCTAGGTTAGGTCCAATCTAGATTAGACTAACCTAAACCACATGGCAATCAATTAACTAGTATTTAAATCACACCATTCTAATTAATCATTTTAAATTCCAAATAATATATATTAAATTCAAATAATTCAAAAATGACAAAAATATTCTCAAACTCAAAATGATAAATGAAATACCCTAATCACATGGCTAGGCTCTAGGTCACTATCTCTAGGGTTACACTAGCAAAACACCAAATCACAAGTCATGATTTTAAATAGTTTAAAAATGATTAAAAATTACCAAAAAATATAATATGAAATAAATATCAGTAAATAATAATTATAATTACAAAATTTTAAAATTACCCTCATCTGGACAATTGGGTGTTACAATCTTACCCACCTTATAAAAATTTTGTCTTCGAAATTAAAAGGCGAAACTAACAATGAGAAGGATAGACGATCATACCTCATGGTCCAAAAAGATAAGGGTATCGCTCGCGCATCTCATCCTCCCGCTCCCAGGTAGACTCTCCTGGAGAAAGATACCTCCATGCGACGCGAACCAAGGGTATCACCTGGTTTCTCAGCACCTTCTCTCAGCGATCCAGAATCTCTACTGGTTGCTCTGGATAACTGAAAGTAGGCCCTACCTCAATCTCTGAATGATCAAGCACATGGCTAGGGTCAGCTACGTACCGTCTCAACTGTGATACCTGGAATACGTTATGGACATCCACTAGTGCAGGTGGCAAGTCTAGCCTGTATGCCACATCACCGACTCTCTCACTGATCACGAAAGGTCCGATGAAGCGCGGACTAAGCTTCCTACGTCCACCAGAACGTATAGTACCACGAGTTGGAGATATCCACAGAAAAACTATGTCTCCGACCTAAACACAAACATGGTCTCATGTTACTAAATAATCAAACATGATCAAACAACAAAACAAACAACCTACTTCTAATACTATGTCTAATCAACTGAGTCAAACATAGTCAATGGTCAATCACTAGTCAATTTTCTCAACATCCTAGTACCTGGTCATCAGCTGGTCAACTTCTTAGGATTTTACCTATGCTAGCTACCTAAGTGTTGGCAACTAGAATTTAGCAAAAAGGGAAACTATATAATAGGCTAGCTCTTAACTTTCCAATCCTATCAAGTCACCCATAACTAGGTACCTACAAGCTGAGCACACCAATCCCAAATACCACATATATATGCTCAAGAATAACAATCCATCACATATATCCTAAGTATATCATCTCTATATATATATATGACTGACCAACCAAGGGTTAAAGTAGACTAAACTTATAAGGGACTAAAACAAAAGCTTAGAATTAGGCTAAGGATGAATGGTCTGAAACATCAATATAGGCAAAAAGGAATGATGCCAAGGGGACTGAAATTATGAACTAAAGGACAGGACATTTGGGCCCACTTGTATAGTCAACGTGAAAGGAAACCTACATGGTGACTGAAACATGCCTCCAGATCAACCTGGCCTCTCCTCTATATCTGGTTGAACTAACTACATACAGGACAGTGGTCTGAAGAAGTGAACCAACTGGTGTACAAGGAATGCAATAGGTAGTATACTGTAAACGAGTGCAGGCTACGTACCATTCAAAATACATTACATATATATACAACTATATATATTAACCCTCATCACCTCAACTCTACTCAGGGTCTAAACACACACTCCTTACCACATGCCTAGCACTCAAATGAAGGGGTCAGATACTGCAGGGTATGCTGTGACAGAACAGTGGTCAAGGGAGAACTTTTATCAACAACCCACATTATATCCCCAATGAATGCAACTGTCCTAAAATGACTGAACAACCCTGCCCAAAAAGGTTTTGTAGGGCAGGTACTGCAGGTTATAATGAAGGGTATTGTAAGGCTATCAAGTAAGGTAAATGCTAAGAGATGTGTTTTCCATAAAGAAATTTTCTTTATTTGTTGTGTTTCTGGGAAAATTACAACTGTAGGAATCCGATCTAGAAGACGATCGCTTTATTCCTTGGACTATGCGAAGAAGAAAAGCTCTCAAAATTTTGACAATAGATATCAATGTATCTGTACAATGAATGAGAAAAAAAACTCTATTTATAGAGTCAAAAATAATAACTGAAAAGATAACTGTCTTCACAGCCATTGCCTAGTTAAAAATCACGCAGGATTTAACATACGCAAGGTCGTGAGCAGTTACTGGACGTGGCCTATAACTGTTGGACACATGGCAATCATGCATGGGTCGTGTGCAAGTTACAGGATACGCAGGCGAGAGATCAGTGGCATGGCTTCTACGTACTCCAATTTGATGAAGTTCAAGCAGACTTGTTGAAGACAAAGTCCACGCAAACTCGGTGTAGAAAGCTTCAAAATCCACGCAAACTTGGGGCAGGAAGCTTCAGGATCTACACAGACTCAAGGAAGAAAACTTCAGAATCCACGCAAACTTGAAGAAGAAAACTTCAGAATCCACGCAAATTTGAGATGAAGATCACAAATACACGCAGACTTGAGATAAGACTGCCAGCTGTCTTGATTTGGCGTGCCTCGACTGACACAAAATCTCTGACAGTGATTGCTTTGTCAGTCGCATTAAATGACAAGAAACCCTTTTGGTACGCCAATTTGACGAAGGTTGAGTCTTACTGAAGAAGATTTCGAAAATCACGTAATAGACGGCGGTGATCTCTCGAGTTCTGTGCATACGTGGCATTTGAAAAGACATTCTTCGACTGTCGTGCTGTCAGTCATAATTACTCTCTGACAAATGATGAGCTGTCTTCAGCGTGACTCGGTTCATATTGTCTGGATCAACTGAGCGTGACTTTTAAACTGATTCTGATCAACTCAGCGTGACTTTCATTTTTAAAGGTCTACAAAACCCCCTTCAAAGTTTTCGAAAAATGATAAATTATTTCAAAATACTTTGAAATAGAGATGATAAAAATGGAATCAGTCATGCTGAGATGTCTTTAAGTTTTTCGAAAGTCGAAAAGACTTCGAAGTTCTTCGAAAATACCCGAATGAACCTATTAAATGTCATAATGACTTTTCGTTCTCCGAGACTGATTGCATCCAATTTATGGAGGAATATGAACCGCCGGCGAGCTCTGTTATATAAACCAAGAGAAGAATCATTTTTTTATCTTCATTTCACGTCAAGATGACATCAAAGGAAGAGGCTGCAGAAGAAGCACGCAGGTTGGGCTTTTATTCCCATGGTGACCCCACTTTTGGGGGTGAAGAGCCGGAGCCCTTTGTCTTCGAGCTCAAAGATGACCCCGGACAACTAGCCAAGAATTTCTTGAGCTGTTTTGGCCTAGATGGCTCGTCTCCTTCTGATGGACGCAGCCTCATGGAGCAGCGTGAAATGTTCAAGGCTCTGTTGCACCGCTTGGGAGTTAAGAGCGTAGAAGAACTAGGCAACAAGCTCAGTTGCTCTGGAAAGTAGAGCGTGACTTTTTATGCTTTTGTTGCACTCTCTTTTCTCTCATCTTTTTTTTGTAAGGCCATCAGTGCTTGTTTTGAAGAAATGAAGTACAATTTCTGTGTTTGATCTGCGTGCTTTTTAATGAAGAATATTAATTAGCACTCTTTGACTGTTTCCAATGTTGCGCTACTTTCCAAAGCATACGTGTCATTCATTCCACGTTTACGAACGCTATTTATGCGGATCCTTTCCAAGAATAGGCTTGTACTTCATCCTTTAAATAGGTAGCTGAGTTTCACATATACTCATCCCTTATTCTTCTTCTTCTTCTCTGAGAATGAAATTTTCAGGAGATTTCATTTTCAAACAGGAAAGCAATGCCTTCTAATGTTCGATTTCTGCATACTGTATCAAACATGAGCTTGCCAATCTTTAGTACCAAACTTGAAGGTAAGTCCAGTATAATATGTGTACTATTTTTGCTGTTGAAGATATGCTTTATATTTCTGATTGAATAATGCACGCTTGACCAGCCAGTGCGTGTCGAATGATTTTTCTGAAATACACGCTTGTCTCTGTTTGATAAATACATGCTGAATGATTTCTGTTGATCTTTTCTCCTTGATGTTTTCTGCAGAAACTTGGCTGAAAGTTTTCTTCAGAACTGGCATTGGAGATGTGGATGCTGTGGAGAATGTCCTTCTGACACCAACATCAGGGAGCTCATGCACTTTTGACGCACAAATCAGACAACTCAGAACTCTTCGTGGGATAGAAGGGTCTTCCTCAGATAGTAGGAAGAGCCTTTATACACGAGAGTTGGATGGTGGAGTCAACTCTACCCCGAAAAATCGGGTAGTAGAGTTCCTTTCATGGCAGAAGTAGGAATTGTATCCCAAGGTTTGGATACATTCCTGTCTTCCTTGAGAGGTTAACCCCATCCACCAATTGTATTGGCAGCAACACGTTTTCGTGTTGCCCTACTCTGTGGTTCTCCTCTCGTCTGGGAGAGAAGACCAGCGTTTGATTCCTGCTGAACACCCAGGAATTGCCACAAACAACGAGATTGCCAGAGAAGATCCAAGAAGAAATAGATCTCAGTTGTACATAGAATGAAAATCCAAGATTTGTAATAGATTTCTATTATGATTTGTAGGAAAGTCTAAGAAAATGTAATAGACTTTTTGTGATGAAATGAGAATGGAAATGATAATTCTTCTATGCTTAATGATTTGTATTTGTGGATGAATTGTGGACATGATAGATAATGAAATCTTCTTTTCTGTTTTAGAGTATATGATATTATCAGAGGTATTATGGACGTGATAATATGTAGGAACTCAAAATAAAATAGATTGATTTCTATGCAGAGGTCAAAACATGACAAATGAGTAAGTAGATTCGGAATTTGATTCAGAGGTTATGAAAACATGATAAATAACGAATCCCCACTTTATGAATTGATAGAAGATTACGAACGGATAAACCGTCGGATGAATGAACGGATGAACCGTCGGATGAACGGATGAAAGAACGGATGAGTGTGTGAACCGTCGAATGAATATGACGCTTCGTCGTTTTAGAAACTTCTGCCTATAAATATAGCAGAAATCTGATAAGAACGAATAATTCTATTCCCCGACATAAAAATGTCGTCTGGAGAAGTATCCAAGAAGACTGAGACTGCCTCAAAAGTTCAGAAAGGCACTGAAGAACGTCCTGCTGACCCAGTTCAATCGAAGAAGGTGGAAACAGGCGAAGGTTCATCTGCACCCAAGCCATCAAGGGACATTCTGGATTTTCTGCTTGAACCAGGAAGGACTGAAGAAGAAGAAACTATGAGGATGGCCGCTTGTAAGTTTCTTGTGGGTTCCAGCAAGGAAGTTCTCAGTTCTTTCGCTGATCATGTCTTTGAGAAGGACGGCAGTGGCCCACGTCCAAATGTAGAGAAGGACGATAGCGATCTTCCTTAATATCATGTATCACCATTCATGATTTAAAATAAAATAACAATTTTATTTCTAAACATGAATTTGTCTGATGATTACAAGCATTTACATTTTACACATAGTACTTTTTAAGGAATTTGCCATTAATAGGCATCAGGATCTTCCGACCATCCAATTCTGAGAGTTGATAAGCTCCATTTGAGAAAATTCTGCTCACAATATAGGGACCTTTCCACTTTGCGTCAAATTTGCCCTTGCTCATATGAGTCATAGTCATAGGACGTCTGACTGTTAGAACAAGTTCTCATTCTTGATACGATCGAACTCTAACTTTCTTATTAAAAGCTCTTGAGATTCTTGCTTGATAAAATTCAATATTCTGTTGAGCAGATAATCGCTTTTCATCTAGAGCTTCTAATTCCTGAAGTCGAAGACGATCATTATTTTCAGCAGTGAGTTCATTAGCGAGTGCTATCCTTAAAGAAGGAATTTGAATCTCTAATGGAAGAACAGCTTCGCAACCATACACCAGAGAGAAGGGTGTACATTTAGTAGCATTACGAACTGTAGTGCGATAAGCCCATAAACATTCACAGAGCTTATCACTCCAATTACGTTTGTTAGTGGAGACAAACTTCTTTAGGAGTTTGATAATAGTCTTGTTGAAAGCTTCTGCTAATCCATTTGCTGCCGGATTATATGCAGTCGAAGCAACATTGTTGATCCGATGATCGTCACAGAATCGAGTAAATTTCTGGCTGACGAACTGCGGTCCGTTATCATGAATAATGCATCGAGGAACACCAAATCTGTAAATAACGTGGTACTTAATAAAGCTGATGACATTGGACGTTTTAACTTCAACTAAAGGAATGGCTTCAGCCCATTTGGAGAAGTAATTGGTTATTGCAAGAATAAACCGATGGCCTTTAGATGACGGCGGATTGATCGGACCGATAATATCCATGCCCCAAGCTTCGAAGGGCCATGATGCTATCGTCGGATGTAGAAATTCCGAGGGTTGATGAATAAAATCCGCATGGATTTGACAAGCTTTACACTTCTTTGCATATTCGATGGCATCAGATACCATAGTGGGCCAATAATAACCCATACGTCGAATACGGTCTTAAAGTTTTGGTCCAGTTTGATGTGCTCCACAGATTCCATCATGTGCTTCACGGATAATTTTTTGAGCCTCGTCACCGGCAACACATCGAAGAAGTAAACCATCATAAGCCCGACGATATAAGGTCTTTGTTGTATGATTATAATAGAATCTAAGTGATCGTC
Organism: Iris pallida; assembly: GCA_029216955.1. Classification (NCBI taxonomy): domain Eukaryota; kingdom Viridiplantae; phylum Streptophyta; class Magnoliopsida; order Asparagales; family Iridaceae; genus Iris; species Iris pallida. Next base: position 1,688,018 of record JANAVB010035418.1, read on the forward strand.
GTCTGATAGATGCTGCCTCACTCGGATTATCTGGAAGGATATCATACAATACGAAATCCAAGAAAGGAAGTCTCCAATCTTTATCTGTATTTTGATTCTCGTTTGAGTTACTGAATTTGAATTCCATGCTAGAATCAGATGAAGATGACATTGATTTACGACTAAATCCAAACCCTCTTGTTGTGTTGACATCATGAAATGCTGATTCTTCAATGTCAATTGGAAGTCCTAAAGTCAAGTTATTCTCAAGATGAAATAATTTTCGATTGCGAACAACGATCATTTGTTGTCGTCTGATTGGAATAGCCAACACTGCTGCAAGATTAGCCAGAGCATCAGCTTCTGTATTACATGCTCGCCTAACATGTTCAATGAAGAATTCTTCAAACGAAGAAGCCATAGACATAGCTGATCTATGATAAGGAGCCAGATCTTGATGGCGAACTTCATAAGTACCCCTGATCTGATTGTCAATGAGTTTAGAGTCTCCATACGCCTCCAAATGTTGAATATTCAGATGTTTAGCGAGTTGAAGACCGATAAGTAATGCATTGTACTCAGTTACATTGTTTGAACATGGTTGATCAAGAGAATAAGCTCGTTGGATAGCAAGACCTTCCGGCGATACAAGAACAATTCCAACTCCAGCGACAATATCACCATTAGGACCAATCTTTGAAGCTCCATCAAAGAATAGACGCCAAGTAGGATTTTCTTCAGCAATTTGATTTGAATCTAGGACTTCGTCTGGAATTTCGTCATAGAGTTTTGAATTTTCTGGAATTGAGTGAGCAGCCAGGAAATCAGCTAAAGCTTGTCCTTTGACTGATTTCTGAGGAATATAGTGCATATCATACTGAGCAAGTAGGATACCCCAATTAGCCAGTCGAGAATTCAAAACACTGGGTTTCTTCATCATGATCCGTATAGGATTGATTCTGGAGATGACATGAATAGTCTGACCAATGATATAATGACGTGTCTTTTGGACAGCAAACATCAAAGCTAGACATTCTTTTTCGACCGGTGTATATCGAGGTTCAGCTCCGGTCATAGTGCGACTAAGATAATAAATGGCTTATTCATGACCATTTTGATTCTTCTGAGCAAGCAATGCACCCAATGAATGACTCATTGCTCGAGTATAGAGGAGGAACGGTATTCCTGAAACAGGAGGTACCAATACTGGTGGGCTCATCAGATATTGTTTTATATCATCGAATGCTTTCTGACATTCATCATTCCAAACAAAAGAGACACCTTTCTTCATAAGTTTGTTGAATGGTCTGCAGCGTCCTGACAAATTAGAGATGAATCTCCTGATATAAGCGATTCTTCTTTGAAATCCTCGTAGCTCTTTTAAGGTGCGTGGAGGACGCATCTCTTGGATGGCTTTGATCTTCTCGGGATCCACGTGTATACCTTTAGAGGTAATGACGAAGCCGAAAAATTTACCACTAGAGACGCCTAAGAAGGACTTAGTAGGGTTCATCTTTAATTGGTGTTTACGCATTAGATCAAAAATAGTCTTCAAATCTTGGATATAATCCTCCTTTTGTCGACTTTTGACTGCAATATCATCAACGTAACATTCGACTGTTTTCCATAAATGTTCACGGAATATAGTGCTCATAGCTCGTTGATAAGTTGCTCCTGCATTCTTGAGACCGAATGGCATAACTGTATAACAGTATATACCAATCGGCGTTCTGAAAGAAGTGTGCTTCTCATCATCTGGAAACATTTTGATCTGATTGTACCCAGAATACCCGTCTATAAATGACATTCGTTCAAATCCACATGTATTATCGATCATGACATCAGTGATTGGTAAAGGGAATTCATCTTTAGGACATGCCTCATTGAGATCGCGGAAGTCTATTCATACTCTGATTTTGCCAGTCTTTTTAAGGACAGGAACTATATTAGCCACCCAATCGGGATGTTGTTCCTCTCTAATAAACCCAGAGGTAATGAGTTTATTAACTTCAACTTCAATTGCATCCATAATGTCTGGACGAAATCGTCGCTGTTGTTGTTTGACCGATTTAACATTTGGTAAGATATTGAGCTTGTGAGTTGCGATTTGGGGATCAAGCCCAGGCATATCTTCATAACTCCAAGCAAAGACATCGATGTAATCACGAATGAGTTTGATCATGTCTTGCTTTTCAATTTCTGAAAGACTTTCACTGATGAATATTGGTTTTGGAGATCCCTCTTCACCAACATCTATTTGAACAAGTTTATCTTCAGTTGGAGGTTCTTTTTGCTCAAATCGGAACTTCCATTGATAATCTAACCTCTGGGCCCATTGTTCTGATTCAGGTGAGATTTCAAATTCTTCTTCGTCTTCATCACTTTCTTCAGAATGGTCAATAGAAACCATGTTGGAAGACAGAATGTTGCAGTAGAAGTCTCCGATACTTGTATCGGAATCCCAAGAAGTAGTACTAGAAGAATCAGATCTTTTATCTTCGTCAGATTCAGGATCTTCATGGACAATATTAATAAAAGGAGTAGAAGCAATATAACCCAATCCGTATTTCGTCCTTCCATATGTCAAAGGAGGAATCCGAACAGGCATTTTTTTTCCTTTCCAATCATTGCGGCCAGTCTTGAAGTCATAGCCCATATTTTTGATGATGTCTTTAGATTGCTGACTATAACGACGTTGTTGTAACCTTCCAGTATCATCATTTTTGTCATCATCTTCTAGATCAGAAGGTCTTTGGGGTCCTTTGTAAAAGAATATTGGAATATCTCTTGGCTTTCTGCTGGAAACTAAAAAGTATGAAGATTGTACTGGTTCTAGGGATACATCTGTATGAATAGTCTATACAACTCCTATGGTTATTGTGTTCAAGTCATCTAACAGATGTAAATAACTATGAACATAATTACACACATCAGCGTACTGCAAAGATGTAGACTTTTTATTAAATGTAAAAGCAGCAATATTTATATTGGAGGAAGGTTGAGCTTTAGAGATTTTAGCCAAATCAATGACTAAAGGGGGAGATGAAGAAGAAGTTTTGTTTCGATTAAGATCGATAACAAATGGCTCAGAAGAGGTGAGCTCCCTTGAAGCTTGAGATGGAAGAGTAGTCCGCCCTCCAACTGGAATTAGCAGAGTATCCTGTTTCACATGCGAAGATACAGGAACTGTAGTTCGTCCACTGACAGGAATGATCAGTGTATTTTGAGCAGACGACTGAGGTAACGGAGAAATCCTTCCACTTACTGGAATAATGAAAGAATTTTCTCCAGAGAGTTTGGAAGATTGCTGCTGAGTAATTCGACCTTTAACAGGAATTATTAAGGTCTCACTTTGTGCATCCTCTTTCTCCATGGCTTGTATGAGCCTTGTATATTCTTCTTTGTACATTCGGGAATCATTAAAATAAGCTTCAACACCATAGAAGGGATTTATGTCAGCAACTTCTTTTTGTACTCTTCCATTGCTATCAATGTATTTAAAACACTGATGAAGAGTAGAGGGCACCACATTATTTTCATGAAGAAAGGGCCTCCCCAGAAGAGGATTATAGGATCACACGATCTCAATCACATAGGAAGTGACTTTAGATCTGAAATCACCTATTTGGAGCTTCAGATGAATCTTCCCCAAAGGCTCGCTTCGGCTTTGATTGAATCCCAAGATAGTAGTAACCGTCTTGGAGAGCTTGTAAAGAGGGATTTTCAGTTCATCTAACAAACTCTTTGGCATTATGCTTATAGCAGACCCTGGATCGATAAGAATACGGTCTATCTTTATTGTATCGATATAACCGGTGTAGTAGAGAGGTCGGTCATGTCGATTGTCCTCCAGTAGCATGTCATCTTGTGTAAAGGTGATATTCGGGATAATCTCTAGTACACTGTTGCAATGTAAGCAAGTGGCAGATTCTGCATCTGGCTTCTTTAATTGAGCAAGGCAAGAGTCAGCTTGAAGAAGTGCTTCACTTAACATCTCCCGAGTCTCTTTAGAAAGACGTAGAAGTTCAAAGAGAGACATTCTGGCTGGAGTATTAGCAAGTTGAGCTAAAATGTCGAAGTTGTAAGGCTACTGAAGTCCAAGATGAGGAGACTTCTTGATTGGTTTATCGAACCGAGCCTGTTGCTTGCCTTTCTCAAGGGTTGTGGGCTTGGGAGGAACAGGTTCAGCTGGTGTAATAGAAGGGACAGGTGCAGTAGAAGATTCTTCTTCAGGAGGAACATCAGGAGCATCTTTGTCAGCTGGAAGGATATCAGGAATATCCTCAGGATTCTTGGAATAATCCTTTAGATAGGGTTTCCGTGCTCGAGTAGCACTAACAAGTGCTTCTTCTTTTTCTTTTGGCTCTGTGTCAGAGGTAGATCCAAGAGAAGTCATATGACATGACTTAATCTTTTCAGCCTTCTTGGATTTTTCGAGAAGTAGTCCTGTGAGGAGAAGGAGATTCAAAGTCTGCTACTAGATCAGGATGAATCCACATGATTTCTCCAGTCTCCAAAGTGATTGGTGCTAATCCTTCAGAATGTGGAGGAGGAATATTCACTATTTCAAGAGTTGCCTTGGGAATAGAAACAATTCCACTTTCCAGGAGTTGAGGAGGGAAATCCCCAAATTGCATAGAAACGACATTAGAAGTGACAGTCTTATCTTTTTGGAGTAAGAGAGATAGCTCCAGATCTGATCATTTCTTGGATCTTTCCTTTCAACACATAGCATGTACGAATTGTGTAACCCAGCATTCTATGGTATGGACAGTATTTGGGATGATCTGTCTTTCCAGCTTCATCAGGTTTCTTGATTTCAGGTAATTGTATTTTATTACCTTTCAGCAGACATTCAAAGATACCAAGAACATCGTCGTCGTCAAAAGAATATTCTTCCTTGGGGCGAGTTGCTCTTGATTGTTGAGTTGTAGAGGCAGGAGTTTGAACATTTGATGCATCTTTGCTCTGAAGATTAACTTCAAGAGTTTCTTTTCCTTTGCTTTTGTTGAATTTAGCATTACTTTGACCTGTTTCTTTAGGGGACATCTGCACTCCTAAACCTTTGAAAGTTTCAGCACTGATCTCTGCGTCTTTGGCGCTGACTATGAAGGAAGGCCAGTTTTGAAATTGGGTGGAGCCTGTCCACATGCTTATAATTGGTAATAAATTTGATTTGCATGTGTCAATGGTGACAGCATCAGGAGTTCCAAGAGGCATCTTCAGAGCTTCTCTTCGAAACCGTTCAATGTAGTCCTCTGTAGTTTCATTATTTTTCTGCTTGATTCTAATAAGAGCAGACATAGTCATGTCATTGAGCCCTTCATAGAACCTCTCCAGAAATATCTGTTTAAAACCAGCAAATGAGGTAATGCACCCATCTGGGAGACTTCTATACCATTCGTAAGCCGTTCCCTTGAGACATCCAATAAATATCCGAGTAAGGAGGGCATCACTTGGTTGCAGTTGATCAGTCATCACTTCAAAGTGATTAATAAACTGACTTGGAGAAGTGGTTCCATCATAGAATGATATAGTAGGAGGCTTGTATTTAGGAGGATATGATACTTGCTTCCATTCTATCGGATAAGGTTGTTTGATGCCTAATCTTTGTAAACCATCTTTCTGTTTGAATGCCTCGAATTGAGTTTTGAGATTTCTCAATTCTTCAGAGACAACTCCAGAGGATTGTGGAGTTGTAGCTTGTGGAGAATAGTTGGGAGGAGGAACAACATTGTAAGCACTACCCCCAGCTCCGGAGAGACTAGGAACTGGTTGAACTTGTCCAGGAGTATTGGACTGGACTGCTGGAGGAACATGTACTGGATTTACACCAGTGTCAATTGGTATAGCTTCTGGTACAGTCTGTTGATTTTGCAGTTGGGCTGCCATGAGTTCATACATCGACTTCATATTATCAGCCATAGATCTCATTTGCTGTTCCAAAGAAGCAATTCTTTGTTCTTGAGGAGTCATGGAAGAAGAAGGTTCATCAGTATTCCCATCAACCATATATGTTGTGACTGTACGAGGAATTATTGATGAATTTGTGGATATTGTTTGTTCTGACTCACTACTTTGTGTATCAAAGTCAGTTAGAGGAGAACTACCCCCAGTAGGAAGAGGTGGGAAGTTAGATTCTCCCAGAAATTCAGAATCAATTTCGGAGATCAAATTTCTTTGACTAGCGGTTAGGGTTCTTGCTCTGGTGTTTCTGTATACTCCATCTGGACTATCAGTTCTACCCCAGTATCCCGAGAGGTCATATTGACAGAAGCAAACAAAGGTTCATCTTCATCAGGCATAGGTTCCCACTGAATTCGATCGAAGACAGATTGTCGTTTAGTTTGACATCTGCATTGCATTGTGACTCTTGGCTGGAAGTCACATTCATGATCATCATAGTTTTGAACCATTGATTGACATCTGCACTGAATTATGACTCTTGGATAGAAATCACACTCAGCATGATCTTTTGACATAGAATTACTCCTTCTCTTCTGTTGAAGATGTTCTCGTAAATTTGTTTGTGAAGATTGAGGAGTATATTTCCCGTTCTTGGGTCTTTATGGCTCTTGATTATACAGAGAGTGATTGATATGAGCCATATAGTTTCTTGCATACTCTGCATCTGGATCTTTTATCTTCATATCCAATTGACCTGGTTTCTTAGCACCAGAAGTACTAAGTCTTGTTCTTAAATCAGTGGAAGGTAGCACATTAATTTTGGAAACATAGAGTTTCCCTTCCATTGATCTGGATATTTGCAGAGAAGGAAGAGTTGAACCATCTTTTTGATTAGGAGTTGGTAACAGACCCTCTTTTATGGATAGATTCTGTGTCCAACTTGAAGAGGTCATAGAAGAAGAAAATGAGGAGTGTTTCTTCTTAGACTCATTCATATTTTGAGACATAGAATGTCCAGAAGGAAAAGTAGTCAAGAGACTATCTCCTTTTCTTTGACTAACAAAATTGTCAGTCAAAGCTGTCCCTGAAGTAAAAACTACAGGAGCAGAAAAAACAACTAAAGAGTCATTCCTTTTCGAAGGGACTGTGTGGAAGACCACCCCCAGTTCTAGGAGAACTTGGTAAAGAAGAAGAGATAGCTAAAGAGCTATTCTTCTTGGATGAAATACACGCTGAAACAGACTTGGTTAAAGAACCAGAGCTGTTAGCGTGACTTTTAATTTTAGAGTTACACGCTGGAACAGACTTGGCTAAGAAGCCAGTACTGTCAGCGTGACTGTTGGATGTGGGATTACACACTGGAATAGATTTGGCTACGGAGCCAGTACTATCAGCGTGATTTTTAGAGTTGAACTTGTACGCTGGAATAGATTTGGCTAAGAAGCCAGTACTGTCAGCGTGACTTTTAGAGTTGAACTTACACGTTGGAACAGATTTGGCTAAGAAGCCAGTACTGTCAGCATGACTTTTAGAGTTGAACTTGCACGCTGGAACAGATTTGGCTAATGAGCCAGTACTGTCAGCGTGACTTTTAGAATTAAACTTGCACGCTGGAACAGATTTGGCTAAGGAGCCAGTACTGTCAGCGTAACTTTCAATTACGGTCATCTTCGAGCGCACAAGAGTGTGCATGCTTGCAGTAGAGTTCTTGCCAGTGTTAGGAGTAGACACTGTGGCAGAAACTTCACCATTGACTGCCAAATGATTCTTAGGGACATAGACGGAGTGTCCCTTTGACTTGGCAATAGTGATGGAGGCTGAAGTGGGCTTGCCACCCTTAGCCCGCAGCATTTCTTCGTAGGCGAGTTGATCGAACTTGATCGTCATCACCTTCTTCGTCGAGCTGACTGACGAAGTGTCGCATTGAGTTGTTGCCATCTCAGAAGAGGAGATGGTATTCCCCAGCAGAGTCGCCAATTTGTTTTCCATAAAGAAATTCTCTTTATTTGTTGTGTTTCTGGGAAAATTACAACTGTAGGAATCCGATCTAGAAGACGATCGCTTTATCCCTTGGACTATGCGAAGAAGAAAAGCTCTCAAAATTTTGACAGTAGATATCAATGTATCTGTACAATGAATGAGAAAAAGAACTCTATTTATAGAGTCAAAAATAATAACTGAAAAGATAACTGTCTTCACAGCCATTGCCTAGTTAAAAATCACGCAGGATTTAACATACGCAAGGTCGTGAGCAGTTACTGGACGTGGCCTGTAACTGTTGGACACATGGCAATCATGCATGGGTCGTGTACAAGTTACAGGACACGCAGGCGAGAGATCAGTGGCATGGCTGCCACGTACTCCAATTTGATGAAGTTTACGCAGACTTGTTGAAGACAAAGTCCACGCAAACTCGGTGTAGAAAGCTTCAAAATCTACGCAAACTTGGGGCAGGAAGCTTCAGGATCTACGCAGACTCAAGGAAGAAAACTTCAGAATCCACGCAAACTTGAAGAAGAAAACTTCAGAATCCACGCAAATTTGAGATGAAGATCACAAATACACGCAGACTTGAGATAAGACTGCCAGCTGTCTTGATTTGGCGTGCCTCGACTGACACAAAATCTCTGACAGTGATTGCTTTGTCAGTCGTATTAAATGACAAGAAACCCTTTTGGTACGCCAATTTGACGAAGGTTGAGTCTTACTGAAGAAGATTTCGAAAATCACGCAATAGACGGCGGTGATCTCTCGAGTTCTGTGCATACGTGGCATATGAAGAGACATTCTTCGACTGTCGTGCTATCAGTCATAGTTACTCTCTGACAAATGATGAGCTGTCTTCAGCGTGACTCGGTTCATATTGTCTGGATCAACTGAGCGTGACTTTTAAACTGATTCTGATCAACTCAGCGTGACTTTCATTTTTAAAGGTCTACAAGATGCAGTAGGTCACCATGTACAGGAGTAAGGATGAGTGCAGACCTCTAATATGCACGATACTAATTCTCCAGATATGCAGAATATGGTAATGGATTAATGGTTATATTGGTGAGTCAATAATTGGGGTCTGAACTATGGTCCAGTGAAACCTATGATGCAATATGGTAGGTAATAAATTTTGAGTGCAGTGAACAACCTGAAATAGTATTAACCAAGGGAAGAAGGTCTCTAATGAAGGGTCTATACACTGCTTATAAAGGTTGAACAATCATGACTGAACTCAACACAAAAAGAACTTAACTAAAATATAAAATTAAACCAAATATAGGCTAAATAACTTATCAATAATCCTATACAATAATGACCAATAGGTACCAACCAATCCATATCCCAAGAACTGTCAAAACGGGCCAGGCCCGTTGGGCCGGCCCGCCCCGCCAATAAAAAAGGTGGGTTGGGCTATACATTTAGAGGCCCGTTTCGCAGGCGGGCCTCGGTGGGTTGGCCCGTGCGGGCCGCGGGCTCAGGCGGGGCGGGCTTGGACGGGGCGGGCTAGCCCGCGGGCTTAATTACTTATACATTTTAATATTTTTATGATAAAATAATCCTTATATAAAATATGTTATATGAAGACTGAATGAAGAGTTGCTGTGTTTCATTCTCCACTCCAGGCTCCAGCCGGCCCTAACCCCTAACCCTAATTCATTCGAAGGCTCCAGGCTCCAGCCGGCCCTAACCCCTAACCCGGAGTCCTCCCGAGCGGCGACGCCGGCGAGCACGGAGCGACTGCCCGAAGGCCGACGAGCAACTCCCCGAGTCCGACTCCCCCGTCCCGACCCCGAGCGAGCATCCCGACTCCCCGTCCGACTCCGAGCGAGCATCCCGACTCCCCGAGTCCCGACTCCCGACCCCGAAGGCCGAAACCGAAAGGTCCTCTCTCTCTCTCTCTCTCTCTCTCTCTCTCTTTCCGAATATGTTAATTAATATGGAAATCTGGGATGGAATTTTGGGAATTTTGGAAATTTTGGAAATCTGGGCTGCAAATTAATATTATTGCTGCAAATTAATATGGAATTTTATCATTTATTTGTCTGTATTGGAAATCTGGGATGGAAAATCATGGAATATTGGGAATTTTATTGCAGGCTATACCAATACTATATTTTTTTATATTATTGCAGATTTGAAAAACAAATGGAGTCTACTACTTTGAAGGAAAGTATTAATTTAGAAAATATTGAAGAAGAAACTAAGTGTGCTGACAACATTGACAAGGGGAAGCCTAGGGAAACATCTGATGTTTGGAATTATTTTACGAAGAAAATGATTGGTAAAAATGCTATTTGTGAATGCAAGGGATGTAAAATTTTTTATAAAAGTGGAGGCAAGAAATATGGAACATCTACATTAAGGCGTCACATGGAAAATTGCAAAATGTTCAAGTATCATGATGTAGGACAAATGTTTGTTGATAAAGATGGGAAGTTAAAGTCTAAAAAGGTTAATCCAAAAATTGCACGTGAGTTACTAGCAGCTGCAGTTATTAAACATGATTTGCCTTTTTCCTTTGTTGAATATGAAGGTGTTAGAACTTGGCAAAAGTATGTTAGTCCCATGCTTCCTTCTATTTCCAGAAATACGCTTGTTTCTGATATAAACAAGTTATATTCGAAGGGGAAAGCCAAACTTAAGCAAGTTTTGTCTAATCTTCCTCATAGAGTGTGTTTAACTTCAGATTTGTGGACTGCTTGCACAAGTGAGGGTTATATTGTCTTGACAGCTCATTTTGTGGATGAAAATTGGAACTTGAATTGCAAAATACTTAACTTTGAACATATGCCTCCTCCACACTCCGGGGTTGAATTGGCTGCAACACTATTCAAATTTTTGAAGGAATGGGGAATTGAGAAGAAGGTTTTTTCTTTAACCTTGGATAATGCATCTAGCAATGATTCTCTGCAAAATATTTTAAGAAATCAACTCTCTTTACATGATAGTTTGTTGAGTGATGGTGAATTTTTTCATGTTCGTTGTTCGGCCCATATATTAAATCTCATTGTTCAAGATGGTTTGAAATTGTGTTCTGATGCTCTGCTTAAGATTAGAGAATCTGTGAAGTATGTGAAAGGTTCAGAAAGTAGGATGAAAAAGTTTGAAGAATGTGTGACAGCAGTTGGTGACATTGACACTAGTGTGGGCTTGAGATTGGATGTTTGTACTCGATGGAATTCAACATATTTCATGTTGGATAGTGCCATTAAGTACAAAAAAGCTTTTGTTTCTCTTCCATTAAATGATAGGAATTATAAGTGGTGTCCTTCAAATGAAGATTGGAAAAGAGGAGAAAAATTATGTGAGTTCCTTGAGCCATTTTATGAGACTACCAACTTGATTTCCGGTTCTTCTTATCCTACATCAAACTTATATTTTTTGCAAGTGTGGAAGATCGAAACTTTGTTAAAAGAGAACTTGTTAAATGAAGATGCAAAGATAAGTGGTATGTGTGGAATTATGATTCATAAGTTCGACAAGTATTGGAGTGAATATAGCATTGTTCTTGCATTTGGGGCCATTCTTGATCCACGAATAAAACTTCAAATGTTGGAGTATTTCTATTCAAGGGTTGAGAGTGATTCTACTAAATGTCAAGAGAAGATGTCACTTGTGAAAAGTAAATTGTACAAGCTTTTTGAGGGTTATGTTAATGGAAGCAACACAAGTTCTTCTTCACAACATTTTTCTTCTTCTCACTTGTTGGCATCAAATCAAAGTGGAAGGACTAAAAGCAAGGGCAAAAGACTCTACGATGTGAGTAATCTTATGTGTCTTTTCTTATTTTTATTTGTTTATATGTCATAGTATATGTATGTATATGACATAACATATTTATTTAATGTAGGAAATTAAGGCTTATGAAAGCCAATCTATTACAAGTGCTGGAAAGTCTCAATTGGATATATATTTGGAGGAGCCAAAACTTGAGTTCTCATATTTTGAAGATTTGGATGTTTTGGCATATTGGAAGGATAAGAAGAATCGATTTCCCGATCTTGCATTGATGGCATGTGATGTATTGGCTATCCCAATAACTACAGTTGCATCGGAATCGGCTTTTTCTATTGGTGCTCGTGTGCTCACCAAGTACAGAAGTTGCATGGTTCCTGAAAATTTTTAAGCTCTTATTTGCACTCGCAATTGGTTGCATGGTTTTGCATCTAGTGGTGGTAAGTAAGATTATTTTATAGGTTTTTAAATTATATCTTAGTTTGTGTTGCATGATTTTGAATTTAATTATTTTTAACTATTTTTATGTATTTTGTATATAGATGATGATGCAGATGCAAGTATGAAGACAACCGAATCAAGCGAGGCTTCCAATGTTATGGAGGATATTGAAGAAGGAAATGACGATGATTTTGATGATCTAATGGAGTAATGGTTCATGAAATATAACTTCAGATTTTGCTTCTGTAAGTTTAGCCTCTTTTTATGGTACACTGCAGTTCTCAGTTCATTTTTTTCATCGGCTGGATTTTCATTGGAGGAGACATTCTGATTATTTTTGGGTTCAACTAATCCCACTTTTAAAAACTGGGATGGGTTATCCCTTGCCCTATGATCTCAAAACTTATACAAACACTTATTCTTATGAAACATTTTAACTGATGCAAGAAGGATTCACAACTATCCTGGTTGTGTGTATTTGTTATGAACTAGGGAGAAGAGATGGGTATTATTTGTTATGAACTAGGGAGAAGAGATGGGTATCAACATATGGAGGATATTATTTGTTATGAACCAAAAACAGCATGTTGTCATTTCCACCATGTTGTCCCAGCCTCTATATTTTTAAGTTTCAGCTTTAGTTTCTTGTGAGTATCAGAAATTGACACAAGTTGATACTGCTGCCTTTATCAGAAATTTATACAAGTTGATACTGCTGCCTTTATACAAGTTGACACAAGTTGATACTGCTGCCTTTATCAGAAATTTTTATGGTACACTGCAGTGTATTTAGACTATCAGAAATTTTTATGGTACAAGTTGACACAAGTTGATACTGCTGCCTTTATTAGTTGGTTATAGCCATAGGCCATCTTCATTTTTTTTCACTTGGCAGTTGGTACACTGCAGTGTATTTAGACTATCAGAAATTTTTATGGTACACTGCAGTGTATTTAGACTATCAGAAAAAAAATTTCATTTAGAGGAGACATTTTTTTTCACGTGCCATTACAATTTACATCTGTTTGTATGGCTCAGATACACTATAGTTCTCAGTTCTACTAAGTTTCATTTGTGCTTGGGCCTTGTCACTTGTGTAACATGCTTCAATTTTTAAACCTTATGTTTCAGTTTAGCTTGGGCTTACATTGTTCCAAATGCAGGCAACAACAACATTGGTCCAAATGCAGTTTTTTATGGGACATCAAGTGATTTGGATATGTTGACATCAAGCTATGCACCTGCTGTTTTTTGTATGGACGGTCTAGCAATAGCAAATTAGCAATGCCTGTGGAATATTTTGTGAAGTTTTGTAATGTGATTGCAATATTTTGTACTCTTCTAAGTCTTCTCTAATATTTTGTACTCTTCTTTAAGCATTTGCTGGAAATTGGAAAGTTTGTTTTAGTAATGGATGTTGCATTGCAATGTGAATCATGTGATTGGCAATCACTGTCACTGATTGCATTCGAAATCAGTAGATTCAGTTTTCATATTTTGATTGGCAAAGGCCAAAGAGAATATATTTAAGCCACAACTTTGCAGCTGCAACTTTGCATTTGAAATTCTGTAAGTACTTTCACAGTGAAATTGGTTCACAGAAAATGGCAGCTGCAGCCTGCAACTTATATAATGTTTGGTGAAATTGGCAGCCTGCAACTTATATCATGTGATTGGCTCATGTCATGTGAAATTGGTTCACAGAAATTGGCAGCTGCAGCCTGCAACTTTGCATTTGACAGATGCAACTTTGAAGCGGGCTGGCCCACCTGGCCCGCGGACCGCCGACGAGTTTGGCTGGGCTGGGATTTTTAGGCCCGTTCAAATGGTGGGTTGGCCCGCCCCGCCCCGCTAAATAGTGGGTTATGGTGGGTTTCGGACCGCCCCGCCCCGCCGGCCCGTCCTGACAGCTCTACATATCCTATATGCCAATATCATCTGTAACCTATCTATATAAATAGACCTCTCGGTCTTATGTGAACTGCAACTATACTCAAGGACAGGCTCTGGTCATGGGTGCCTCACTGAAAAAGATAAGGAAAGTAATAACAATCATGAAGGCTGTAAGGCATACTAACATCCTATATGTAAACTGGTTGGTATTATAAATAACAGGAAAATCATCTACAATGGGTTACTATTCTAAAACCACTACTAACTATCATCTCTAGGGTACAAACACTCTACAAGTCATCATATCATTACACTATGAAAATCTACCTATGAATAAGTTCTACAAACTAAAATATCCCTACTCCTAAGTTATTTATAACAACAGAAGGGTATGATGTTTAAAACCTTCTCAAGATACAATCTGTTAATCATATGCGTCTGTCCAAAATCATGTTGTCCAGAGTCTTCATCATGTTAGTGAGCAAGGCTACGATAATCACAGAGTCCTTGACTAAGGTACGTACCTCTAGGTTCATGGTACTTAAAATTTTTGCATTGCCGCATGCGACGACAAAAACCTTAAATCTCTATACCCGAGAAATACATCCAAAATCTGACTATATGTTCTCACTATGCCAGCTAACACGACTATCGAAGATTCTAGATCCCATAACTGAGGTGACCTAGCCCATATGATTTTCTCAGAAGAAAAAAATAAACATAACAAAAGAGCAACATGACAAAATTAATCAATCAACAAGGAACAGATGGAATCGAATTTCAAGGTAGTTATAAAAGATAATTATGGGAATGGAATCGAGAAGAACGAAACTTGCAGTAAGATCTCCAATGGTCTGTGCATCCTCGACTGTCCTGACGATAGCTTGTCCCTGCTGGTTTCCCCTGGTCTGCTGCTGATGCTGCATGAACCGCTACTGCTGAGAGAAATTGGGAATAACAGAAAAAGTCTCTGTACAGACAGAGGTGCACCTCCAATGTAGCAGAAACGCCAACCTGAGTCGGCACAACAGGAGTTGCGGTCTCGAGGCCCTGATGAACAGGACGAGAGGTGCCAGCCTCTCGATAGTATTCCCCGAACCGGAGTGATGAGATCGTGTCTCCATAACCATCATGAAGACAGATCAAAATAAGAAGTAATTTCTGAGAATAAAGCAAAAATTGAAAGGAGAACAATTTATATTCAAGGGAAGTCAATAAGCAATAATTTAGATAAAAGGAATCTGATTAAGAGTTTTTCCTAATGTCATTGGGTGCCTTCAAAATTATTCGAATCCTACTGCAGGCGGTAGTGATACTCTAGTTCGAATACCATTACACAAACTCGACCTGCATGGGCCACCACTAAAAATGTGTCACGACCCGCACCCTAGAGTAAGGACACGAGACGTGGGTACGTCCAGCCTACGCTGCAGTGTCGGCAGTAGAACGCTGTCCTAGGTCACAACATCTAACAATATAATTCTAAACAATTTATACTCCCCGAATGGGGATGACATAGCAGAATGTAAACTCAATCATAACTAAAAAGAAGAAGCACGATATGATATAGAACTCAAAGAAATACAGATGATCAGAAGAGTCTAAGTGTCTAAGATAACATCTCAGCAAACATCCAGAAATACAAGTCTCAACTACAGAGTATGAAAGAATATATACAATCCAGATCTCAAATGACAGAAATAGTAAAACCTAGACTAGGGAGCCTCAGTCTCTACAGCTAGTGGATCCGGCTGGAAATTTGGATCACTGGTGTCATCTAGAGCTGCCCCGTAGAAGGTATCCACACAGGCCTCCTCCTCGTCCTCTGTAATATTTTCAACAGGTCCAGTCAGGATAGGAACGAGCACAATATATCTCAACAGATCGTAGCAGGCTAGAAATATAAGCATGCAGTAGAGTAAGATACAGAAAACTGAAAGAAAGTACAGAATGTAAACAGAGAAAAAACTGTAATAAAAATATCTACTATAAATTGAGAACTAACAGTGGCTAGTGAGTCAGAGTACAATATAGACATGTGAATGGCATAGGAGATTCTGGAAACTATACTATGGAGTGATTCTGGGAACTACACTACTTGGATATTATTCACATGTCCACTTCTACTCTTCCGTACACCCAATCAATACACAAGGATCCAGCCAGGTTATGTTATGATCCATGCAATGGCCCACAAGGGGTGATACTTGGTAGGCCCATAAATAGGTGATTCTGGGAATGCCCATAAATGGGTGATTCAAGGAAGACTCTGTGATCATGAGAGTACATGTCACAAGTGATCAATGAACCATGGAGCTTAGTGATACACAATGTAAGTGAAACGTACAGAACATGTAGTATCCGATGCTCCCTGAGGGGATAACATCTCAAAAAAGGATCCATATAGTACTAATCCGTGTTACCAACGTGACAATATCAAGTAAAGTAATCTAAAGCAGGAAAATAATTCTAACAGGATATGAAATGATCAGAGAATGTATTCGCCCGCTATCTGAATGTCCAAGATGAAAGTACTGTCCGAGGAGAGGTGTCTGGCTCCTAATCAGAACAGCACAAGTCACAACAAGTCTAAAATGATAACAAGATGCAGTTCAATGCATTCTAAATGAATCTAGGTCAATCTACACTAAAGTCAACTCTTGGTCAACTCTGGTCAACCCTGGAAGTCAAACTAGGTCAACTAGGGCTAACCAAGTCTAAACTAGTCAAATTAGCCTATGCTAGTCTAACTAGGTCTAATAAGTTATTCTAGGTCTAAACAAGCCCACAAGACCATACAAGCCTATCAAGTCTATATTAGTCTAATCAAGGCTAAACTAGCCTATACTAGTCTAACAAGTCTAGCTTAGTACTCATACACAATCACAAGGTCAAAACCTACATCACACATACACAATTCCTATATACATATATCTATGTACACTATATATATATATAGGCGCACACACATTGGCATAGGCTAAGTCAACATAACATGGCATATCTATTTGACATTGCATTTAGCTATAAAACTTATATACATTATAAAGAAACTAAGACTAACATATATATTACATTATATATGTATAGCTAAACTACTACATACATGCATCTATAGGGGCTATGTGTGTGTGTGTGAACATGTGTAAAGAGGGGGAGTGATTTAGCTAACAGTTAAGAGTGTGTGTGTGTGTGTGTGTGTATACAAGTGAGCAGTGTGCAAGCAAGAATGAAATGTGGAGTGTCAAAGTGCTACAGTGAAGGGTGTTTGTATACATGTGTGACAGATGTTTGCTATATATATATATATATATATATATATATATATATATATATATATATATATATATATATATATATATATATTTATATTTATATAGAGAGAGGGAAAGGCAATGTGTAAGGTTTTCAGTCTGTGGTGTCAAGTATGAGAGTTCAAACCAATGACAATGTTAAGGAGAACTCTTGACAGTTCTCAGGAACTTAATCTCATATTTTCAAGTTCAAGCCAACGACAGTTTTACATACACCAATTTTGAAACCAATACTCCACCAATTCATCCCAAAATCAACATACAATTAGTTAACAAGTAGGTGTACTACATTAGGGTCTTAAACCATGTAATTATCAGTTCTAAAGAGGTAAATTTTGATTCTCAAAGTTCACATTAAAATCTGGAATATACAGTGAATGGGGAAAAACAGGAATCAGTGAACCCATATTTCAAAACCCATTTTTGAAATCGATACTCAACCAAATCACCCCAAAATTGACATACAAGTAGAACACATATAGGAGAACAACATTAGGGTATTAAACCAATAATTAACAGCATATAAGTGGGTTAAAAAGACTGCTAAAAATCAAATTGGAAAACTGGAAATCAGTGAAGAACACAGTTTTCAGAAAATAGGGTAAATGCAAAAATATAAATCGAAAACATGTTAACATGCCAAATCATTGGTTGGAAAATACAAACAAGCATGTGCACGTGTCACAAAGTGTGATTGTGTCCAATCAAACAGGACACAACCGTGTCCGGAGTGCCCGAGCCCCAAACAGGTAAAACTGGACACTGAACCAGTGTTGCCTCGTGCGTGTGTGCACGCGTGTCGTGCACCCGACACAGGCCAAACCAGACCTTATGTTCACAACCCTAGGTTCGCCTAGGACCCAGCTACGTGTCCAACATCCTGTATCGTGTCCTGGTGTGTCGTGTCCGAAGCTACAGAGCCGTATCAGTGGCCGAAAACCTACTGTACGCGTGCAGTACAAAACCCGTGTCCGACCTCGTGCTCCTTCGACACGACACGAGAGGTCGTACCACTTAAGGAGTGTCGTGTCAGACACTGCCCCAACGTGTCCTCAAAGAATCACGTGTCCACGTGCTGTGTCCAAAGTATAATCGCCCCCGAGTAGCAGGACACTGCTCACGGGCTGAACGTGTGTGTTCGTGTCCAGATCCCGACACGACACGACACTAAATTAAGCTCAGTCGAAAGGAAAACATGAAACCACATCTAGATCTAGTTTTCTATTCAAACACTTTTCAAAATCTCGATCGAAATGCCCACTGTGGCATTTCGTCGAACACCTACGCACGATCACTGATACGTGTCCGATATGGACACGTATAGGACACGAAATTGAGCAAACCCTATTCCTACAGGACAAGGACACCTAGGGCTTGGTGTTTATGCAAGGAAACCCTAATTTTAATAGAGGAATAGGATTTTACCTATGTGTGTTCTTCAACACAAAAAGCCTCTTCAAAGGGGATCTCCAAAAGCTACCTAACGTCTCCAAATTGTTTCAATCCTGTGATGTGACTCCACAAACAGTAGGAGAATAGTGATTAGAGTGCTATAGAAGAAATCTCAATAAAAATGGACCTCTATTGATTAATCTATGAATAAATACAAATGGAGGCTCATCTAGTGCTTAGGAAAAATAATAGAATAGTGAAAAGAGGCACAAATTTCTAAGGAGATACTTTATAGACAAGGGGGGTCCTTGGCCGGCCACTTAGCTAGGGTTAGGATTTTTTTTAAGGATGCATCTAAGGCTAGAAATGAATCAAGTCTAATGAGTGGCCTAGAATCTAGGGCTCTTTCCTAGTCCATTTGCAAACCACTCTACCTAGCTAAACATGACTTAGACCATTATCCAATACTAACTAATTCTCAATGTGGCTAACTATACTAGCTATGACTAATCTAGGTTAGGTCCAATCTAGGTTAGACTAACCTAAACCACATGGCAATCGATTAACTAGTATTTAAATCACACCATTCTAATTAATCATTTTAAATTCCAAATAATATATATTAAATTAAAATAATTCAAAAATGACAAAAATACCCTCAAACTAAAAATGATAAATGAAATACCCTAATCACATGGCTAGTGTCACGACCCGTTACCCAAATTGTTGGGCCGGGCCGGGCCGAGCCATGTCCAGCCTACGCTTGCTAAAGCATAGTAAGCTGTTATAAGAATATACAAAAAAGGATCTAAGCTGCTAACAGTTCTAAAATCACAATTAAGGGTTCATCACAACACAGCATCTATAAGCGACGGTAAACAAGTACAGACTTAATAATACACTTCCAAGTATCTAACTGGAGACAAAGTCCAGTATCCAAATATAAGAACAGACCAAAGTCTCAGTCTCAAAACACATGAAAATATCTAAGCAAGGTTCCCCGCTGGGGCCTCTTCTGGAGCTAAGGCCAGGTCCTCAAATGCAGTACCATAATATTTATTACATAGCATTTCCTCCTCGCAAAGTGAACCTACAACGTTATCCTGTCAGGACGGGAGCAAGTACAACCTCTACCACTAAAGTACTGAATATATAATGAAAGAGATGTACAATAAGAACAAAATGTGATAAGTCTATAAAATAGGAAATAATGGAAAACATGGTCTCATGGTAGAACTGGGATCACAGTATCATAGTAACATAGGGAACATGGCATATCTGAAATTATGGTATATCTCATAATCTATCATGGCAAGGATACATATGTCATAGAGACAGATGTATATGTAATGTTTAAAACTGTAGCAGGTACGTGATCATCAATAGGTGTACAATGTACTGTGGTATATGTAAATAAAATGTACATAGTACAAGTCTACAAGCATAGGTGTACATCCGTACAAAAATACGAGATAATGGCCTACGGCAAGGTATGCATATAAAATGCGACCTCGCTCGCTACTATGAGGGGGGCATGATCACGTACTCAACTGTCAGTTTCCCCATAACCCATATAACATGTGAGAGATACAAGAACAGTAAAAATATGTGAGAGATACGAGAACGATATAGAACATGTGAGAGATACTGGGATCGGTATAAAGCACGGTAGGTACTGATAGCTGTATAAAGTATAGTGAAACATGTACTGAGAACCAGTATGAAGCATATGAGAACTGTCCTAAGCATGGCAGGTACTGGGAGCCGTATGAAACATGTGAATACTCCGAGTAGTATAAAGCATAGTGAAACATGTACTGAGAACCAGTAAGAAGCATGTGAAGATATAAGAACTGTCCTAAGCATGGTAGGTACTGAAAGTAATACAACATGTGAAGATTTAACTTGCTACCTCAAGGATTAGTATTTTAACAGGATTAATACATGTTTCAGCATTAAAAGACAGTAAATGAGTTTGTAGATGTACTTGTCTCGAGCAAAGCACGAACACTAGTACAAAGATATAGATGTCCGGTGTCCTTTTAATAATGATATACAAACTCAGTTCTAAGCCATGTTCAATAGTACACTAGTGGTGAGACACGACTCCTAATTGGATACTAACTAAGTGGAGACTTAGAATAAAAGTCCAATGTAGAGTGCCACTATATCCAAACTAATTTTCTAGAGTCTTTACACCAGTGCGGGGTGAGGTCTGATACGTCTATAACTCAAAACAACACAAAACTTGCAAGTCGTAACTATTCAATAAATAAATCAAACTGAAAAATGAGTTCCAATAATTTTTGAGATAGACAAAAATCTAAATTTTACATAGAATAAAGTACCAAAATGATCCTTATTAATTATAAAAATTTATATTAATTTTTCTGGAATTTATAAACCCTCATAAATAATTATTAAAAATCAGCAAACGTAAATATATTGAAAATGAGTTCTGTTTTCCTATTTTTATAAAATACCAAAAGCACTTAATAAATGATGAAAAAATTATAATAAATTAACTAAATTAACATAGTATCTAAATACAATTTTTTCCAGATTTTTACAAAAATTAAAATATATATAAAAATTTAAAAACAGAAAGTAATAATTTTTGGAAAAATAATTAATTACAAATCAAGGATAATACATAAACAAAATCTACAGCTATTGTCGGATGATAAAATAAATAACACCAACGTGTCAAGAACGATCAAATTAGCTAGGATAGCCTACCCACAAGTCCAATATAGACACAGGGGCAAAACGGTAATTTCGGATCAAAATGATGTCCGCCGTTGGACACACTTTGTACCGAAAAGCGTGTCAAGATAGAAGTCCACAAAACCTAGCAAATTATATGTCCACGAATCCAGAAGGTTGAGACGAGCCCAACGGTATGTCCAAAATAGGATTCCGATGTGCCGATCTCAAAATGATACGTTGACGCGTACATTTGGAATCCAGTTTGCACCGAAATATGTGTCGGAGCAAATGTCTTCAAAACTCAACAAATTACATGTAAACGAGTCCAGAATGACGATACGAACTCAATGGTAAATCCGAAATTAGATTCCGATGAGCCGATCTCAAAGTGACCCGTTGACTCGAAAAGTGGGACCCGTTTTGTACCAAAATGCGTGCCAGGGCCCACGTTCTCCAAATCAAGCAAACTTTATATGAAAACATGCCAGAATGACGCCACGAGTCTACTCGTGGTGTCAGAAATTGAATCCGGAGTCCCGGTTTCAAAAATGGAATTTAATAAGTACAAATTAAAGAATTCGGACAGCCAACTTTGGCGTCGAATTCGACCAACCAATCGTGCTTATAATGAAACGAAACTTAAAGGAGACAGGAGGATGGTTATACCAGCTACACACAGGAACTGGTAGCACATAAAACGGAGCTGCAACAACGAAGATACGAACCCGCGAAGTTGGCATCACGAAACTGTCCAAAAATAGTTCAATTTAAAACATCAACTTGGTGGCCAGTTTTGAGGTATCAAACGAAAAAATTAACGGACGAACATTGAGGGGAGTGAAGTGCTATATACTGAGATTGCGATAGAGCAAGGAGTTCGCCGATCCAACGGTCGAATCTCCCAGAAAATGCGTGTGAAGTTGCTGCGACGGAGCACGAATTCTGGAATTTATCGCGTGCGTCACGACGGAAATGCGTGGAAAAAGTGCGAAACGCCTTGGCGGGGGCCGGCCACAGCGGTCGTGCGGTATCGTACGGCGGCGCGGCGGCACACAAAGGCGGCCCGCGCGTGCGCGCACTGCTGTTGCTACCGCTTGCTGTTGCAGCTGCCGCTGCATGCTGGTCGCATGGGGGGCTCGCCGGCCTGGCGCGGCAGCTGCTCGACGGGGCACGGCGGCGGAGTGGTGGTGGAGGGGATGGTGAAGGTGGTGTTGCATGGTGGTGATGGTGATGAGAGTGGTAGTGGTGATGGTGGAAGTGGTGTTGATGGAGATGATGATGGTGAAGAATGGAGGAGGAGGAGAAGAAGGAGGTGGTGGTGTTGCTCATGGTGGTGGTAGTGGCACGGGTGATGCTCGGCCAGGGTGGTGGTCGGCTGAGGAGGAGTGGGGGCTGTGGTGGTGGTGTTGTGTGTGTTGTGTTGAGAGAGTGGGAGAGAAATATGTGTGTGTGTATTATAATATATAGAAGAGAGAGAGAGAGAGAGAGAGAGAGAGAGAGAGAGAGATAGAGAGATATATATTTGAGAGAGGGGGAGAGAGAGAGGTCGGCCAACTGTTGGGGGGGTATGTGTATGTAGGTGTAAAGTGAGGTAGTGTGTGAGTGTGGGTTTGTTATAGTAGAGAGAGAGCGTGTATATATATATATATATATATATATATATATATATATATATATATATATATATATATATATATATATATATATATATATATATATATATATAGGTTTGTTATAGTAGAGAGAGAGCGTGTATATATATATATATATATATATATATATATATATATATATATATATATATATATATATATATATATATATATATATATATATATATAAGAGGAAAAGATATTTTCAAAATAAGAAAAATAGGAAAATTATGTAGGGTATTTGGGCAGTCATGAAAGAACAATATGGAGCTTGGGCTCGGGTCCGGTCGAGCCGGGTCGGGCCAAAATCGGACAGGAGGCAATAATTGAATTAAATATGTATTAATGATCACGGGAAAATAAATAATATGCGGGGACTCCAATAAATGGGACACAAGCATCACGTGGGTAGTAGGCTTCATGTGGGCCACGTCCATACTTTGGGTCGACTAGGTTGGATCGATGTCGGGTCCCGAAATTAAATCGAAAATTAAATCAGGTTTTACGGTAGATAATTAATTAGCCTAAATTGAACCGAAAGTTGTGCGAAGGAAATGGAGCACAAAATGGAGTGTCTGAGTGGGACACGAAGGTCATGGGTAAAGAGCGTCTCGAGTAGATCATTCATGAAAAGTTGGTTCTGAGAAAATGACTGGTCTTGTGTTCCTAAATTAAAAGTCACGGTGACGTGCAAACGATGATCAAAGATAAAAGTGGGAATAATTATTCAATGATTAATTGGTCTAAGTTGACCCGAAGTTGCGCGATACAAAAAGAGCACAAGGGAACGAGTTCAAGTGGGACATGATATATCAAAATAAAGATAATCTTGTCTTCTTTAAAACTCGTGAAGAGAGTTTACAGAGATTGGCATCCCTGACGCTCCAGAAGTCAAAGTCACGGAAAGGTACTTTAATGATCAAAACAATTAAATAATATAAAATAATTCATTTAGAAAATTTAAGCCCAGAAATTCAGGGGGCTTACAGCTAGGCTCTAGGTCAGTATCTCTAGGGTTACACTAGTAAAACACTAAATCACAAGTCATGATTTTAAATAGTTTAAAAATGATTAAAAATCACGAAAAATCATAATATGAAATAAATATCAGTAAATAATAATTATAATTACAAGATTTCAAAATTACTCTCATTTGGAAAACTGGGTGTTACAAGATATCTTAAGTTTTATTGTTCCATTCTCTTCTTTACTTGATTTTAAGCCACTTTAGAACTTGACATTTTTTATTTTGGTGGATGGATTCATGTAGATCTAAGTTTGTATTATTTTCAGTTTTCTTGGGTTTTGATCTATTAGATTCCATTATTTTCAAATTTTGATTGTTCCATGTTGTAGAGAATTCAATTTTGTCCAAAATAGACCTTTAAAAAGTTAGATTTTGACTTATTTTGAGGTAGTTATGGCTAAAATCATTTATGGCCATTTCTATGTTCATCTGTGCTGATTCTGGCAGGGACGATGAATAGTGCCCGAGCCGCATATGGGAGTACCGCATAGTGCCCGAACCGCATATGAGAGTGCCGCATAGTGCTGCATAGTACCACATAGTGTCTGAGCCGCATATGAGAGTGCCGTATAGTGCCGTATAGTGCCCGAGTCGCATATGGGAGTGCCGCATAGTGTCCGAGCTGCATATGGAAGTGCCGCATAGTACCGTATAGAGCCCGAGCTGCGTATGGAAGTGCCGCATAGTGCCTATTTTGGCTGTTTTTTGGCTATTTTAAGTCCTATTTGGCTGAATTGTGGCCAAAATTTCTCTCAACTTCCAATATAAAAGTGGTAGATCTTTTCCTTGGATTTAAGAATATGTTATTAGCTATTTTATGCAAGTTTCTCTCTTTCATGATAATGTAAGGATATAACACGATAATGGCCTGTTAAGGCGCACTCTTAGCCAGTGAAAAGTAACAAGTAACATAACATGATAGTGGCCCGTCGTGGCACACTCTTGATAAGTAAACCTAACATGAAAATCTTGATATGTTGTTGTGACGGCTATCTTGACGTGCTAAGTAACTTTTGTCTTGACACCGTGGGTGTTTGTGCTTGTATAAGCTACATGTCTCGTCTTGCATCATGTCTAGGACATGAATTTTCGGTTACCACGGTCAGGGATTCATACTGAATCTGACTAGGATAAAGACTAGATTGATCATGTAGTTCATGAAGAGATTTCCCAGCTACAGGCAGTCTCATTATCTGGACGCTCTAATTGGACTTGTAGCCTGCCGTCGAGTAGGGCACATTTCCAGCACACTGTCATGTGTTGCACCCCCAAGTCACCTAATCCAACTCTCTCAACTTGCGACCGGATAACCTGGATTAAATCTGCAGGACTTGTGGCTGTTGGAACATCTCGATGCATCTTGTTAGTAACTAAGCTTGTGATAACCCTAGTTAGTTAAAGTATCAAGCCGTACTCATTGCTTGGCCGTGATTGATGGATGGAGTCCCGTCTAGTCTTGCCTAGGCAAGACCTCTACATGGTTATTTATGCATATTACTGTTATGCTTTACTCTTGTCGATAATTGGTTGGAGACTAAGCTCTATTCTGGTGAAGGATTACAACCCCGATCCTTATTTGGTTTACGGGTTGTAACTTGGCTACCGAAATAGTCCCTTGGTTGTCTTATCGTTTATCACCTTGTCTTCTCTAACTCATGTATTTTATTATCATTTATGTCTCATGTGCTAATATGCTAGTTTTAGTTCTTAAGTGAAGCCTCCTTTGTGGCACTTGCTCTTTCTGGGGTATGATCCAGCTGGTTTTGTATGGCCAGATTTTGGAGTAGCATCCGAGGATTTTCTAGCCTTCTAGTCAGATGGTGACCACTAGGCGCAACCCAGGCAACGAGTGGGTTCTTATTTTGCTCTCCCACTCCCTTGTAAAAGTATTCTTTTGAGGCGTTTATGTCACGCCCCAGAACCAGAATACTGGAGAGCGGGGGAATGACTCAGCCAGCTACGTATTACGGATAGATGAATACCGTATAATACGATCAATGCTGTCTACAAGACCAGGGGGTGCACACTACATGAAGGTCTCCTTATGGTCACTTCACATCTATTGTCCCGATCATTCGAACAAGAAACAGAAATAGAGAATATGTAAGATGAAGCAGTAAGGCGTCCCGAACGCTTAATCAAAATATTCTTGATATCTGGATTTACAAAACATAGCCAAATTATGTAGCAAAATATACATAATTGTTTATCAGATGCAGCCTAACCTTAGTTACAATTATGTAAAAGTAAGTACAAGACAACCCGACTAACATGTCGGTGCCAAACAGCAAGTTTTAAGTAAATAACAAAACGAGCGGGAAAGTTATCTGGCCATGCAAAACCAGAGAGGTTAGACCTCTAATAGCAAGTACCGCAAGGAAGCACGATATGAGGAATAAACCAGTAATAGGAAACATAATAAATAGATCTTTGCTGACTACTGGGATTCACATCACATCACGACATTTTGAACCAACTTCCCAACCAAACAAGGACAGAAGTTGACCCGTCATGTCCTGATATTACGATCATCTTAGTTAGTCATCAGAGTAGAGACAGTACACAAACAAATCAATTTAAATGGCCATGCAACTACTACGACTTGCTACTGTGAGTTCCAAGTTATCCTGAAATTATGCAATAGGGATTCCTCAGTTCTCACTATGTGCAAGCATGGCTAGTTTATCCAGTTAATCAATTGCGCTAATCATGTGTTAGACGAGTCCCAGCGGGATGCTCGTCATCAATATACAATATACAATAATATAACCAGATACCGCTTCCTGCCCGTATGGCAGATTTACAGTATCTGTGGGGACCAGCCGGCCTGTCGGGCACTACTAGTCCCAAGAGGGCTGCCATGTAAGAACTCGGGAATCCATTCTCTCCATGCAATCATTATTTTATTTAACTTAATTGTCTCTACGTTGAGTGAAATTGCATGTCGTGGATCATGGTCATTCAGAATGAGTACTAGTGTACGGGATACGATATGCACAACTCTACAACAATACCCGTGCGGTTAAGTTGTAGGTCTTACATAGCGTAATGCAACAATCGAAATTAACCACGGAATAATCATACCTTGACCATAAAGTGCACATGCTGTTGTTTGTGAAAAATAAATAAATAAATAAATAAATAAATTGAAGCCTGCATGTGTCTGTATGCCAATATTCGGGATCAGCCAGTCGATTGTAATAGTTCATAGTTAATATGAACGTGTCTCATTCATTCAATTTAATAAGACGACTAGCCAGTCTCTTAGTTCCAACTAGGAGCGCATGATCAATTATTAATAACAATCAATGTTAATTAATGCAAAGATAACAATTAATGTTAATTCAGGACAAGAAATAGTAAAAAGGCACAATGAATGGTAGTAAATGGAAGCCCATCTATGCGGCTAGATAAGTCAAGATCCTTATGCGACCAAAATTGACTCAGGGTCCCATGCGGCTAAATCAACATGAGCTTATGCGTCCAAAAATAATCCTGAACTTATGCGACCAAAATTAAAAGGGTCTCATACGGCTACGGGTAACATGCGTCCATACGGCCAAGAGAAAACTCCGGCTGGAGGATAGAAAGACCCATGCGGCTGGGAAAGACTTGCGCCCATGCGGCCAGGAATCGCAAAGCCTATGCGGCTGAGATGGTCTGGATGTATATGCGGCTGGGCTAGTTCATGCGGCCATGAAACTAATAAATCATGCGGCCGGGAACGGGAAGTTCCATGCGGCCGGAGTTAAGTCACGCACGGTCAAATAGGACTCGGGTCCTTATGCGACCAGGGATGTCAAGCGCTCATGCGGCTGAAAAGGAAACGGCACATGCGGCTGAAATGGTCCATGCGGCCAGATAGCTTTATGCGGCCGAAGCTGCCATGCGGCTGAGAATGATCAGCGTCATGCGACTGAAAAGGAAATGACGCATGCGACTGAAATGGTCCATGCGGCCAGATAGCTTTATGCGGCCAGGAGCTGTCCTTTTTTTTCGAATTTCTAAGGACAGACCC
Source organism: Iris pallida (assembly GCA_029216955.1). Classification (NCBI taxonomy): domain Eukaryota; kingdom Viridiplantae; phylum Streptophyta; class Magnoliopsida; order Asparagales; family Iridaceae; genus Iris; species Iris pallida. The sequence continues at coordinate 1,716,077 of JANAVB010035418.1, forward strand.
ATGGAAACCCTTGCTTCCAAGCTCTCTAAATCCTTCATTCCAAGCCCAAATATGAACTTCCATAGGTCAAAATGGGGTAGAACGAAATTCTCTACAACATAGAACCATCAAAACTTAAAGATAACGAAGTTTACTAGATCAAAACCTAAGAAATCCGAAAATACATTAAACTTAGATCTACGAGAAATGAACCATGGAAATTGAAAATGCTAAGTACTAAAGAGGCTCAGAAACAAGTAAGAAAGATGATGGAACAATAATAATGGTGATCCATCAAGAAGCAAGTTTAGCACTTGCCTTGGCGGCTGGTAGGTGGGGAGGAGTTATGAGGAAGAAGAAGATTAATGGTGAAGTAATGAAGAGAGAGAAAGGGGATGGACTTTAAATGGAAGGGGTGGTGGTAGGGGGTTTGTTTCGGTTCATGATGAACCAACTTAACTAAACCAATCCAAGCCGAACCCCAAGTATAGCTAAAGCAGAGTATAAAAGCAGAAAATAAAATGCAAAAATAAAATTAACATAAAATTAAAGGGATTTAAATACAGAACAATACATGATAGCTATTAAATAAATATATTAAAGAAATATATATATATATATCTAAAAATACGTATTCAAGAACGGAAAGTGACATCTCTACCCTCCTTAGAAAAATTCTGTCCTCGGAATTTCAAATCCAAGCAGGATAGGAATATCAAAACTAAACTAATCTAGGTACAAGAAACTTGAGCAAGCAATCATTCCTTAATGTTAACTAGAGGATAACATATCTATATTAACAATCTACGATATCGCGTAGTCCTATCCATAGAGTGACAAGCATGAGGGGTTAAGACAATCAAGATACACGGAAAAAAAATATACCTTGTGAGTCAAACAGATGTGGATACCGTGATCGGATATTATCCTCACGTTCCCACGTTGACTCTCCTAATGAGTGATGACCCCAAGCAACCCGGACAAGGCAAATTATTCGGTTCTTGAGTATCTTCTCTCTTCGGTCCAAAATAGATACAGGCTGTTCCTCGTAAGATAAGTTGGTACCAACAACCAACTCAGAATGATCGAGGATATGGCTTGGGTCCGATGCATACCTTCGCAGCTGAGATACATGAAACACGTCATGCACCTCTCGTAACGAAGGGGGAAGGGACAAACGATAAGCAACATCGTCTACCCTATCAAGGATAACGAATGGTCCTACGTATCGCGGACTCAACTTCCCACGAACGCCAAATCTAATGACCCCACGGGTAGGTGAGATCCGTAGGAACATGTGGTCCCAAACAGAAAACTCTAGCGGCCTACGATGCTGGTCCGCCCAATGACGATGCCGATCTTGCGCAACTCGAAGTCGCTCTCTAATTCCTTTAACCAAGTCAACTGTTTGAACAATCATCTCTGGACCTAACATCTTCCTCTCCCCGATATCATCCCATGCTAGTGGAGACCTACACTTCTTACCATATAGTGCTTCAAATGGCGGCATCTGGATACTGGCTTGATAACTGTTGTTATATAAGAATTCGACTAAGTACAGGTGGCTCTCCCAAGATCTTCCAAAATCTAGGGTGCAAGCTCGCAACATATCTTCCAAAGTCTGAATTGTCCTTTCTGATTGCCCGTCCATCTGTGGATGGTAAGCCGTACTAAATTTTAACTTGGTGCCTAGACTATGATGCAAGATTTTCCAGAAATATGATATGAAACAGGTATCTCTGTCCGACACAATACTGACAGGGACTCCATGCTGCCTGACTATCTGTTGCATATACAACTCTGCCAACTTTTTATAGATTACCCTATTCTGAAAGGAAGAAAGTGTGCTACTTTTGTAAGCCGGTCCACTGTCATCCAAATAGCATCTTTACCACTTGGCGATCTCGGTAAACCGGTCACAAAGTCCATTGTGATGTGCTCCCACTTCCATTCCGGGATAGGAAGCAGTTGTAATAATCCATCTGGCCTCTGCTGCTCTGCCTTCACTTGCTGACAAATCAAGCAACGGGAAACAAATCTAGCTATCTTCCTCTTCATTCCATTCCACCAGAAGTGTTGCTTGATATCTTGGTACATCTTGGTCCCTCCAAGATGTATAGAATACTGGAAACTGTGAGCTTCTATCATAACTTCCTGTCTAATATCTCCACTAGGTACACATAGACGTGATCCAAACCTAAGTGTACCGTCTTCGTGGATTTGCATCTCCTTCCTGAGCCCTGACTCACATTCTGTCCTAAGCTTCTGAATCCTTGGGTCCTGTGCCTGAGCTGCCTTGATCCTATCTACCTAGTCAGATTAGACTTGTAGACTTGCCAGAATTCCTATATCACTGGAAAGTATAACTTCTATGCCCATCTCCTGAAGGTCTTCTAAAATGTGCTTCTGTGTTGTCAACATAAATGCGCCGCCTCTTCTGTTGAGAGCGTCTGCTACCACATTAGCCTTGCCTGGATGATACTGAAGCTCAACATCGTAATCCTTGATCAGTTCTAACCATCTTCTCTACCTCATATTTAGCTCATTCTGAGTAAAGATGTACTTCAAACTTTTATGGTCTGTGTACATGTCCACTCGGTCACCATATAAGTAATGTCTCCATAGCTTCAAAGCAAACACTACTGCCGCCAACTGCAAATCATGAGTTGGGTAATTCTTCTCGTGGTCTCGAAGCTGCCTAGATGCATATGCTATCACCTTCTTATCTTGAATGAGGACACATCCAAGCCCTTTTTCTGATGCATCGTAACACACTATAAAGCCTCCAGGTCCGACTGGCAATGTAAGAATGGGCGCTGATATCAACTTCTGCTTCAGATTCTCAAATGATGCCTGATATTCTGCCGACCAGACGAATGGCACATCCTTCCGTGTCAAGCGGGTCATGGGTGCTGAAAGCCTTGCAAAATCTGATACAAACCTTCTGTAATATCCTACCAATCCCAAGAAACTCCGTACATCAGCTACGGTCTTGGGTACTGGCCAACTCTCTACTGCTTCTACCTTCTTGGGATCTACTGCTACTCCGGCTCCTGATATGATATAACCCCAAAAATGAAATATGATCCGTCCAGAACTCACACTTGCTGAGCTTGGCATACAACTGGTTCTCCCTCAGAACCTGTAACACTTTTCTGAGGTGGTTTTCATGCTCTTCTTCACTAGCAGAGTATACAAGAATGTCGTCGAGAAACAACACGACAAACTGATCTAAGTATGGCATAAAGATGCAGTTCATCAAATCCATGAATATTGCTGGAGCATTGGTCAAACCAAACGGTATTACTAAAAATTCATAATATCCATACTTCGACCTGAATGCTGTCTTGGGAATATCTTCCTTCCGAACCCTCACTTGATGGTACCCTGAACGAAGGTCTATTTTGGAGAAAACTCTAGCTCTGTTCAATTGATCAAATAAGTCATCGATCCTTGGTAGTGGGTACTTGTTCTTTACTGTTGCCGCGTTAAGCTTTCTATAGTCGATACACAATCTGGATGATCCATCCTTCTTTTCCACAAGTACCACTGGTGCTGCCCATGGTGATATGCTAGCTTGGATGAACTTCTTCTCCTTCAATTCCTCTATGTGCTGATATACCTTGACCTGCTCCGAATCCGCCATTCTGTAAACCCGATCTGATATCGGTTTAGTTCTAGGTACCAATTCTATACTGAACTCAATATCTCTAACCGGTGGCAGACCAGGAAGTTCTTCGGGAAATATGTCCAGAAATTCTTCAACTATTTTCGGAACATGAACTTCTTCCATTGCCGTTATTACTCCCTGCTGTTGCTGAGTTACCTCTGATCTGACTAAGGTGAATCTCTTCATGCCTGAAATATCAAAAGATACACTCCCACTATGACAATCTATTGTCGTATGACTTTCTTTCAGCCAGTCCATGCCTAAGATAACGTCGAAATTTCTAACATGAAATTCTATCAACCGGACGGGTAGGGAATGCCCGCAAACTATAACACTACATGCTAGAATGACTCTACCAACTCCTACGAGCCCATTACCAGTGAGTATATTCAACCTCCCTGGTAATGCCTCGAACTCCATTCCTAGCCATGTCGTAAACTGTGCAGATATAAATGAGTGTGATGCTCTCGAATCAAACAATGCTACTGCGGGATATGAGGCGACGAGAATGTTACCTGCCACAACATCTTCCGATGCTAAGGCCTCTTCCAAGGACAGAGTGAATGCCTGCCCTCGACCTTCTTGCTGGTTCCCATGCTGTGGCCTAGCCTGGTGCTGTTGTAAGCCCCTTCCTTGATGATGCTGGGGTGGTCTATGCTGGTGTTGCTGCATCGGCGGTCCCTGCTGCCGAAACATCTGAGCCTGCGGCATTAACGGGCGCTGTGCCAACGGTCTCACTGCTACTGCTGGTCCTCGATACTATCCTGCCCCTAGTACTGGCAAAGCAGAAAACTGCTGCACTGGTCCTCTTGACCTCAAATTCAAGGAACATGTGGTAACCCGATGATCTGGATTTCCACATATCAAACATAGTTTGTTCAATGCCCGACACACATCTCTAGTGTGCCCCATCTTTCCATAATAAGTGCAGCCCGCTGGGGGTTGCTGGTTCTTCCTTGGTTGTTGTTGTTGCTGCCTGGGTGGTGGTGCTGGCCCTCGTATTGCCACATCGTGGATACGAATGCCAGGGGATGGTGTTGTTGTTCGGGGCGCTACTCCCCCTCCTCCTTCCATCTGACTGTGGGATCTCTTCTGACCCCCAGTCCTGGCCGTGATCCTCTGAATGGTGATCTCATGCCTTCGAGTTGCCGTCAACACTTTATCAAAAGTCTTGTAGTTGTGCCCCTCTATTAATTACAAGAGCTCAAGATGAAACCCTTGCTGGAACCTCATCGCCCTCTGGCGCTCCGTTGCTACCATCTCCGGGGCAAACCTACTCAATCTGCAGAACTCCGCTGCATAAGCATCTACCGTCTTGTCGGCCTGCTTGAGGTTAATAAACTTTTGTTGTAGCTCAAACTGTGCCACAACTCCATAGTACTTCGTCTTGAATTTTACTGTGAAATCGTCCCAAGCAACGGGATGTCTGATACCTACTTCCTCTGATTCCCACCAATCTCGTGCGAGATCCTGAAGTAACAACTTTACCTGATCCACACGCTCTTCTGCCGGCACCTTAGCGACTGTCAGAATAGCCTCAATATCCTTAAGCCATGCATCAGCGGAGATGGCATCCTCTGTGCCCACGAAACAGCGGGGATTAAACTTGCAAAATCTGGTTGATGCTCCTGAATGAGGCCTTGTCCCTCTTTCCAACGTCGTCTGCAATCCTTGGTTGAGCAGTACATTCTGCTCTTGCAACTGGGCGTGCATACGCTGCTGGGCTAACATCTGGTGTTGTTGGGTAGCCATCATCCCTCTCATGATCTCTAGAAGGGCCGGTGTGTCCATTCCCACGGGGGTAGGTGGAACTGTTGGTGGTGGTGGAACCTCTGGATACTGCGATCCAGCTACTACTTCCACTATTACTTCTTCTTGGATGGTCTCTTGAGTTAGTACCGGCCCTTGTTGTTGACCAACCTGGTCATGTTGTTCATGATGTCCATGTTGTTGTTGCCCAGTCCTGACAGATGAAGACGAGGTGCCCCTAAGAAAAGGGATAAGAGAACAATCAAACGACCGGACATGAAAGATCATAAAGTCAAAGGATACTGGAATGTCAAGCTAGAATTGAGAACAACGAATCGCGAGATCAAGGGGGAACATGCGTGATTGAGACATCCTATAAATCAAAACACCCCACAAGTCTGAAATTAGACCTGCATGGGCCACCACTAAAACCTTGTCACGCCCAAGAACCAGAATACTGGAGAGCGGGGGAATGACTCAGCCAGCCACGTATTACGGGTAGATGAATACCGTATAATATGATCAATGCTGTCTACAAGACCAGGGGGTACACACTACATGAAGGTCTCCCTATAGTCACTTCACATCTATTGTCCCGATCATTCGAACAAGAAACAGAAATAGAGAACATGTAAGATGAAGCAGTAAAGCGTCCCGAACGCTTAATCAAAATGTTCTTGATATCTGGCTTTACAAAACATAGTCAGATAATGTAGCAAAATATACACAATTGTTTATCAGCTGCAGCCTGACCTTAGTTACAATTATGTAAAAGTAAGTACAAGACAACCCGACTAACATGTCGGTACCAAATGACAAGTTTTAAGTAAATAACAAAACGAGCAGGGAAGTAAGAAACCCACTCGAGTCCTCCTGCGATCATCCCTCTAGTGTTGACCATCTTGGAGGTAGAAGTAAGTTGGATCCTCGGGGACTGGCTCTAAATCTGGCCATGCAAAACCAGAGAGGTTAGACCTCTAATAGCAAGTACCGCAAGGAAGCACGATATGAGGAATAAACAAGTAATAGGAAACATAATAAATAGATCTCTGCTGACTACTGGGATTCACATCACATCACGACATTTTGAACCAACTTCCCAACCAAATAAGGACAGAAGTTGACCCGTCATGTCCTGATATTACGATCATCTTAGTTAGTCATCAGAGTAGAGACAGTACACAAAAAAATCAATTTAAATGGCTATGCAACTACTATGGCTTGCTACTGTGAGTTCCAAGTTATCCTGAAATTATGCAATAGGGATTCCTCAGTTCTCACTATGTACAAGCAAGGCTAGTTTACCCAGTCAATCAATTGCGCCAATCATGTGTTAGACGAGTCCCAGCGGGACGCCCGTCATCAATATACAATATACAATAATATAACCAGATATCGCTCCCTGCCCGTGTGGCAGATTTGCAGTATCTATGGGGACCAGCCGGCATGTCGGGCACTACTAGTCCCAAGAGGTCTGCCATGTAAGAACTCGGGAATCTATTCTCTCCATACAATCATTATTTTATTTAACTTAATATTCTATACGTTGAGTGAAATCCCATGCCGTGGATCATGGTCATTCAGAATGAGTACTGGTGTACAGGGTACGATATGCACAACTCTACAACGATACCCGTACGGTTAAGTTGTAGGTCTTACAGAGCGTAATACAACAATCAAAATTAACCATGGAATAATCATGCCTTGACCATAAAGTGCACATGCTGTTGTTTGTGAAAAATAAATAAATAAATAAATAAATAAATAAATTGAAGCCTGCATGTGTCTGTATGCCAATATTCGGGATCAGCCAGTCGATTGTAATAGTTCATAGTTAATATGAACGTGTCTCATTCATTCAATTTAATAAGACGACTTGTCAGTCTCTTAGTTCCAACTAGGAGCGCATGATCAATTATTAATAACAATCAATGTTAATTAATGCCAAGATAACAATTAATGTTAATTCAGGACAAGAAATAGTAAAAAGGCATAATAAATGGATGCCCATCTATGCGGCTAGATAAGTCAAGATCCTTATGCGACCAAAATCGACTCAGGGTTCCATTCGGCTAAATCAACAGGAGCTTATGCATCCAAAAATAATCCTGAACTTATGCGACCAAAATGAAAAGGGTCTCATGCGGCTACGTGTAACATGCGTCCATGCGGCCAAGGAAAAACTCCATACGGCTGGGGGATAGCAAGCCCCATGCGGCTCGGAAAGACTTGCGCCCATGCGACCAGGAATCGCCAAGCCTATGCGGCTGAGATGGGCTGGATGTATATGCGGCTGGGCTAGTTCATGCGGCCAAGAAACTAATAAAACATGCGGCCGGGAACGGAAAGTTCTATGCGGCCAGAGTTAAGTCACGCGCGGCCAAATAGGACTCGGGTCCTTATGCGACCAGGAACGTCAAGCGCCCATGCGGCTGAAAAGAAAATAACGCATGCGGCTGAAATGGTCCATGTGGCCAGATAGCTTTATGCGGCCGAAGCTGCTATGCGGTTGAGAATGATCAGCGTCATGCGGCTGAAAAGGAAACGGCGCATGCGGCTGAAATGGTCCATGCGGCCAGATAGCTTTATGTGGCCAGGAGCTGTCCTTTTTCTCCGAATTTCTAAGGACAGACCCATGGAAACCCTTGCTTCCAAGCTCTATAAATCCTTCATTCCAAGCCCAAATCTGAACTTCCATAGGTCAAAATAGGGTAGAACGAAATTCTCTACAACATGGAACCATCAAAACTTAAAGATAACGAAGTTTACTAGATCAAAATCTAAGAAATCTGAAAATGCATTATACTTTGATCTACGAGAAATGAACCATGTAAATTGAAAATGCTAAGTACTAAAGAGGCTCAGAATCAAGTAAGGAAGATGATGGAACAATAATAATGGTGATCCATCAAGAAGCAAGTTTGGCACTTGCCTTGGCGGTTGGTAGGTGGGGAGGAGTTATGAGGAAGAAGAAGATTAATGGTGAAGTAATGAAGAGAGAGAAAGGGGATGGGCTTTAAATGGAAGGGGTGGTGGTAGGGGGATTTATTTCGGTTTATGATGAACCAACTTAACTAAACCAATCCAAGTCGAACCCAAAGTATAGCTAAAACAGAGTATAAAAGCAGGAAATAAAATGCAGAAATAATATTAACATGAAATTAAAGGGATTTAAATACAGAACAATACATGATAGCTATTAAATAAATATATTAAAGCAATATATATATATATCTAAAAATATGTATTCAGGAACGGGAAGTGACAGTTTAGCCGTCGAGCAAGTGTTAGCTCGTTTGCAACTTTACTTACTATCTGTCTACGGGCTGTAACATGATTGACAAATCCTAGGGTTGATCATGTATGACTTAAACTCTTGCTAGTCCTCGCATTTTGTACGACTAGCTTCATGATCATCTGAATATATAATGTTTAGGACGCCTTACTTTGTATGTCTGATGATCTAACATCTTGTAAAATTACTTACTTGATTGTGATTGAGACACTAGGCTTGTTCATGACCATAAGGGACTGTTGGCTTGTAGATAAACCCTCATACATCTAGACAGCCATGACCGTATTGCGAGGTGGGATTCACTTCAATGTACGTAGCTGGCTGTGTCTGTCCCCCGCTCTCCAGTATTCTGGTTCTGGGGCGTGACACTATGTGCAGGACTTTGTGAGGAATATATGGCAGAACCAATCAAGCTAGAGTTCCAGCGTTGTACCTGCTGGCCCATCTGGTCTGGATGCCTTAGTTAATTCTTTCATGCCTCATGTATATGGTTCCGGTTCTGGCCAGCTGAAACACAACCTATATCCAAATTCATAAGTAGCTCCAGGATTTAGTGCAACTCAACACTTAGATCTTATCCAGGAAGATTCTGATCGCGGTTCTTCTCAGCTTGGGTTTGTTCAATATTTTTATCGATATGATACATGTATTATATTATGTGTTTACAGAGAGTAGATATAACTTTTGTAAAAAAAATTGATGCAGTATTTCTTCTAGCAAACTTGGACCAAATGATGGTGTTATCCAGCCATCTATTGAAATCAGTACCATTGTGTACCTCTATTAGCTCCTACCGTTACGTCCCCTGAATTACATATTCCTGAAACATCAACTGTGTCCAATGTAAGCGATATTAGATACTGTGTATAAACCTCTATGAGAAGAAGTATGAAATGGCTTATTGAAGTCTTTTGATTTTATTTCAGGATATAGTAAAATCATCACATAGGACTCCTGGTGCCGAACGCGTGGGAACTGCCTTGGTTGAATCGTCGTTGTCTACAGGTGACGCGCTTGATAAGTATCAAATTTTGGCATATAAGGTACAAAAATGCCCTTATTTGCTGTTTTATTTTAACATACATTATTATGTAGTTCATTTCTTAGGAAGTTAGATATATAAGGTGTCCTACGACATGTCTGACATTTGAAACGGGCAAACTAAGTTGACAATTTGCATTTATGTATGGTGCTTTTTTCGAAGAACTCATGAGTTCGGTTCATGCTTATATCGTTGATGGATAAACCTGTAAGGGTGATTAGTTGACATTTAAGTTTTTGCCTTCCAGCTGTTTAGAACAAATTTTGATGTGACTTTACGACTTGGTAACAACCTATTGGTTAGAAAAAAGCTCTTTGCATATACTTAGCACACTCAGCTCTTTAATCGTTTGATACAATTAGTTGGTTTCTTCTACTTAGTCATCCTTTTTGTAGTTGTGCAATTCATGAATTTTTTCCTTTATTAACATTATTTCCTCATGAATGTGCTTGTTATTCCCCCTATTAACATTATTTTTTTCATGAATTGCACAACTACATTCATGATTTTTTTCCTTTTAATAATTTTTATTCGGCATCTGCCTTGAATAATAACAGGAGAAGTTTTGCACTTGATAGAGGGGGTGGATTTTGTGGTGATAGAATGAGAGGTCGTGACAATTATGGAGGTGAGAGGGGTTATGGAAGAGGGGATTACAAAACATGGCAAAGTTTGGAATCCAGTCTAGTATCTTCATTTTTATTGGCTTGGTGGTGGAGTTTCTAAGAAAGTGACAACAACAACAGTAGCAACAGCAGCATCGGTAGCAACAACATTGGTAGCAACGGCAACAGTAGTAACAACAACAACAGCGGGAGCGAAAATTAGAATTATGTATTTGTATTTGTATTTGTATTTATATTTGTATTATAATTGCAATCATTACATTTTTATTTATAAATTATAATTTTTTTTAAAATGGAAACATAATCAACAACGTTTCTAAAATGTTGTAAGATAACATTATAACAACTTTTTTAAACATTGTAAAATTTATTTACAATATTTTAAACGATCGTTGATGTTATGACTACAACATACAAATATATATTACAACATTTGGCAAACATGATTGAATAAAATATACAACATTTGTTAAAAGTTGTATAAACTCTTTTTATAATATTTGTATACTGTTGTAGAAAATCTATGTACAATGTTTACTAAACGTGGTATATACTGTTTTTACCACATTTGAAGAACGTTGTTAAAATTATATTTACAACACTTGTAATATGTTTTTGAAAGTATTTTTTTACAATACTTGCCAAATGTTGTAGAAAATTTTTTGTCAGATTTTATAAATTTCAACAATGTTTCTAAATTTTTTGGTAAAAAATTCTTTAACATTTTTACAACTTTCCAATAAACATTGTAGAATATACCACCTCTTTTACAACGCTGGATATAACAACCTTATATTAAACATTATAAAAGATATTTTATAACGTTTTTGCAACATTGTAAAAGGGGTTTTTTCTTGTAGTGTGGTGCACTCCAGGCTAGTAATATAACAAGTATTATGATATGACATGAACCATGAATGCTGTTGCGACGGCTTTATTGGCTTACAAGTAATGAATGATTTGGACACCGTGGGTGTTTCTCTTGAGTGTGTTTGTACAAGCTACATGTTCTGTATTGCATTATGTCTGAGACATGGATTCCTGATGACCACAGTCAGGTATTCATACTGAATCTGGCTAGGATTAATGACTAGATTAACCAAGTAGTTCATGAAGAGACTTTCCAGTTACCTTTTGCCCATTTGATCCCAGCCTTATATATATATATATATATATATATATATATATTTATATATATATATATATATATAAATATATATATATATATATTTATATATATATATATATATTTATATATATATATATATATATATATATATATATATATATATATATATATATATATATATATATACATGAGATTTGGAGCTGTCATGATGAGCATATTTCCATCTCACCGTCGAGTGGGGCACCTCCTTAGGACACATGTATCTTACTGCAGTGCGTCTACTATACTTGTTTTCTTTTGCTGGGATTACTCCGGCAGCAACAGGCGGGTAACTGGACTTGGAAATCTCTTTGTATCTTGTTAGTAACTAGGCTTGTGATAACCCTAGTTAGTTAAAGTATCAAGCCGTGCTTGGCCGTGATTGATGGATGGAGTCAGTCCGGTCTAGTCTAGTTTTGTCTTTGCAGTATCCGTATGTTTATTTCAGTACACTATGGTTTATGCTTTACCTTGTCGATAAATGATCAGAGGCTAAGTTCTGTTCAGGAGAAGGGTTACAACCCCGGTCCTTGTTTGGTTTAAGGGTTGCAACTTGGCTTCCAGAATAGTTACTAAGTCATCTTATCATTTGTCGTCATATTCAGTACTCATATTCTATACATGATCTTTATGCTATACAATGATCAGAGACTAAGTTCTGTTCAGGAGAAGGGTTACAACCCCGGTCCTTATTTGGTTTAAGGGTTGTAACTTGACATCCGAATTAGTTCCTAAGTCTGCTTATCATTGGTTTTCTATATAATTCTTACATGCTCACATGTTCAATTATCTCACAAGCTATACATGACTCCCTATGCCGGTTGACCATGCTCTTATGACCCGACAATCTCACAAGTTCACATGTTCAATTGCTTTTATATATTCTCAAGCTTCTGTTTACTTAACATGTCTATACTTTACATTATGTCACATGTTAATTACCTTATGCTCCAAGATGCTTTACTTATTGTCTTTCTATGTTCGAGATAAGTGCATTGGTAGTGCACGAGTCCCGATCTGTATTTACTTAATTATATCTCTAACAATTGTTGATGTTAGTGATTTCTGGTTTTAGTTCATAGTTTGTCTTCCTTTGTGGTACTTGCTATTGGGGGTCTGACCCCACTGGTTTTGCTTGGCCAGATCTGATAGAGAAGCCCAATGGATCTTTCGTACCATCTACTCGACGGTGACCATCCAGAGCGCTAGAGTACCCAAGTGGGTTTCTTATTTTATTCTCCCACTGGTTATGTACATTATTCTTTTATGGCATTTAGCCTTCGAGCACATGTTTAGCTCGTGTTTTGGTCATTGACCTTCCTACGGGCTGTAACGCCCCAATCCCAAAATACGTAGGACTAAGAACGTTGACATGCCAGCTTTATTCATACAAAGTATACTCCAATATATGGAAGCCTCGTATAAGTACATAAGCTGTAAAATGCAGTAGAACCATAACTAATCTCATCCACACAAAATAAATGAATAAAAGACATTATATAAAGATAATGAATTGTCTTGATACAATATGTTGGGCGGAGACAAATCCACTACCAACAAAATAAGGAAAAATACATAGAAAATGAAATGAGTGGCGAGCGAAGCGAAGACGATCCAAGCACAATCATCCTCGAAGAATAGAGATGGTCACGACTAGAGCTAGAGCACCTGCGAAAGATAATAGCACACACCTGGAGAGATAACCAGGTCCTCAGAGGGACGTAACAAGACACATAATATCATGCCATATAAACTGAATAAATATTGCTCAAATAAATAAGTAAATCGAATTATAACATGGTCCAATACGTACCTACTGAACGAGCGTACCATCCCCCCAACCAAACAAGGACAAAAGATGATAAACTAATTCACGATAACGTATCTTTCCATGCTAATAATCCAATATGGTATCCGGACTCCAACAAGGTTTAATACCTTCTCATCGAAGTAGTAACTCACACCTACAACCAAACAAGGACAAGATGTGACAAACTAATCCGTGACAAGTTATTGTTCCAAGCCACGGTCAGATACAAGTACCCAAACCAAAAGTACTCGTACCTAATGAATAAAGGTGCCAATCCATTCTAAGTGAAATGTAGTTAAGAACAATCCTTCCTACGCATGGGCCCTAGCTGAATAGGATCGGCATAGTCTCTCTTGGGCACCAGAGGCCCCATCAGTAAGAGCATGACATTCCGTAGAATCGTCAGTGGCCGTCAGTAATCATGGGTAATCTGACCCGCGTCTCCGACGGAGCTTACGGGTTACAAAAGGGAATGTGCATCGAAGCCCATACGCTAAGGAATTGTCCTCCCCGCCCAATGCCTACTCTATTGTATCCACAACAGTAACCTCTATAACCGCTAAGTCAAACTAAGCATGCAACCTCTATTAGCGGTTATTCCTATCGCCCGACTTGTACGTACTGGTGGCCAGCCAATCATGCACTTTCGTGTCTTACATGCGACACACAACTTCGTGTTACAACGTGTCAAGGCCAATGAATGCAACACACAAGGTGGTCCCTTAAATCTAGGTTTAATTTGTAAGAAAAATAATACACAGCAGAAAATATAAATGAATAGTAAGTTCTAACAGTTATGCCATGTATCACAGTTTATTTTGCATAAAAAATAAATAATGCATAAAATATGAGCTAAAATAAATAAACAGCAAATGGCAAGGTGTCTTGCCTGGTAGGACGCCTGGTGTGCTGCGATGATCAAGGTGGCACGAACTGCAACTTCGGTGCAACCACTATACAAGGTGACCTCGAGTGGTGGCACAGACAGTTCCATTGGATCTGGAAGGGTCGAAATAGTTAGGGTTGACATAAGGTAGTACGAAATTGGGTGACAGAATAGGAATAAGGGAATCGGTTACGAACAGGAGAGAAATCAAAGAATAAAATAATAAGATATTTGAAAACTAATTATAATACTTAAAAGTAGTTTTTATGAGTCAAAATAATTATAGCAAAATATTTAAATTCAAGAAAAACATTTTTAGGCAAGAATCCTAATTTTCGTCGAATTATATTTTGTAGGTCGGAGCTACAGATAAGACACCATAAATAATATATATTTACAAAAATTCGTTTTAGTTAAAACTCTAAGTTTTGCAAAATAATATTTAAGAAAAAGAAGAAGAAGCTATATTAGTAAAATAATAATTTGAAAAGATTAGGAGTAGTCGTATAATTGGGCAACTAATATTTAGATAAATGCTACGATAATATTTAGATCACCAAAAAGAATAATAATAATAATAGGCTTTGAAATCCACTTTGAATTTACATATAACTTATTTTGTTACTAAATATTTTAGAAGATTTAACAAAATATTAACAATAGAGTAATATTATTATAGACCAATCATATATGAAATATATACTAATATACATACTGCTATTACGTATTTACATTAGAAAATATCTACATAGTATAGTACTAATACTAACAATAATATAGTATTTATACATAATAATAATAATACTAATAATGATAATAATAATAATAATAATAAATCCACAGTTGCAATAAATCCACGTTAGTATAGATATTGCCTCTATCCCAGCCGGTCACAGGCTCTGTTATATACTCAAATACTAGCTTAGCATTGCATCATTCTGGACATTGACATCATCTTGCTTGTTGGTCTTTTTACTATTAACACAAAAAAATATTGTTTCTTTAACTGTCTCGTACTTTACATTTATTATTAATTTAGAATTGCTAGATGTGGATAAAATATGTTCTTGCTCCCTCCTGACTGGAGACCCAATATTTTTAGGTGACTGCGACGAAGAGGAGCTGCCTTACTACACTTTCTACTGGACATACTTGGGTCCCGCAGAGGCTGAACCCTGAACCCCCAGAACCCTAGAATGTTGGCTTAGTACTTTTCTTTACTTTCCTTTTCAGAATCTATTATAATAAAATGAATATTGTTGTTGTTTTTTATTTCCAGAGTTTTCCCAGTTGAATAAAATATTTTATTTTTGATTGATTTTTCTGCATGTTGTATTTTACTGCTTGATACAGCTTACTGCCGCCGTCTCACAACGATGCAGGCTGGACATGATTCGACTAGATCCACTATATTGGGATCGGGTCGTGACATATTTTCAGTGGTGGTCCCTGCAGGTTCAGTTCTGTAAAATTGGTCTAGACAACTTAGTCTAGACTAGCATGTAGTCCTGTAACTTGACCTAGGTCTAGATGAGACTTTAGAAAGGTAGACTCTAGAAACAATTAGAACACTTAGATTATTTTCACCATGTCACAAAATAGGGCCAAAATTATTTATTTATAATATCTGTTTTTGCTTGCTTATAGTTTCGTAGGCTACCTTGCTTATGTTTGTACCTAAACCTTATCCAGATTAGGTCGATTGTATAATGATATATTTTACTGCCTATATTATTTTCTAGATTTTATATATCTTTCAGTGTCTTATGGCTTCCGGGGGTTACTTTCCTCCATATCCTTATCAGATTCCAGCATCCCTTAGGATCTATACTCTTTCGCTATTTATGGCTTAATATTAGATTTTTCAATCTCCTTCTTCAACAAACATATTTCCAATTTCTCTATTAGTTTGAGCAAATCTTACTTCTCTATCTTTACTTAGAATCTAGATCTATACACTATTTAAAGTTTCAAATTCTCCTTTATCAAACCTAATAAACTCTTATATACCCAAAGTATTTGTACGACTAGTGTATCCAACCATTTGTCTTGAACTTATTTCCAATTGACTTCCTCGGAACCAATCCCGAACCAAATTCTTCTGGAACCATAAAGCCCCAAGGTTAATTATTATCAAGAGAATTGGTTCAACTTAGCTAGTTCATGAATCTTCCAAGGGAATTATTTTCCAAAAATAATTCCAATATTGATTGTTATTTCCTAAGTTATTCCAAAGACCGAGAATATTAATTTTATTTGTTGACTTCCTCCACTCAACTTGAAACATTACTCTCTCTAGGCAACTTCTTGATCAATTCAAGGCCTAGAAAGCTTCTAAACTCAATCCTTGAGTATCATGAAGCAGAAACGGTCAGAGAATTAATTCCTTTCTATTGTTGAATTTTCTTTAGTCATTGAAAAAATTTTGAATTGTTGAGCAATCCCTTTGAAATTTCCATGGACAAAGTTGAGAAAATATTCAGTGACCTAATATGGCTTCGCATATATGCGTTGCATCTATCTAAATTATGAAAACTGCGAGTTTACTATAGCCAGATGCGCACTGGCGAGGCATAGACTCTAAGTGGAAGTAATTTCAGGTGTTCATAGGTTTTCGGATATTATTGAGACTATGTTCTAAATGCATCATATTTGTCTCCTATGTTGTTCAGCCAGAAAAAGGATAAAATTGAAAGAAGATTCGGTGATATATCATTATTTGAGTCATGGAACCAATGGTTCACTGCAGCCAGATGTATACTAGTGGGACATGAACTTTAGGTAAAGTGGTTTCATATATGTATGTTTTCGGATACTGTCGAGACTATATTCCCGTTATAAATATATCATGTTTGGCCTCTTATCGGCATTGATAATTTTACCAGAGTTGTCTTGATTTGTTTAAAAAATTGGATTATTTGGAATCTTAGCGATTAGTTTAAATTTCAGAAATCATTTCTATAGGATTTATATAGGAATTCCACTTGATTTTTTTGGACTGTTTTCTAACACCTATTGGCCCAATCTCTTTCCTGGTTCAACTTTAGTACGTTGCATATATTTTGTTACATATTTTGGAAGCTATAGATAGTTGTGGATAGTTTTATATATTAAATGGTTTATATACATCTTGTGGATGACTATATGTTTATAGTTGATAGCTATATGCGGGAGAAACATAGATTGCTACCTATTCCATTTTTAGTAGGGGCATCTTTGGGATCAATTAGTTAGCTAAAGGGGTATAAAATGTAGAAGAATACCTTAAGTAAGCTAGTCTTGAGAAAGTGGTATATCTTAGCTTGTGACTTATTTGGGTTAGAACCATTTGTAGTTCTCGCTAGTGCCTAAACCTCATTCAAACAAATGAAGGTATTTGACGATTTTAAATTTTATGATTAAGGAAGTGTTATGGAAGATAGAGGAAGATGTAGGTAGAATTAGCGAGAAAAGTCTAGGATTTGGTAAGGTTCTTCCATGGAGGAAGTAAATTTGGATAATGTATATATACATAAGAATATGATGATCAAGTAAAGGAACACTTGACGATGATCAACTTTTATGATCAGATGACTACTGTACCGAGAAGGGACAAAATAACTATGGAAGGAATATCATAAGTAATGGAATGATTGGTTCTAGAGAAGGAATAAGCAGTGAGGAATTGAAATAAGATCATTGACATACAACTTTAGAATGGAGCAATTAGGTTTGCAATTTCTACCAAACATTGGAGACTCATAATAGTTATGGTAAGAATGATTGAGATTCTGTGATATTTTGCTAATGTGTTTAGATGAGAACGATTGTTAGGTGCATGGTTAAGATAAAAATTTGATTAGTGATTATAATTTGGTCAATTGATTTCAAGATTTGAAAATTCTCGAATATAGATCATGAATCAACTTTCTAAGGATTTACTATAACAAGTGAATATTGTGACTTTGATGTAGTCAGTTTTGGAAGAATGGCTGATAATTAAAAATTAATGTCTGTAAAATAATTTGATCGAGAGAAATACTTGAAATTGAAATACATTTGGCATACGAGTTACATACGACGATGGTTGGAAATTTGATTTAGATGATTTATGATTCCAAATAGATTTAGTTTTAATACCTTGGCAGCTGCTTTAATTTTCTGTAGATACTGGGAGATCAGCTAGTTTAGCGAGTTAGAGATTGGTTTTTACATGGGTATTAATAAGATGGTTATCTTGTAAGTCATTTTTCCTGCATATTCAATCTGCTGAACGTTGAAATAATGATACGATATTCTTTCTATCCTCTTTGATCATCACTCGGTCCTCAATGGAAATATATTATCCGATTATATTCCTATCATAGCTAAATTATGCTAATCATCCTTCGCTGTCCTACTATCATACAACTTGTTCTTTTTCCTAAGTCACAAAGTCTTGTACCCCATTCCAATTTGATTTGGAATTTTTTCCCTATTTTATGATCATTTGATTATATTACCTAGATTTTACTCGTGTCTAAAATAATTTTTGATCACAACAATATTCCAACCCTATCTTAGATCATATCTAGATAATTCTAACCATGCCTATATTTTATTATTGTACCTAGTGATCATGCCTCGAATCTATTTGTTCCTGATAATTTAAATCTGGAACGATCTATAGCAGAGATTTATATAGTACATTTGTTATGGGATAAAGATAAGATAAATATGAACACTTGTGATTGAATCAAGAAAGGGATAATTAATGATGTGAATACCAAACAAATTGACATTGTAGATTAGAGGTTGTTAAATGATAAACATGGAGATGCACTTTAGGTAGATGCATGATGAATCAGAAGATATATAAAGGACGACCGAAACAAAAAATTCTGGACTTAAGTTGTAACTAATTTAGGATGGCAACCGTATGAATTGAATGGTGCAAAAGATTTTAAATCAGAAGCCAGAGATAGAAGGATTGTAAATAATATAAGGTTGGAAGATGGGATAAGATATATTTTTTTATCAAATAAAAATTTGGTCAAAATGATGAAGGGTTCGAGCATAAACAGGATAAATAAATTTTATTGAGAATTCGAGATCAAATAGGTAAATGAGGATTTGGAATCAAGATATATACATGCAGGTGAAATAGACGTCTAGATAAATTACAGAGTGATCATATATGAGTACAATAGATAAACAAGGAATGATAAAAATTTTACTGATCATGATAAATTAGAGTATTGAAACTTGATGTTGGATTTTAAATGTGATATTGGATTATTGAGGCTTGATACTAGAGTATGAAGATAAGATGGAGTGTACCACATTATAATATTTTGGTCAGGAACGAATAAGATGAATATGGACGTGAATGGTTTGACATAGAGTCAAATTTTAGATATATATTAGCAAGCTGAAGGAAGTACAAAATATATTGTGGAAAATATTATATGTGTTTAGTAGAAAAAGGTGGGAAGACAAAATTTTCAAGGTTATGACGGTGATTGATAATTCAGGGACGAAAGCAGAAATCATAATTGCAGATAATGACTGTGTTTCTAAGGAGAGAATAATGTTATTTGAGGATAGTGGATAGACTGATGAAGATATTGCACTATATAGATTTGCTATGAAACAATTAGCCTAGTTTAGGTATGAGATTGTTGAGAAATAATACCCTTACTGTTTTGAGGCATGATTATACCCCGGCCTTTATCTTTGAAATTTTAAGGACAAAATTTTCTAAGGAGGGAAGGTTTTGAAGCCCATGCTTATTTTTATTTATTAATTATTTTTGTTAAGCCTTAAACCCAAGCCCTCAATCGTTGTAGCCCAACCCAATAACTTAAACCCACAACCCAAGCCCATACCCAAACCCATTAAACCCACGTTCCCCGCCCTCTGGTCTCGCGCGTACACCCGCAAACCGGATCTGGAGATCCGACGGAGAGTTTAACTCTCAAAATTCTGCTTCTTCTGCAGAAGATTTTCTCTCTCACCCAAAACCTTCACAAATAAATCCATAACTTCCTCCTCCCTCCACCAAATCAAAATCCGAGACCACTGTCGCGTATGTTTCGTCGTGCTCTCCGAATCCAGACCCCACTCCTTCACCTTTCGAGCCCTCCGCCCGACGTCCGTCGTCTCCCGTGCGCGTACCCCGTTGCCGCGTATTTGCTGTGTGCGTGCACGTACCCATGCTCATCGATCCCGACGTTGTTCCGAGTCCGAGGCCTTCCCTCGGTACTCCTTCGTGCAAGCCTTGGGTAACCTCTCTCCTTTCACCTTCTATTGTAGTTCACAGAACCCAATATGACTTTCCGGCCTTAGAAAGGTTATGTGAATGGTTGATAAGGTTCTGTAGATTAATATTAGTTTTTGTAGATTAATATTAGCAATGTTGGTAATAAATTCCTTTTAGGAAACTTTGTTTAGGTTGCATAATCTTTAATTAATTTAAATATGGATTTATGAATTAGATTATTTAATTTTGTGGTATAAACTTGGTTGTATGTATACCTAAAAACCTAGAAATCATTTAGTAGATTATTTACAAAAGTCTTATTTTTATTTAGGCATTAATTAACAAATAGTGAATTAGAATTATTATTCTTTAAGTAAAAGTTTTATTAGTAAATATATAATAAAATTATTTTCAAATAGATAATGATATATATATTATAAATTCTCTTTTAAATGATTTCTAAATCAAAAGGTTTTGATAAATAGATTAATAAAGAAGCTAATTAATTTCTATAAAATGAATTATGTGTTAAAATGATTATTTTGGTAAATGGTATTTAGTAATAAAACCCGAAATCTTTTATAATAGCTTAAAACCATTATTTTGGTAAGAAAATATATTTTATGCATTTATTGATATTTTAATAATTAAAGATGATTTTCTATGTTATTTAATGAAATGAATAAAATATATAGTTTTAAGGAAAACCATTTTTGTTAAATAATTAATTTTGATAAATAAATTCTAATTTTAAATATTTTTAGATAAATCTATTTTCCTACAAAATTACTAATTTCAAAGAAATATATTTTAAAGTAATTTTCCTTAATAATTATTTATTTACGACAAAATCTATATTTACTTAAACGGTTACATATTAATTTTAGATTCGTAACAAAATCTATCTTTATGTACAAATGGTTTTCAATTAGGATCACCAACCTGTAGACTTGGCCTATTTTTGTACCTTAGATTTAGGGCGTAATTCTGGTTACTAAAACTGGCGTTACGATCTCGTAGGTTTGGATCTGTAAACCCTAGCAGTCACTTTCTGGTTGCTGCCAAGTCAAGGAATACTCTGAGGCAAGTTTCATATCTATTCTATGTCTGCATTTTGTTTTGATAATTAAATGTATGCATCAGTTAGTTACGTGTAGTATATTTACACTGATTTACCGTGGATCCCTTTCGGACTCCACATAGGTTGATGGATTGCTGGATGGCTATCTTAACATGTTAGTTATTGATTAATGACTCATTGACTTGGGGATTGCTTGGGGGAGTAGTATAACATCTGTGACTAAAGCCAAATCTCGCTCGTTTCTCGTCTCACGCTAACCCCTACCATACAGGTGGTTGAGCCGTACCGTATGCTATTCGTTTTGGCCAAAACGTTAGTATACATATTGCCTCTATTCCAGCTGGTCATAGGCCCTGCTATATACTGAAACACTAGCTTAGCATTGCATCATTCTTGTAAAACCCGCAACCTGATTTTCTGGAATTTTTTGGATAAATTTGAATTATTGCATTTTTGGGATATTTGTCCGATTTTGTTTTGTCAGCATAGACCTGGATTCCCAGTTAGAGTTTTATTATTATTTTATTATTATTTTATTATTATTTTATTATTATTATTAGTCGGATTAGGAAAATGTTATTTTTAAAAATTAATTATTGGATCTTGTTTGTGGCCTGTCTCCGATTTCGTGCCCGGAGTCCAACCCCGAGTCCGGACACCGACCCCGTTTCCCGAACCTAAATTCGTTTCCAGTCCCGAACCCATCCTTAAATCCCTAATTAATTATTTAACCTTAGATTTATTTATAATTCTATTTTTTAAGTTGAGAAGGAAAAAAAAAGAAAAAAAAACTAACTAAATCCTAAAACCTATTTTTCCCTCAGCCGTGGACCCAGCACCCTACTGTTTGCAAAAACAAAAGTGTAGAACTTTATTGATAGAAACTTTGTAAAAGATTACAAGAATTCTGGGAAAGTACAACTGTAGGAATCCAATCTAGAAGACGATTGCTTTATCCCTTGGATGATGTGAACTTTGAAGACTGTAGCCTCTGAAGTTGACTTAAAGGCAAAAGCCTCGGAAGAATGCAGCAGCACTTGGGCAAGAACTCCTGAACTCTCTCAACTTTAATGTCTGATCTCTGATTTATGATCCATGATCTATGATCCCCTTGAATGGAGACTTGAAACTCTATTTATAGAGTTCTGGAAATAACTAATTTTTAGTTATTCTGGATGGCACAAGCTGGATTGCGTCGGAACTAGATTGCGCAGCTTCAGACTGCGCAGGCAGTTGTTTGGTCGTGGACCAACTATCTTGGACACATGACATCATTTGATTGAAATGCGCATGATCGTGTGAAGACGGTTGCCACGTAACGAGCATTTGATGGCATGAATGCCACGTGTACTTTTGTCAGAATGAAGTGTGCCACATGAATTGCGCTGACTTCAAATTGTGTAGAGATGGATTGCGCTGAGATAGATTACACTGGCATGGATTGTGCTGTATGTACAGCTGTCCTCGAGCGCTGTACGACGCAATAAATGAATAGTCCCCTCGTTCTTCGTGATGTCAGCTGCCAGAAAGATTTGATTTTGTCAGATAATGATTACAATGCCACGTCAGCCTGCGCAGTTGAAATTGTGCGCTGTCGAGTGTGCACAATCTGATTGATGCGCAATCTGAGGTCTGTGCAGTTCATTTTAAAGTTGTATTTCTTGATTTTCTTACTTTGTTGATAGGTACAACTTGATTTTTTAGGACCTACAAGACCCCCTTCAAAGTTTTTGAAAGTTGAATTTATTCAAAATTTTGAAATACTTTGAATTTTGAATTTTAAATCAGGTTGCGCATGAGCTGTCTGCGCAATCAATCCCTACTTTTTCGGCACAATCTGTGGCGGCCGTTCTCTTTTGGAAACTACAAATAGCTCCCCATTCCCTCTTTGTCATTCTTTACTTGTTTTTCGAATTTCCAAAAGAGAAACTTCTTGAGCTTTCCCGATTCTCTTCATCGACCTTCATGGCTCCCAAGCGATCCTCCGCCGCTGCCAAGGGCAAGGCCCCCGCCGAGACTTCGGCTAGGGTTGCGTCCCGTCCATCTCGACATGAGACTGTGCATCCCGCTTTGCTAGGTAGATGACTCAATCGAAAACTCTTTTTAGAGTTTTTTCGACTTCACTGATCTTCAAAATCCATCTCTTTTTAGAGATGTGATCATACTGCGCCACCCTCTTTAGGGTTTTGGTTGCACAAACTAACTATTATTCATTTCTATGAAGAATATCGTCTTGTACGATCGCTTGAATTGCGCTGGCAAAAGTCAGCGCAATCGGCTGATTTGCGCAAGCTTTGTCAGCGCAATCCGATGGTTGCACAATCTGATGGTTGCACAATCTGATGGTTGCGCAGTCTGATGGTTGCGCAATCTGATGGTTGCGCAGTCTGATGGTTGCGCAGTCTGATGGTTGCGTAATCTGAGTTCAAAGAGGACTTGTCCCACGTACTTTTTCCGCAATATGCACTCCCATCCTCTCGTTAGACTATTCTGATAGCATAAGATAATGACACATTGCTATGCCTGATGAATGGACAACCTTCACAGACTGTTGATGCTGTCACCCATAGAAAACCTATGTTCCTGTTTGGTGAAGCAATTGACAAAAGTTCTCAACCAAGACCACGTGTTGAGAAGAAAACTTTTCAGTGGAAAGAGAAATGTATTTTGCTACCAGATATTGCCAGGTGCCTTCCTTTGGCACTATATGCTCATGCTAGCTACCCCAGGAGAATGGACCGGGACATCACTCCTCTTCAGCAGGCTCGGACTGGGAAAATCTGTGTCAAGAATGATCGGAACGACAGAGACATGTTCTATAGTTCCTCAGAACGATACAGTACGGTACTTAAAGGATTGAAACCAGGGTGCATCCCTCCAGAGAATTCTTCTCTATTAATGCCTGTAAGGATCCCAATCTTTGCGAATGAGTACGCAAAAGTTGAAGGCAGTTACCCGGATCAAGACATCCAGTTGACAAGTCTGGTAAACCCAGTCTTCAAAAGGTGGAGCAGTATAGCAAATTGGATACTAGTTCAATTTGGAGACAAACTCAGAGAGATTGAACTGTATGAATCGGTACATGCTACCGTATATGGCTTCTACCCAAACCCTCATCTGTTTTTAGCACTGGCAGAGAGGTACAATTATAGGACAGGGACGTTTATGACGCCCTGCGGAGAGATGGGGTTGGCTCTCCACGAGATGAAGTATATCTCATACTTACCAATGGCAGACTTTCCTTACGAGGAGTATGTCCCTACCAATGACGAGTTAGAGAGACTGCGTCGAGAGAATTCGAAGATGGTAGACGTCTTTGACGAGTTGTTATGCCATTACAACGTATGCTCTTTCTACTACAAGCGTGGCTCGTCTGGTACATATTATTCTTTGAAATGGCTGACTTATCTTTTTCTCAACCATATCATTGAGAAAAAGACAAAAGAAAATGATTCCTGCAATCCAGACTTCTTCCAACCTCTCACCCATAGCGAAGTGTCAAAGCTGATAGAGGAAAAATAAGAGACTGGATACTTTAATGGAGGATGAACATCAATATCCGCCTCTGAAAGTTGGAGATTATGTTGAGATCCATTTAAAAATTGGCTACAGACCCATGTCCAGAGAAGCCCAATTAGCAAGATTTCTGACGTACTGGCTCCGCCGCTTCATCGTGCCTGGGGCAAGTGCAGTAGACCGCTTCCACTGCGGTGTTCATTTTGCTGCTGTTCGGTTAGTCTTCGACTGCCGGATGGATCTACTATCAGCGATGACTTGCAGAATAAATGCGGGTCTTCGTCTATATGAAGATTTCATGCTTAAGGGTAAGTGTGATAAAGGTACTTTCCCCAGACTAGAATTATCTTACACTTATTTATTCGGATGGCTACTCCTGCACCACCCATCTATGATGAATCCTGCCATGGGGGTAGTGGATGGCAGTTTTTTGTGCCGGTTCTCACAGAGCCGATGGCTATACACTAGCCTGAAAGATTACAGATGTAGCACCCAGTTTCCCAAATAAGGATAATTTTGAAATTTCGTGTTTATAATTATTTTAATAATGTTATTTAATTCATGATATGATTTTTGGTGATTTTAAATTATTTTAAAATTATTTAAATCAATGACTTGTGGTTTTGACGTTTTGCTAGTGAAACCCTAGAGACTGTTTGACCTAGAGCCTAACCATGTAATTATGATATTTTAATGTCATTTTTGGCCTAAGGATATTTTTGTATTTGACCTCTTTGAATTATTTTGATATTATTTTATTATTTATGATATTGTTTTGGGGTTATTTGAGTCGGGTTCGAATTTTAACTCAATCCGACTTGAAACGGGGACCCGGGGGTAGTTTGACTCTAGTGGGACCCACACACTAGTTAGACATGGCCCATATAATATTAATTTTAGTCCACATGATAGAAATATTTTAGTTAGAGGTTAGACTAATTATTATGGATAAGGTTAGTGTGATTAGAGACTTTAGAATGACTAATTTAGCCCCAACCAATTAGCCCTTTCCTAATACTCATAGAATAGGTTAGTGGGGGCATTTTGGACCTTACATAATAGGACAAATAGCCCCATATGGCCAGCCACTTTGGGAGAGGATAGGCTCAAGTTCATTTCATTATTCTCATCCACACTCTCTCTCTTGTTCTTCCCCAATTTCATAGAGAGCAATCCCTAGTAATTTCTCCACCAAATTATTCCATTTCACCACCAAATCTTCTTCTTTCTTTCTCCATTCTAGACAAGGAGGAAGCTACCCAAGTTTGTGAGGATTCGGAGCTCGTTCGTGTCCTTTTGGAATCTCTACGTGTCGGTGTCGCTCCGGGAAGGCTTTTCTTCGATTCGATCTACCGGGAGGTATAAATCCCTTCTCCTTTTCATTTCCTCATGCATATAGGTCTATTTTGAACCCATAGGAATAACCCCATAGTTGTATCTCCATTTGTGTCCATTTTGTGTCCATTTGGAGGTCATAGGAGTGTCCTTTGTGTTGTGGTTGTGTCCATGTGGGAAAACTCCAAATTTGGACACACTATGTGTTGTTGTTATGTATGAATGAATTATTACATGTTTAATCTCATATTTTTGTATTGGAGATGTGTTCTATAGTGTCTCATATATATATTAGTGTAGAGAGTGAGTTCTTGATATATTATGTTATATACTTGTGTTCTTTTGTCTTAAACTACCTAAATTCGTCATAATTTTTATCCACGTTTTTAATTTCAGCCCTAACTTAGAAATGTCATAACTTCTAGCTCAAAGCTCGGTTTAATCTTCCATTTTTTTAAAGAAGCGTATTGAAGTTAGATTTCCAAAAACATGTATTAATAGGCCTAATTCTTTCTGTAACTTTCTGGAGAATTATTTGAGTGTCAGCTGTATGAAAGACAAACGCGTTCTCGGTGTTTTCGTGATTCCGGGAGTTTCCGGAAACGAAAACGCGATCCGTTTAAAGTTTCGGAAAGCTAACACATAGATCTATAACATACTTTAATCCTAAATTTTAATTCATGCTGAGATGGTACAATATTGATTATTAGTAGGAGTTACTATTTGGCATATGTATTTTGTGCACCATTGTGTGTAATATAATGTTCTATTTGATTTTAACCCATGTTAATGTATATACATTATGTAATTAAATAGAGAATACAAGCATGAGTAAATGTTTAAATAAATTATGTATGAGGTGTAAGTATCCTATCTAATGTAAGCATGTATACGTATGGCTTGTAATGAATATGTAGGTTCCATAGTATGTAATGTATGGTGCATATAGTAGTGCAAGAGAATAAATGAATGATGAATGAATGCAAGCATGAATGTAATATAATAATAGATATAATTTATGTAATATACAAGTTAATGAGATGTAATGTTCTATGTTAACATAAATCCTATATTACCTCATGTACCTCTTACACTATGTTGACACTATCACACTTAACACTTTGTTCACTTATACTTTGACACTCTTTGATATGTATACACTATGTATGCCCATTTAACCCTCACGTTCCCCTTTGCCATGTTCACATACACACACATAGCCTCTTAAATAAGTATTTATGAATATAGTTAACTTAGCTATGTATGTATATTATATATATGTTAGCATATTGTGTTGTAATATATAAGTTTATATAACCATTTGAAATGCCATGATTATAGACCTAATGTTGAATACCAATATATGCATGTGTATATATGTGTAGACATATATAGTTTAAAGTAATAGATTACTAGTGTATATCCAATGTAAATTCTTGCCTATTTAAGTATTGAATAATTGCATGATATATAGAGTTGGGTGTATGTTGGCTTGTATAGCCTTGTATTGATGTGTGCTTGCTAGGATAATCTTGGTTAGGCCTAGTAAGACTTACTGGGTTAGGACATGACCTAGTTTGACCTAGTTTGACTAGTGCAGTTGACCAGAGTTGACCAAGGGTTGACTTTGGCCTAGTTTGACCTAGATTCATGTAGAATGCATTGTAGTGCTTTATATTACCCTTCTGGATATGTTGTGACTTGTGCTGTTCTAATTAGGAGCCAGACACCTCTCCTCGGACAGTATCTTTACCTTGGACATTCAGATATCAGGCGAGTACATTCTCTGATCGTTTCATACTTGCCACGACTTATATTCTCGCCCTAGATTACTTTTACTTGATGGTGTCACGTTATCATCACGAATTGGTACTATATGGATCTCTTCTTGGGATGTTATCCTCCTTAGCGGGCGCATCGGATACTTTATCACATGTGTTTCATGTACATCATGTATTCCTTGCTTCTGCGTTATTCATGTACACTCATGTTCTCTCATGTTATTTCATGTACGTTCATGTACTCTCATGTTCTTTCATGTACGCTCATGTTTCCTCATATGTTTCCTGTGTAACCAAAATATCATGTACGTAACGTAACTTGACTGGATCCTTGTGTATTGATTGTGGGTGGGGGTGAGTATAAATGGTCATGTGATTTATCTATCATGTTCACTCTGTTACTTTTCATGTGTTATCATGTACAACACAGCCTTCTTGGCTAGTGTCCCTCATGTTCACTCATGTACATCATGTTCAACCTAAGCCAATTATATGCCATCTTGTACTCTAAATCACTAGTCACTTACAGTTCTTACTTATCATGTATATATTTTCAGTTATCAAATATCTCTACTGTTTTCATGTACATCTTCTTACAGCGTTTTATGTATCTTATTCTATTGCCTGCTTTATATTTCCTGACATGATATGAACTGCATGAGATGTATTGTGCTCGCTCCTGTCCTGACTAGACCTGTTGATAAATTTTACAGATAGCCTGGAGGTTGCCTGCTAGCCTAGAGGAGACAGTAGAGGTTGCATAGATAGCTAGGGTTTTTCTTATAGTTTATTTTTAGTCATCTTGAGTTGTATTTATGGATTACTGTATTTGGGTTTTGAGATGTATTCTGAGTTTTTTATCTTAGACACTTAGACTTCTATCTGTTGTATCTCTTTTCGATTTTATGTTTTATCTATCTTCCTTTATGCTCTACCTTAGATGTGATTGAGTTTACATTCTGCTATGTCACCCCCATTCGGAGAGTATAAACTGTTTAGTCTTATACTGTTAGATGCATTGAGACCTAGGACAGCGTTCTACCGCCGACACTGCGGCGTAGGCTGGGCGTTGTTACGTTCTCGTGCCCTAACTCTAGGGTGCGGGTCGTGACACGTTTTTAGTGGTGGCCCATGCAGGTCGAGTTTATGTAGTGGTATTCGAACTTTAGTACCGCTACAGCCTGCAGTAGGAATAGGATATATCTTGAAGGTACTCAATCACAGTTAGAAACCCTTGAGAGATTTCCGAAACGACCCTTGAGAATCTTATTTTAACTTCGATTTGAGAACTCTTTTTTTCCTTGATTTGATTTATTTTTACTTACTGTTTTTAAATTTGATTTTGATGGATTATAGTTGAATTTGAGTTGTATTCATTGATTTTAATGAATGATTGTCGAATTTTGAATCTTGATGATAGTTGTTGCATCCGAGTTGTATTTTGATGGATTTTTGTTCATTTTGAATTTTAAAGTTCGTTGATAAATTTGATTTGATTTATGGGTATTCGTTGTTGATTTAATTTAATTTTTTTGACAAGATGAAATTATATGGGCTATGTCATCTATGTTATGGAATCTAGTCTTCTATAGTCACATTAGCCAGCATGGTGAGGACATATAGTCTGACTCTGGATATATTTCTCGGGTGTGAGAATTTAAGGTTTTCGCAGCCAAGCTAGCGGCACCGCGAAAATGTTAAATACCATAATTCTAGAGGTATGTGCATAAGTCAAGGACTCTGTGATTATCGTAGCCTTGCTTACTAGTATGACGGGGATTTAGAGTACCATGATTTTGGATAGACGCATATGATTATCAGATTGTACCTTAAATATTTTCAAGCATATTTTCTCTACTTTGATGCAGTCCTTCAAAAAGAATTATTATTTGTTTTGCTTTGTTTTGCTTCTAATTATTTAACTTAGGAGTAGCTTGTGTAACATCTTGCTATGAGTTTCTTCTTAATACAATGAATCGATGATTTTGCTAGACTTTATCTTGGATTTGATATTTAGCTCTGGTTTCAAAATGGTTCCTTCTTTTAGGCAAATAAGCAAACAGCTTTTATCGTTATTTTCTTCTTGCTATTATTCTAGTATTGAATAATAATAATAAAACTGCCTTGATTTCGTCAATCACCTATTTTGCGATCTTGGTAGGAATCTAAATGTTGGTCTTAACGTAGAATTAATTTTTTTTTGGGACATGAAAATATATGAGTATATTTACATAGTGGACACTTGCCTGATACGTATGCATGCTACACTTGATTTTCCACATATCTAAATACATATTAATATGTTGTTAATGTTAAAATTTTCAAAATCCCAATATTTCTAGTTTTCTACTTTTCCAGTTTAAATTCGTAATTTAAATATAAATTTCAAGTTATTAGTTTTGTCTACATAACTGCACATGTATGATATCTGCAGAGTTTCAATTTTTAGAGAAATTGGTTAAGTTATGTTAAATTTATAAAATCTGAGACTGCGTTATGTTAATATTACACTGGTTTAAATGTTAGCTTATTTTCAGATTTTGTATGTAAATGCTGAACTAAAACTGGGTTTAACCTTTCAATACTAAGCTGTAACCCTGTACAAGGACACACATACACCCTAACTTAGTATACGCTGTCATGTAACCTAACATTTCCTCTCTATGTTATGATCACATACTTGTATAGATATATATAGAGCTTAGGCATACATGTTATAATATATGTATATACATAACTAAATCTATACCTCTTATAGATGTTTATGGTTAGCCATGCATGTTATGATTAAATAGGTTGTGTATTGTAGGTTGTTAACCCATATGCCATGAGTAGTGTAACAGGATAGCTCATATACAATTTTATGTATATTTCACATACACCCATACACACACAAACCACATAACATTACATAATGCTAGTTTTTCCTCTCTAACGCTCTCTCTGTATATATATATTGTGATTTGGATTTCAATGCAAGTAATTTTCAATTCCTTAATTTTTGAATTTGATTTTCTGTACTATTTTTCAGATAATTGGTAGTTGCCTTTATTTTGTTTTGATAAGTACCAGTTTCATATAGGATGGTAGACCGCCTTACAGTTTTGATGGTTTGTTGTTTCTGTAACTTCTCTAGTTTAGCACCCTAGATTGCATGTATATTTTGATACCCTATGACCGTTTCGGTTAGCATGACTAGTATACCTAGATGAGACTTTCACTACCACCGTATGCCATGACCCTGTATGTCGTTCTTTTGATCACATAATTTATTTTAATCTGGGACTTTGATTGTGGGGGTTTGACCTAGAGGGAGTATGGACATTTTAATTTCGAGGACGAAAATTTTCTAAGGTGTGTAGAGTTGTAGCACCCAGTTTTTCAAATGAGAATAATTTTGAAATTTCGTGTTTATAATTATTTTAATAATGATATTTAATTCATGATATAATTTTTGGTAATTTTAAATTACTTAAATCAATAACTTGTGGTTTTGACGTTTTGCTAGTGAAACCCTACAGACTGTTTGACCTAGAGCCTAACCATGTGATTATGATATTTTAATGTCATTTTTGGCCTAAGGATATTTTTTTATTTGACCTCTTTGAATTATTTTGATATTATTTTATTATTTATGATATTGTTTTGGGGTTATTTGAGTCGGGTTCGAATTTCAACTCAATCCGACTTGAAACGGGGACCCGTGGGTAGTTTGACTCTAGTGGGACCCACACACTAGTTAGGCATGGCCCACATGATATTAATTTTAGTCCACATGATAGAAATGTTTTAGTTAGATGTTAGACTAATTATTATGGATAAGGTTAGTGTGATTAGAGACTTTAGAATGACTAATTTAGCCCCAACCAATTAGCCCTTTTCTAATACTCATAGAATAGGTTAGTGGGGA
Source organism: Iris pallida (assembly GCA_029216955.1). Taxonomy (NCBI): domain Eukaryota; kingdom Viridiplantae; phylum Streptophyta; class Magnoliopsida; order Asparagales; family Iridaceae; genus Iris; species Iris pallida. The sequence continues at coordinate 1,748,145 of JANAVB010035418.1, forward strand.
AATTTTGGACATTACATAATAGGACAAATAGCCCCATATGGCCAGCCACTTTGGAAGAGGATAGGCTCAAGTTCATTTCATTATTCTCATCCACACTCTCTCTCTTGTTCTTCCCCAAATTTCTAGAGAGCAATCCCTAGCAATTTCTCCACCAAATTATTCCATTTCACCACCAAATCTTCTTCTTTTCTTCTCCATTCTAGCCAAGGAGGAAGCTACCCAAGTTTGTGAGGATTCGGAGCTCGTTCGTGTCCTTTTGGAATCTCTACGTGTCGGTGTCGCTCCGGAAAGGCTTTTCTTCGATTCGATCTACCGGGAGGTATAAATCCCTTCTCCTTTTCATTTCCTCATGCATATAGGTCTATTTTAAATCCATAGGAATGACCCCATAGTTGTATCTCCATTTGTGTCCATTTCGTGTCCATTTGGAGGTCATAGGAGTGTCATTTGTGTTGTGGTTGTGTCCATGTGGGAAAATCTCAAATTTGGACACACTATGTGTTGTTGTTATGTATGAATGAATTATTACATGTTTAATCTCATATTTTTGTATTGGAGATGTGTTCTATAGTGTCTCATATATATATATATATTAGTGTAGAGAGTGAGTTCTTGATATATTATGTTATATACTTGTGTTCTTTTGTCTTAAACTACCTAAATCCGTCATAATTTTTATCCACGTTTTTAATTTCAGCCCTAACTTAGAAATATCATAACTTCTAGCTCAAAGCTCGGTTTAATCTTTCGTTTTCTTTAAAAGAAGCGTATTGAAGTTAGCTTTCCAAAAACATGTATTAATAGGCCTAATTCTTTCTGTAACTTTCTAGAAAATTATTTGAGTGTCAGCTATACGAAAGACAAACGCGTTCTCGGTGTTTTTGCGATTCCGGGAGTTTCCGGAAACGAAAATGCGATCCGTTTAAAGTTTCGGAAAGCTAACACATAGATCTATAACATACTTTAATCCTAAATTTTAATTCATGCTGAGATGGTACAATATTGATTATTAGTAGGAGTTACTATTCGGCATATACATTTTGTGCACCCTTGTGTGTAATATAATGTTCTATTTGATTTTAACCCATGTTAATGTATATACATTATGTAATTAAATAGAGAATACAAACATGAGTAAATATTTAAATAAATTATGTATGAGGTGTAAGTATCCTATCTAATGTAAGCATGTATAAGTATGGCTTGTAATGAATATGTAGGTTCCATAGTATGTAATGTATGGTGCATATAGTAGTGCAAGAGAATAAATGAATGATGAATGAATGCAAGCATGAATGTAATGTAATAATAGATGTAATGTATGCAATATACAAGTTAATGAGATGTAATGTTCTATGTTAACACAAATCCTATATTACCTCATGTACCCCTTACACTATGTAGACACTATCACACTTGACACTTTGTTCACTTATACTTTGACACTCTTTGATATGTATACACTATGTATGCCCATTTAACCCTCACTTGCCCCTTTGCCATATTCACATACACACACATAGCCTCTTAAATAAGTATTTATGAATATAGTTAACTTAGCTATGTATGTATATTATATATATGTTAGCATATTGTGTTGTAATATATAAGTTTATATAACCATTTGAAATGCCATGATTATAGACCTAATGTTGAATACCAATATATGCATGTGTATATATGTGTAGACATATATAGTTTAAAGTAATAGATTACCTAGTGTATATCCAATGTGAATTCTTGCCTATTTAAGTATTGAATAATTGCATGATATATAGAGTTGGGTGTATGTTGGCTTGTATAGCCTTGTATTGATGTGTGCTTGCTAGGATAGTCTTGGTTAGGCCTAGTAAGACTTACTGGGTTAGGACATGACCTAGTTTGACCTAGTTTGACTAGTGCAGTTGACCAGAGTTGACCAAGGGTTGACTTTGGCCTAGTTTGACCTAGATTCATGTAGAATGCATTGTAGTGCTTTATATTACCCTTCTGGATATGTTGTGACTTGTGATGTTCTAATTAGGAGCCATACACCTCTCCTCGGACAGTATCTTTACCTTGGACATTCAGATATCAGGCGAGTACATTCTCTGATCGTTTCATACTTGTCACGACTTATATTCTCGCTCTAGATTACTTTTACTTGATGCTGTCACGTTATCATCACGGATTGGTACTATATGGATCTCTTCTTGGGATGTTATCTCCCTTAGCGGACGTATCGGATACTTTATGACATGTGTTTCATGTACATCATGTATTCCTTGCGTCTGCGTTATTCATGTACACTCATGTTCTCTCATGTTCTTTCATGTACGTTCATGTACTCTCATGTTCTTTCATGTACGCTCATGTTTCCTCATGTGTTTCCTGTGTAACCAAAATATCATGTACGTAACGTAACTTGACTGGATCCTTGTGTATTGATTGTGGGTAGGGGTGAGTATAAATGGTCATGTGATTTATCCATCATGTTCACTCTGTTACTTTTCATGTGTTATCATGTACAACACAGCCTTCTTGGCTAGTGTCCCTCATGTTCACTCATGTACATCATGTTCAACCTAAGCCAATTACATGCCATCTCGTACTCTAAATCACTAGTCACTTACAGTTCTTACTTATCATGTATATATTTTCAGTTATCAAATATCTCTCCTATTTTCATGTACATCTTCTTACATCGTTTCATGTATCTTATTCTATTGCCTGCTTTATATTTCCTGACATGATATGAACTGCATATGATGTATTGTGCTCGCTCCTGTCCTGACTGGACCTGTTGATAAATTTTACAGATAGCCTGGAGGTTGCCTGCAAGCCTAGAGAAGACAGTAGAGGTTGCATAGATAGCTAGGGTTTTTGCTTATAGTTTATTTTCAGTCATCTTGAGTTGTATTTATGGATTACTGTATTTGGGTTTTGAGATGTATTCTGAGTTTTTTATCTTAGACACTTAGACTTCTATCTGTTGTATCTCTTTTCGATTTTATGTTTTATCTATCTTCCTTTATGCTCTACCTTAGATGTGATTGAGTTTACATTCTGCTATGTCACCCCCATTCGGGGAGTATAAACTATTTAGTCTTATACTGTTAGATGCATTGAGACCTAGGACAGCGTTCTACCGCCGACACTGCGGCGTAGGCTGGGCGTTGTTACGTTCTCGTGCCCTAACTCTAGGGTGCGGATCGTGACACGTTTTTAGTGGTGGCCCATGCAGGTCGAGTTTATGTAGTGGTATTCGAACTTGAGTACCGCTACAGCCTGCAGTAGGAATAGGATATATCTTGAAGGTACTCAATCACAGTTAGGAACCCTTGAGAGATTTCCGGAACGACCCTTGAGAATCTTATTTTAACTTCGATTTGAGAACTCTTTTTTTTCCTTGATTTGATTTATTTTTACTTACTGTTTTTAAATCTGATTTTGATGGATTATAGTTGAATTTGAGTTGTATTCATTAATTTTGATGAATGATTATCGAATTTTGAATCTTGATGATAGCTGTTGCATCCGAGTTGTATTTTGATGGATATTTGTTCATTTTGAATTTTGAAGTTCGTTGATAAATTTGATTTGATTTATGGGTATTCGTTGTTGATTTAATTTAATTTTTTTGACAAGATGAAATTATATGGGCTATGTCATCTATGTTATGGAATCTAGTCTTCTATAGTCACATTAGCCAGCATGGTGAGGACATATAGTCTGACTCTGGATATATTTCTCGGGTGTGAGAATTTAAGGTTTTCGCAGCCAAGCTAGCGGCACCGCGAAAATGTTAAATACCATGATTCTAGAGGTATGTGCATAAGTCAAGGACTCTGTAATTATCGTAGCCTTGCTTACTAGTATGACGGGGATTTAGAGTACCATGATTTTGGATAGACGCATATGATTATCAGATTGTACCTTAAATATTTTCAAGCATATTTTCTCTACTTTGATGCAGTCCTTCAAAAAGAATTATTATTTGTTTTGCTTTGTTTTGCTTCTAATTATTTAACTTAGGAGTAGCTTGTGTAACATCTTGCTATGAGTTTCTTCTTAATACAATGAATCGATGATTTTGCTAGACTTTATCTTGGATTTGATATTTAGCTCTGGTTTCAAAATGGTTCCTTCTTTTAGGCAAATAAGCAAACAGCTTTTATCGTTATTTTCTTCTTGCTATTATTCTAGTATTGAATAATAATAATAAAACTGCCTTGATTTTGTCAATCACCTATTTTGCGATCTTGGTAGGAATCTAAATGTTGGTCTTAACGTAAAATTAATTTTTTTGGGACATGAGAATATATGAGTATATTTACATAGTGGACACTTGCCTGATACGTATGCATGCTCTACCTTAGATATGATTGAGTTTACATTCTGCTATGTCACCCCCATTCGGGGAGTATAAACTGTTTAGTCTTATACTGTTAGATGCATTGAGACCTAGGACAGCGTTCTACCGCCGACACTGCGGCGTTGGCTGGGCGTTGTTACGTTCTCGTGCCCTAACTCTAGGGTGCGGGTCGTGACAACAGACGCACTTTAAATTTAGGCAGAGCATGGAATTTTCTTTGTACTCCCCCTCTAACGGGTTATGAATTCATGGCATCCAACATGGTCGACCTTGGGAGGCAGTCCATAGGCCGAATAACTTTTGAATGGTTGAAGGCAATCAGACCGTCACATCTCGTATATAGATTTGAGGAAGAATGCTTTCTAGAGCCATATTTGTCGAGTCGCTTCGCTCGACAATTTGGATATAACCAGTTCCACGTGGGGAATGCAATAACTTGCTTACGAGGAACATGATACTTGATCGACCGAGCCAGTGCGTGGGCTTATTACAACGATCGAGACACACGAGCAATGTTCTCGATGCCACAGAGGAATAATGCTGGTCCAAGAATGCTATTCACATATTCCCAGTTTTATACAGCTGCCAACACCTTTGCCGAAAACTTTAGCCTTGTGGGTAGTTTTGCGACGGCAAACCGTCTGAGGAAGGGAGCAACTAATATACTGGCTCCTAATAATGATGAAGAGCACGAACCAGTGGATGATCCACTGGAAGCTTCCAGGGAAGTCAATTTCCCTGAGGAAGTTAATCAACCTATAAGAGTCTCACTGAAGGTTGCTAAATCTCCGGCCAAGGAGAAGAAAAGAAGAAGAGAAGAGCCTCCTGCCCCCATTGTGAAGAAGAAACTAATTCTGGAACATTCTTCAGAGAAGGTAACGACCAGATCTCAATCTCGGCAGCTGGCCGAGACAATTCAGCAGGAAGAAGCCGCTACACCAACTTCTGTTCAAAAACAGATAGAGGCAATAAATATAGAGAGTCCTGAAAGACCTCTACACAGAAAGAAAAGATTGGTTCGCAGAAGACAAATTTCGTCTTCAATCGTGATAGATGCTGCAGCGGGGATCACCATGCCCTCTCCAACTCCTGTTTCTGAGACTGGACATAAGACTCCTAGTCCGGAACAGAGGAAGGATATTGAGCAGAGGGAAGAGCTGGACCCGAGAAATGAAGCTGAAGAGCCCAGGAATAACATTGTAGAGGAAGAGCACAATGCCGCACATTCTCCTTTGCCAACAACAGCGGAAGTTCATCTTCCTGTCACACCGGGAGCAACCCTTGCTGAAGAAGACTGTTTAATGATCGGAGCTTTATATGACTGTGACTTCGGTTATCAGGAAGAAACTGATCGTGATGCTGATGCTGCGAGTGAAGAGATTTCCGAAGACAGCAAAAATGAGGAGAGTACGTCCTCAGAAACTGCTGATGAAACACAAGATCTAGAAGAAAATATTGAAATCCAGACATCCCCTCGAGACACCCTGACTCCTGAAAAGGAGGCTGAGGTGCCGAGATCTCCAGAGAAGGCTGCTGATGAAGAGATGGATTTGGAGAAAACTCCAGTTGCTGCTCCCAAAGGTATTGTAATGAAATTAGCGATCTTCTTTTAATAAATAGTTTGATAACTAACCTCATTACTTTTATCCATACAGAACCCGGGTCCTCTTCTGCTCCTCGAACATGCATGGACATAGTACTGGTAACGACAATTGCCAGTAGTAGCCGCCATTTATCTTGTGGCTCTGAAGCAGGGAGTAGCCAAGCTGTAGCGTCTGAAGCTACTTCTGCTCGGTTACAGCCTGTTCCTGCAGATGATAGACCTGATGCTGAATCCACCCATGGTAGGACTGCTTTCACTTTTGATTCTCTTTGATAATGGCCAATGACAGGCAAAGTGACAGTATTTAACTTTGCAGAGGATCAACCAAGAGGAGCAACCAGCTCCACTTTGGTTCCCTTATTTAGAGAGCCTGCTGCTCAGACACGAGAGATTGAGCGTCCTGCGATTTCGTCATCAACAGGAGTAGCTGCGACTTCTGGTGCTCTGGCGACTAATCAGCTTGTCATCCAGTCATTCACCAGATGCTTCTTCGAGTCTTTGGGACCACTGATTAACAGAATGATGGACAAAGAAGATGCTAACTTTTTCATGGTTAGAGGTCCGACCTCTTTCTTGGTGAACGCCATTCGGGAGCAAGGTGATGAGGCTCAAGCCACGTTCCTTGACCGTATCTTGAATGAGCTGGAGATCTCCATGAAAAATTATATAGATCTCAACAACTGGGAAGTGGAGCCTTTAGTGCAGGCAGAATTTGAACAAATGGCTCAGGCAGCTGCGATTGAAAGAGTGAATCTCCAGAACCTCTTGGATGCCTATACTACTAAATCTGCTGAATATAACTCCAAGTTGGAATCAGTGATCTCAGCTGCTGAGAGGAGAGAGAGAAGGATTGCCGAGCTGAGAGCAGAGATTGCTCGTCTCGAAGAAGAACTGGAGAATAAAGTTGCAGAGCATCAAACTTCAGTCCAACAAATTGATGCTCTAACTCAGGAAAGAAATGAGTTTGTAGCGGCTCATGATGCGGAAATCACTCGCCGAATGGTGACCATGCCCATTTTTAATGAAGAATCTGGGATGGAAGAGGCCAGGAGGAGAGTGATGACATCTCGTGAAGAACGGTTGCAGATTCTGAAGCAGCAGATCAATAACCTAATAAAGCCTCCGTCTTAGTAGAAAGACCATTTTGTATCTTTTTGTCTTTCTTCATACTACGCATGTAATGTCTCAAATTTTGATCAATAAAAGACTTTTTTTTGTGGCTCTATTATTTCTTGTGTATCTTATTCAGATACAAATAATAGCGATAGAAAATATATTCAGAGGTACATGACATGATATATTTCTTGATTTTTTAGAAAATAATTGTATTCATTATATCTGGTCAGAGGTAATATGGACGTGGCAGAATATAATTTGTCAAATATGATTATTTCAATAGATAACTTAATCAAGGATGATAAGTTACTGATGTGGATGAAAATAAACAAAAATGAATCGTCATAATGAACGGATAAATCGTCGGATGATGGTGAACGGATGAACCGTCAAGCGATAATGAATGAACGGGCGAACCGTCATATAGATGTGAATGAACGGGCGAACCGTCTGATGAATATGAACGGATAAACCGTCAGGTGATAATAAATGAACGGATGAACCGTCAGGTGATGATGAATGAACGGACGAACCGTCGGGTGATGATGAATGAATGGATGAACCGTCGGGTGATGATGAATGAACGGATGAATATGATGTTTCATTATTTTGAGAATCTCTGTCTATAAATAGAACAGAAATATGATAGGACTGAGCACTTCTACCGTTCAATATAAAAATGTCGTCTGAAGATGCATCCAAGAAGGTTGAACTCGCCCCGAAAGTTGAAACGGGTGTTGAAGAACATTCGGCCGAACTGGTCCAGCCAAAGCAGGCAAAGACAGGCGAAGGTTCGTCTGCTCCCAAACCAGATATCCTGGACTATCTGCTTGAACCAGGAAAGACTGAAGAAGAAGAGGCCATGAGGATGGCTGCTTGCAAGTTCCTCGTGGGTTCCAGCAAAGATGTTCTCAGCTCTTTTGCCGATTATGTCTTTGATAAGGACGGTAGTGGTCCCCGTCCCAATGTCGAAAAGGATGACAGTGATCTTCCTTGATATCATGTACTTGTCATTCAGGATGAAAATAAAATTTGAATTTTATTTATGAACTTGAACTTGTCTGATGATTTACAAGCATTTACATTTATACATAGTACTTTTTAAGGAATTTGCCATTGATAGGCATCATAGCAATTCGACCGTCTAACTCTGAGAGTTGATAGGCTCCATTTGAGAAGACTTTGCTTACAACATAGGACCCTTCCCACTTTGTGTCGAATTTGCCTTTGCTCATATGAGTCATTGTCATAGGACGTCTGACCGTTAGAACAAGTTCTCCTTGTTGGAAGGCTCTGACTTTAACTTTGCGGTTGAAAGTCTTCGAGATGTGAGCTTGGTATAATTCAATGTGCTGTTGAGCCATTAGCCGCTTCTCGTCAAGTGCCTCTAATTCTTGAAGTCGAAGAAGATCGTTGTTCTCTGTAGTGAGTTCATTAGCAATGGCAATCCTTAAAGAAGGAATTTGAAGTTCCAGAGGAATAACAGCTTCACAACCATACAGCAGAGAGAAAGGTGTAAAGCCTGTAGGGTTGCGGACCGTAGTTCGGTAGGCCCAATGACATTCACCAAGCTTCTCGCTCCAGTTCCGTTTGTTAGTGGATACAAACTTCTTGAGGAGCTTGATAATGGTTTTGTTGAAGGCTTCAGCTAATCCATTAGCGGCAAGATTGTAGGCTGTAGAAGCAACATTGTCAATTCGATGATCATCACAGAATCTTGTGAACTTCTGGCTGATAAACTGTGGTCCGTTTTCATGGATGATTCGTCGAGGTACACCAAATCGATAGATGACATGGTATTTGACAAAGTTGATGACACTGCTGGTCTTGACTTCGGCCAAAGGTATAGCTTCAGCCCATTTGGAGAAGTAATCGGTTATTGCTAAGATGAACTGATATCCTCTAGAAGAAGGAGGATTGATGGGGCCAATGATGTCCATGCCCCAAGCTTCGAAAGGCCAGGAAGCAGCCGTCGGATGAAGGAACTCCGATGGTTGATGAATGAAATCTGCGTGGATTTGACAAGCTCGACATTTCCTTGCATAATCAATGGCGTCAGAAACCATAGAGGGCCAGTAATAACCCATGCGTCGAATACGATCCTGTAGCTTAGGACCGGATTGATGTACTCCACAAACGCCGTCATGAGCCTCACGTAGTATTTGTTTTGCTTCCTCACCAGCAAGACAGCGCAAGAGTAGGCCGTCATAAGTTCGCCGATAGAGAGTCTTGGTGGCCTGATTGCAGTAGAACCGCAGAGACCGCCGACGAATACTCGTAGCCTCCTTGGGATCTTCAGAAAGTATGTCGTGAATCATAAAGTCGATGAAGGGAGTTCTCCAATCTTCACTGATAACATTGACTTCAGCAAGATTACTGAACTCGATGTTACGATTGTTTTCGACAAAAACAATTATCGATTAGAGATAACCACAAGTTTTTGTCTTCTGATGAGAATGGCTAAGACTGCTACAAGATTGACCAAAGCATCTGCCTCGGTATTGTACGCTCGGCGTATATAATCAATGAAGAAAGCTTTGAATGATGTAGCCATGTTGGTTGCTGCTTCAAAGTAAGGCACCAGATCTTGATGGCGAACTTCATAGGTTCCTCTAACCTGGTTAACAACCAACTTAGAATCACCTTAAACTTCAAGATACTCGATGTCTAGTTGTTTGGCTAGCTGAAGGCCAATGAGTAGAGCATTGTATTCTGCCACATTATTGGAGCAAGGTTCATCTAGGGAGTAGGCTCTTTGGATAACTGACCCGTCTGGAGAAACGAGGACAACTCCAACTCCTGCGACAATGACACCCTTGGGTCCAATTCTTGATGCTCCGTCAAAGAATAGACGCCAAATAAGAAATCCTTCAGAGATCAAGTTGACTTCCAACGTCTCGTCTGGAATTTCATCGTAGAGTTTGGACGTCTCTGGAACAGGATAAGCCGCTAAGAAATCTGATAGTGCTTGACCTTTGACAGACTTTTATGGAACATATACCATGTCATATTGGGCTAGCAGAATGGCCCATGTAGCCAGCCGAGAGTTGAGTGTGCTAGGCTTCTTCATCAGTACCCGAAGAGGATTGACTCGGGATATAACATGAATGGTTTGACCAATGATATAATGTCGAGTCTTTTGAACAGCAAACATGAGAGCTAGGCATTCTTTTTCGACCGGACTATAACGGTGTTCAACACCAATCATAGTACGACTGAGATAATAGATGGCCTGTTCGTGGCCTTCTTTATTCTTTTGGGCAAGTAAAGCACCCAATAAATGATCCATAGCGCGAACATACATTAAGAATGGTATGCCAGAGATTGATGGCACCAAGACTGGTGGATTCATGAGATTCCGCTTGATGTCGTCGAATGCTCGTTGACATTCTTCGGTCTAAACGAAAGAAACACCCTTCTTCATGAGTTGAGTGAATGGTCTGCAGCGTCCAGACAGATTCGAAATGAATCTTCTGATATACGCAAGTCGACCTTGGAATCCTCGTAGCTCTTTTAGGTTGCGTGGAGGACGCATCTCTTGAATGGTTTTGATCTTCTCGGGATCCACGTGTATACCCTTAGAGGTAATGACAAAGCCGAGAAATTTACCACTAGAGACACCCAAGAATGACTTGGTGGGATTCATTTTGAGTTGATGTTGGCGCATGAGATTGAAGATGGTTCTCAAGTCTTGAATGTGATCTTCTTTCAGACGACTTTTGACAGCGATATCGTCAACATAACATTCGACAGTTTTGCGAAGATGATCTCTGAAGATGGTACTTATAGCTCGTTGGTATGTTGCTCCAGCATTCCAAAGGGCATGACAGTATAACAGTAGACTCCACGAGGAGTGCGGAAAGAAGTATGCTTTTCATCTTCAGGATTCATCCGAATCTGATTATATCCGGAGAATCCGTCCAGGAAAGATATTCTTTCGAACCCACAAGTATTGCCGATCATGACGTCCATAATAGGGAGAGGGAACTCGTCTTTTGGACATGCTTCATTAAGATCCCGAAAGTCGATGCAGACTCGAACTTTGCCAGTTTTCTTTAGAACTGGGACAACATTATCTACCCAATCAGGATGCTGCTCTTCTCTGATAAAGCCGCAAGCTATAAGCTTCTTAACTTCATCGTCGATTGCGTCCATCATTTCTGGCTTGAAACGCCGTTGTTGTTGTTTGACCGGTTTTGAATTCGGCAAGATGTTCAGTTTGTGAGTAGCAACTTTGGGGTCAAGACCGGGCATGTCTTCGTAACTCCAGGCAAAGACATCAATGTATTATATGATAAGAAGAATCAACTCTTGCTTATCTGCTTCTGGAAGATTCTTGCTAATGAATATCGGACGAGGTGATCCGTTTTCTCCTACATCAATTTGAACTAATTGATCTTCGGTAGGAGGTTCTCTTTGTTCGAATCGGAGTACCCACTGATTGTCCATCTATTGAGCCCAAGGATCTGTTTCAGAAATTTCTTCAATATCTTCGTCATAACCTTCTGGAAGTTCGATGGAGACCATCTTAGAAGAAACAGTTAATCGATGAATTTGACCGATGCTGGTGTCAGAATTCCATGATCTGGAATCAGAAGAGTTAGAACGTTCTTCGCTATCAGAGTCAGAGACTGCTGGGGATAACATAGGAGGAGAAGCATATCTGAGAACTCTTTTGGTCTTGCTGTAATACATATCTGACTTTTCTTTTGAAATAGCTGTACAAAGAGGAGTCTTTCTACCTTTACCGTAGTTGAGACCGCTTTTGAAGTCATAACCCATTTTTTGGATGATATCTTTTGATTGTTGACTGTAACTCGAAGTTGGAGATGTCCTGTATCGTTAAGTTTACCATCATTCATATAACTGAATTGTTGTTCCGGTCCTTTACTAAAAAGTATTGGACTTTTACCCTTTTTTCGAGAAGGGACAATACGGTAAGAGTCATCTGGGTCTTCAAATGAGACTTCTGTTTGAAGAGATTGTACAACTCCTATTGTAAATGATTTGAAGCTATCTAACATATCCAAATAGCATTTAGTATAATAAATGACATCAATATACTGGAAGGTAGATGCTTTTTCATTGATATGTACATCTGTATTTACAACAGGACCTTTAGCCTTAACAGGCTTGGTCAGATTGATTACAAGAGGGGAAGAAGAAGAACGTGGAGGAAGTTTGTTACGACTGAGGTCGATAACAAGTGGCTCAGAGGAGGTAAGCTCCCTTTTTTCCTTGTTATGAATCAAATCAACAACAAGTGGCTCAGAAGAAGTGAGCTGCTTTTTGTTCTTGTTACAACGTAAATCAATAACAAACGGCTCAGAAGAGGTGAGCTCCCTTTGATCATGATCATCATCAACAGATTTTTTCTGAATTGGCAAGTGAATAGCCAATGGTTTAGAAGACTGAGGATAAGAAACGCGCCCTTTGACAGGTATGATAAGAGTGTCATTGGATACTGCTTCTTGGTCTTCTTCAGTATCCATGGCCAATACTACTTTCATAAATTCTGTCTTGTACATACGAGCGTCGTTGCAGTATGCTTCGACACCCTTAAATGGATAAAGGTCTGCAACTTCTTTGTGAACTTCTCCTTTGTCATCGACATATTTAAAGTATTGATGAAGAGTTAATGGAACAACATTATGTTCATGGAGGAATGGTCTTCCCAGAAGAGCGTTATAAGAACAATCATGATTATCGATGATATAGAAGGTCACCTTTGTGCGAAGATTGCCTATTTGGAGTTTTAGGCGAATCTTACCCAAAGGTTTACTCCTTCCTTGCTTGAACCCCAAGATAGTGGTGATTGTGCTTGAAAGACTATGCACTGGTATCTTCAATGCGTCTAGCATCGTCTTCGGCATGATGCTGAGAGCAGACCCTGGATCTATTAGAATACGATCGACTTTCATCGAATCGACATACCCTGTATAGTAGAGAGGACGATCATGTCTATTATCCTCCAGCAGCATATCCTCCTGAGTGAAAGTGATGTTTGGAATCAACTCTAATATGCTATGACAATGACGACAAGAGACCGGTTCTGCTTCCGACTTTTTAAGAAGAGTTAGGAAAGTTTCAGCCTGCATCAAGGCTTCACTTAGAGTTTCTTGAGTCTCTTTGGAAAGGCGCAAGAACTCGAAGATTGATAGCCTAGCTGGTGTATTGGCTAATTGAGCCAATATATCAAAGTTGTACGGCTTTTCATGTCCTGTAGGAGACGATTTCTTCAGGGGTTTATCAAAGCGGACTTGTTGCTTAAATTTTTCAGCAACCACCGGCTTGGGAGGAATAGGAACTACAACTGGTGAAGATGTATAAGGGATCTCTTCAGAGGAAGTAGATTGTACTAGAACAGGTTCAGAAGAAGAGGCGGGATTCTCTTGAGTTTCAGGATACTCCTTCAAATAGGCTTTCCCTGATCTGGTGCCTAGCAGAATTTCTTCGTCAACTATGGGGTCAAAAGACACCATGTTGCAAGTCTTTGTCTTACTTTTGGAGCGGTCTTTCTTCTTAAAAGAAGAGGAAACTTCGAACTCTGAAGCAAGATCTGGATGGATCCACATAACTTCACCATTGTCAAGAGACAAGGGAATGAGACCTTCATTTTGTGGAGGAGGGAGATTCTCAATCTCAAGAGTAGCTTTGGGAATAGGAATGACACCATGATGTACCATCTACGGAGGAAGTCACCAAACTGGACTGAAACCATATTTGCAGTAACAGTCTTCGCGTCTTGCTGCAGAGTGACGACACCAGCATTGACAAGCCCTTGAATTTTGCCTTTGAGCACGTAGCATGCTCGAGTAGGGTGTCCAATGAACCTGTGGTAGACACAATATTTAGAATGATCTGTCTTACCGACTTCATCAGGTTTCTTTGGGTCTGGGAGCTGAATCTTGTTGCTTTTGAGTAAGCAATCAAAGATGCTTGCAGTGTCATTCTCGTCGAAGGAATATTCTACTTTCGGACGAGGTTCCCTTGGAGGAGGTACAGAAGGAGTAGAAGTGGATGTAGGGGAGCCACATTGATAGCCAAAGATTCTTTATTCTTGTTCAGATTGATGTTCAAAGTCTCTTTTGCTTTGCGGTTGTTCTGGCGGTTGCCACCACCTGATGTCTGGTGTTCATCCCGGTCGGGGTTAGACATTTGTACCCATAATTGCTTGAACTTGTCAGCGCTAACTTCAGCAGATTTTGCGTTGACAATAAAAGAGGGCCAATCTTGGAACTGAGTAGATCCTGTCCACATACTGATGATAGGCAAAAGATTTGCCTTAAAAGTATCAATAGTGACAGCAGCTGGAGTTCCGGGAGGCATCTTTAAGGCTTCACGGCAGAACCGTTCGATGAAACTCTCAGCAGTTTCATTGTGTTTCTGTTTGATTTTGTTGAGAGCCGACATAGTCATGTCGTTGAATCCTTCATAGAACCGTTCTAAGAAGATTTGCTTGAGACCTGAGAAAGAAGTGATACAACCATCGGGCAAACTTTTGTACCAGTCGTATGCTACGCCGACTAAACAACCGACGAACACTCTGGTAAGAAGAGCGTCATTTGGCTGAAGTTGGACAGTCATAACCTCAAAGTGATTAATGAACTGACTTGGAGATGTGCTGCCATCAAACAGCGAAATAGTTAGGATCTTGTACTTCGGAGGAAATGGGACTTCCTTCCATTCAACTGGGTAGGGCTGCTTGATCCCCAATCTTTGCAAGTTGTCCTTCTCTTTGAAAGCTTCGAACTGAGTTTGCAGGAGCTTCACAGCTTCATTGGCATTTCCACTGATGTAGAAGGAGCAGGCTGAACCACAGTGGTAGGAGGAGGAACAGCATGATAAGCACTACCCTAGCACCTGACTGACTGGGTGTAGGTTGGACTTGTACAGGAGGTACTTGAGTAGGTGCTACCCCCAATCCCGCATTGACAGGCACCGATGATGCTATGATTTCAAGATTTATATGTAGTACGGTCGGTGGTACTGTATGTTGAGCCACCATAATGGAATGCATACTAGCGACCATTTCTGTCATTGTCTTCAATTTATCTTCTAGTGCAGCTATTCTTTGTTCTTGACTAGCTGAACTGGAAGCATCGGGATCTTCATTGACAACCTAAGCTGTCACTTCCCTGGGTACAGTGGAAGACACCGTCTGTTCTGAGCTTTTGCTATATGCATCATCGTCGGAGAAAGAATCATCTCCTGAGAGAGAAGGAAGAAAATGACCAGAAGGATCTTGAAGATTCCTTTGACCGATTGTGTCTCGGCTTCGGGAACGGGTATGTTGGAATACTCCTTCAGAGGATTCTTGGAGTAAATCCAAGTACCGTTGGCTTGGCTTGCGAGGCTTCCCATGCTTGGAGTACCTCCTACCCCCAGTGTCTCTGGAAGTCATGTTGACGGAGGCGTATAAAACCTCGTCTTCATCTTCAGACATCAGTTCAGAGTTAAAAAAGTTCAGACGATCGAAGACAGATCGTCTTGTTGTTTGACAACAACACTTGATAACAACTTTGTGATTACAATGATGATGATCACTTGGTTGAATTGAAAGTGTTGAAGTGTTGTCCCGTCTTTGCTGGAGGTGTTCTCGAAGATCGGAAATAGCAACAGGACGAGCAAAACTTTGAGGGACTTGTTCTTTGATAACATTTGGAACATGGTTCCGATTCTTCAAATGTTTTGTCCCTTGGGTGTACAGGGAGGTGCTCACTTCATTAGCATAGGTGTCCGGATTCTTGATCCTAGAAGTCTGCTTTTGATGATGTTTGTTCTTCGGCATTGGCTATTTGCGTTTTACCGAAGTTGACCTGGTGAGATAAGTTCTTAAATCTGCAAACTCACCCCCAGGGGTTTCTGTCTGAGACACCAGCAATTTTCCCTGTCTGGAACGGGAGATCTTGAGGGTTGGAAGATCCTGGAACTCTGCTACCGGAGTAGGCAGAATACCTCTTGATCAGTACAAGTTCTTTTAGCATGGAGAGAAGAATCCTTGTTTGAAAGAATTTTTGTATTGACTGATGCCGGAGCACATTCAGGTTGATCTTCAACGGTAAAAACCGAAGAAGACTGAGAAAAGACCAAAGGGCCTTTTCCTTTGTTTTGGGAAGAAGGATTAGCTAAAGAGCGTTTTCCTCTGTTGTCCTCCAAGTCATAAGACGAGGAAATTCGAGAAAAGACCAAAGGGCATTTTCCTTTGTTCTGGAGAGGAGGAGGAATAGCCAAAAGACTACCCCCAGTGGATTGTGCAGGAGCAGCAGGGTGTTGGAGAGGAGTAGCACTCTTCTCTTTGTTGTGAGAAGAAGAGAGATTAGCCAAAGGGCTGTCTTTCTTGGATTGCGCAGACATGGTTTGCGCATGGGTGGATGGCGTACTGGCAGGTTGCGCAGGAGAGTCCTTGACATAGGACTTTTTGGTTCTGGCCACAGACACTGTGGTTTGCGCATCATAAGTTCTGGCCACAGAGTGTTTAAGATACACTCTAGTTGCTGGAGCATCAGTTTGCGCAGGAAGATGGACAGCCAATTGCGCCAGAGACAGAGGAGTTTTATACTTTGACAAGGCAGCATAAGAAATCTTCTGTGCACTGACAGCAACAGCTTGCACATGAGTAGTTGAGACAGATTGTGCAACAGTCTTAGTGACAGCAACTGTAGACTGTGCAGCAGATTGCGCAGCAGGTTTCTTGGCAGATTGTGCAACAGTCTTACTGACATAGTTGATGGACTGCGCAGCATTCTTGGAGACCCACACTGGGTGCACTTTGCTCATGGCAGAAGTGGTTGCAGTGCGAGGAGTGGTCTTAGAGTTGATTATGGCTTCATAGGCTGTCTGGTTGACCTTTACAACCAGCGTCTTCTGCGTCTTCCCGATAGACGCTACGTCACATTGAGTTGTCACTTCTTCGTCGGAGGAGAAAGTCGTCCTCAGCAGAGTCGCCATTTTGTTTGCAAAAACAAAAGTGTAGAACTTTATTGATACAAACTTTGTAAAAGATTACAAGAATTCAGGGAAAGTACAACTGTAGGAATCTAATCTAGAAGACGATTGCTTTATCCCTTGGACGATGTGAACTTTGAAGACTGTAGCCTCTGAAGTTGACTTGAAGGCAAAAGCCTCGGAAGAATGCAGCAGCACTTGGGCAAGAACTCCTGAACTCTCTGAACTTTAATGTCTGATCTCTAATTTATGATCCCTGATCTATGATCCCCTTGAATGGAGACTTGAAAATCTATTTATAGAGTTCTGGAAATAACTAATTTTCAGTTATTATGGATGGCGCAAGCTGGATTGTGCCGGAACTGGATTGCGCAGCTTCAGACTACGCAGGCAGTTGTTTGATCGTGGACCAACTGTCTTGGACACATGGCATCATTTGATTGAAATGCGCATGATCGTGTGAAGGCGGTTGCCACGTAACGAGCATTTGATGGCATGAATGCCACGTGTACTTTTGTCAGAATGAAGTGTGCCACATGAATTGTGCTGACTTCAAATTGTGCAGAGATGGATTGCACTGAGATAGATTGCGCTGGCATGGATTGTGCTGCGTGTACAGCTATCCTCGAGCGCTGTGCGGCGCAGTAAACGAACAGTCCCCTCGTTCTTCGTGCTGTCAGCTGCCATAAAGATTTGATTTTGTCAGATACTGATGACAATGCCACGTCAGCCTGCGCAGTTGAAATTGTGTGCAGTAGAGTGTGCGCAATCTGATTGATGCACAATCTGAGGTCTGCATAGTTCATTTGAAAGTTGTATTTCTTGATTTTCTTACTTTGTTGATAGGTGCAACTTGATTTTTTAGGACCTACACCCACGACCAAATCTACCCCCTATTCTCTCCTCCACAACTCTTCCTACACTTCAGCACCCACTCCCCTCCTTAAAACCCATCCAGCACTCAACTCTCCCTACACTTCAGCACCCACTCCTCTCCTTAAAACCCATCCAGCACTCAACTCTCCCCCTCACATTTCATTCCTCTCCCTCAAACCTTACCACCGAACCCGAGCCTCCGGTCGACCCTAGCGACCTCCCGTGCCGCTCGCCCCCGGCCAACTCTGGCCGACCCCAGCGAACTCCGATCCGACCGCGCCCAACTCCGGCTAACTCGTGCCGCCTCCCAGCGCCCTGTCTCCCGCCCGCGCGTGCAGTTCTCGCCGGCCTCCTCCCGTGCCCGGCTAGCGCCCCGCCGGCCGCTCCCCGGCCGTGCCCCTCCGACCGAGCCAGCCGCTCGGCCGCTTCCTGCCGTGTCCGCCCGGTCAGATCCACCTCCCGACCGGCACGATCAGCCCCCTCCGACCAGATTTCCCCGCCGGCCTCCGCCCGCCTCTGTCCCGAGGCCGCACGCTGCCGCGTCTTCCCCGACGACCCCATTCTTGTCCGACCAGCACCCCTGCGTACTGTTCCACCGACCAGCATCTCTCCGACGATTTAGAGTCCCCGTGTCGTTGGCCATCGCCTTCCCGGCGTGACCCCGAGCCCTATCGGCTCCGCTCCGAGTTCCGCAGTGCTTTTCTGACTTGGTTTTCCTTTTTTCGTGAAATTCTTTCTTCTTATACTTCATCTGAGAGCTTTAACCGAGCAATTGAGTTATAACTTCGTGTCCCGTGTCCCTGCCTTAGATAGTCTATGATGAAACGGTCCCGATCCCGTTCCGGGATTCGGTATTTTGAATATGGTTGCTTTTGGGTGATACATAGAGTATCGGTTACGTCGCGTCGTATTTTCTATTTCGAATTGTTGTGCTGTATTCATTTTTGGGTTGGTGATCCCTGGTTTGGGATATTTAATTGTGTTGTGGTTGGCATCCTCCCAGGATTGGGTTGTCCCAATTATAGAGGAAATGCTGCCCAAATTTTTAGAAAATATTTTTAAAAGGGATTTTCTTACAAAAAATTAGCAGTTGAATAAAACCTGTTTTCCAAAGAAAACCGGTCTTTGCAAAATAATTTATAGATTGGATTTTGTTGGTTTTTGGATTTTATGGATTTTGTATCCCCAGTTAGGCGATGACCATAACGGTCGAACGAGCCTCGGCGAAACGCAAACGCTACAGGGTTTCCTGTACGTTGAGGCGTTAGCCAGCAACATGAGATTACACGACCAAGTCTGAGACTCTTTTATTTTTAATTTAATTATAATTTATTTTTAGAACTGGTACTGCTTTTAGTATTTATGGTACAGGGCCTCGGCCTACTGTTTGGACCGTTCGCGGCACTCAGAGCTCACCTTAGGATTAATTAATTTATGTAAATAATTTGTAAAGGGCATAGGTCCAGTTTTCTTTTATTTCTCTGTGACCCTGTATTGTGTAGCGTAGCTTTTTCTTATTTTTCTGGAATGTTATTTTTGCCGTTAAACGCGTAGAATATAAAAATGGATATTTATTTTATAAAGTAAATTAATAAGTTTTCTCATAATTAATAATCTAGTAATTTAAGCAAATCACATGTTTTCTCATTTAAAAGAAAAAAGCATAGTTTTATATATATATTTATTTAAAATATAAAGTTTTTCCAAATTAACCGATAATTGCTATTTTTCTCAATTAATCAGTAACCGACTTATTTAATTAAAATAATAACGAACATAGAATGCGACGTTAGACATTTTTCGGTAGATTAACTAAGTAACTTAAAATCTGACTAGGGTCTGCTTCTAGAGATTGTAACTAGCACACCTAGAATGGTTTCATTATGGTTCTAAGTCAAGGTTCTCAACTGTAGGATCTTGGAGACGTACTTGACTTCCTCCTCGATACCGACATTTCCATCCAGTCAATTAACAGAGGCAAGTTACAGTTATA
The DNA here is from genome assembly GCA_029216955.1 of Iris pallida. Classification (NCBI taxonomy): domain Eukaryota; kingdom Viridiplantae; phylum Streptophyta; class Magnoliopsida; order Asparagales; family Iridaceae; genus Iris; species Iris pallida. The sequence goes on from JANAVB010035418.1 coordinate 1,768,035, forward strand.
TTTTCTTTATTTTATTTAGTAATTATATAGTTGCATGTTAAACCACATTGCTACACGAAACCCTCTCCTAGGGTTCAAATATTGATTGATATTGATTGTGGAAAATTAGGGGAATAGTGTAACGTTTATGACCAATACCCCTATATTGCATGATTGTGCGAGCTTATCCTTCTTACACACGGGGATAAGCCGTATCGCGTCGCTAGGACGCTATTGTACTACCCAAGCCGGTCATAGACACTTACACATTCAAATCACATTGTTTTTAATTGTTAAATTGCTGAAAAATATTGTTTCAACTGTTTAGCCTGCACTTTTCCATTATTACTTAAAATATGAGATACATATTTATACTTGCACCCTCCTGACTGGAGATCACATTTTTAGGTGACATTGAGGATGGTGAGCTATTGTACAAAAGCTACTATGACCCGGTATTGTATGCTATGGTGTTGCCAAAGTCCCCTTGGAGGACGCATGACCTGGGGCCGATGAGTCGACCGCCTAGCTAGTTGTTTCCCAGTTTTTCTAGTTTTATTGTTTTGGACTTTTGTTAATTTTACTTCAGTACTTTATTTCAATTCTTCCATTTCCAGTTGTACTTTTCAATTGTTAAATAAAAAGTTTAAAATTTTTGTATATTAGAGTTGTGACAAATGTATAGATGTGGTTGTGAATACCTGCATGTAGAACAGCTTACTGCCGCCGTCTCACAACGGTGCAGGCTGGGCATGATTCGGTTCGACCTAAATAATTTAGGGATCGGGTCGTGACATATTTTTAGTGGTGGCCCATGCAGGTCCGGAAATAACAACTTAGAAAAACATATCTAGAAACAATTAGAATACTAGAACATTGATTTGTCACAACATAGGTCCGAATTATATTATAAATAAATATTTTTGTTTGTTATAGGTTGGTAGGCTACCTTGCTTATGTTTTGCATCCTAAACCTTATCTAGCATAGGCCGATTGAATGGTGGTCTATTTTACTATCTACATTAGTTTCTAGATTTTATATATCTTTTAGTGGCCCTTGGCTTTCAGAGGTTATTTTCCTCCATATCCTTATCATACCCCAGCATTCCTTAGCATCCATACTCCTTTGTTATTGTAGGATTAGAATTTTTCCCAATCTCCTTCTTCAACAAACCTATTTCAAAATTTTCAATTAGTTGATCAAATCATACTTCCCTATCTTTATTTAGAATCTAGATCTATTTCACTATTTAGAGTTCAAATTCTCTTTTAGCAAACTTGGTAAACTTTTATCTATCCAGAGTATTTTTACGACTAGTATATCCAACCATTTATCATGACATTATTTTCAATTGACTTTCTTGGGACCAATCCCGTACCAAATTCTTCTGGAACCATAAAGCCCCAAGGTTAATTATTACCAAAAGAATTGGTTTAACTTAGCTTGTTCACGAATCTTCCAAGGGAATTATTTTTCAAAAATAATTCCAATATTGATTGATATTTCCTAAGTTATTCTAAGACCAAGAATATTTTCATTTGTTGACTTCCTCCACTCAACTTGAAACCTCACTCTCTCTAAGAACTTCTTGATCAGTTTAAGGCCTAGAAAGCTTCCAAAAACTCAATACTTGAGTATCATGAAGCAGGAACGGTCAGAGAATTAATTCTATTCTATTATTGAATTTTCTTTTTGTCATTGAAATTTTTTTGAATGGTTGAGCTATCCCTTTGAAATTCCCATGGACAAAGTTAAGAAAATATTCAGTGAGCTAATATGATTTCGCATATATGCATTACAGTCATTTATCTGAATTATGGAAACTGCAAGTCTACTGCAGCTAGTTGCGCACTGGCGGGACATAGGCTCTAAGTTGAAGTGATTCAGGTGTTGATAGATTTTTGGATATTATTGAGACTACGTCCTAAATGCATCAAATTTCTCTCCTTTGTTGTTCCGCCAGAAATGGATAAAGTTGATAGACCACTCGGTAACCTATCATTATTCAAGTTATGGAGCCAAAATTTACTGCAGTCAGGTGCACTCTGGCGAAGCATAAATTTGAGGCAAAGTGACTTCGGATATATTTGGTTTCCGAATATTATTAAGACATTATTCGTATCATGATTGTCTTTTTAGCACCATCAAATTATTCTGACTGTTGTCTGAATAAAGGATTTGTATTTTTAATGGCTTTCTATTTTCAGTAATCTCTTATCACAGCCAGAAAGGATCGATTTTTTATAAAAATTGTACTTGATTTTTTTTTCTTGAACTATTTAGGACCATATCAATCTCTATTGACTCAATCTCTTTCATGTTTCAACCTTAGTACGTTGTATATATATATTTTTATATTGATTGATTGATTGATTTATTTATTATTATTATTTTTAGTTACATATTCTGGAAGCTGTATATAGTTGTGGTTAGCTTTATATATTAAATAGTTGATATACATCTTGTAGATGACTATATGTTAATAGTTGATAGCTATATGCGGGAGAAACATAGATTGTTACCTATCTCATTTCTAGTAAGGGCATATTTGGAATCAATATTAGTTAGCTAAAGGGTAGGAAAGGTAGAAGAATACCTTAAGAAAGCTAGTATTGAGAGAGTGGTATGCTTTAACTTGTGACTTATTCGGGTTATAACTGTTGGTAGTGCTCACCAGTGCCTAAATCTCATTCAAAAAATGATGGTATTTGACGATTTTGAGTTTTATGCTTAAAGGAAGAGTTATTGAAGATAAAGGAAGACGTAGGTAGAGTTAGCGAGAAAAGTATAGGATTTGGTAATGTTCTCCCATGGAGGAAGTGAATTTGGATTATATAAAACATTTGAATATAATGATCAAGTAAAGGAACACTTGACTAAGATCAACTTTTATGATTAGATGACTACTATACCTAGAAGGAACGGATATAGCCATGAAAGGAATAACACGAGCAATGGAATGATAGGTTCTAGAGAAGGAATAAGCAGAGAGGAATTGAGATAAGACCATTGGCATACAACTTTGGAAAGGAGCGATTGAATTTGCAATTTCTGCCAAACATTGGAGGCTCATATTGGTTATGGTAAGAACGATTAGGATTCTGTGGTATTTTGCTAATGCATTTGGATGAGAACGATTGATAGGTGCATAGTTAAAGATTAGAGTTGATTAATAATTGTAATTCTGTCAATTGATTTCAAGAATTAAAAATTCTCGAATATAGGTCATGGATCAACTTAAAGAATTTTCTAAGGATTTACTATGGCAAAGGAAGATTGTAATTTTGATGTAGTCAATTTTGGAAGAATGGCTGACAATTGGAAGTTGATGTCTGTAAAATGGTTTGATCGAGAGGCATACTTGAAATTGAAATACATTTGGCATGCGAGTTACATACAACAACGGAAGAAAATTTGATTTAGGTGATTTATGATTCAAAATAGAGTAGTTCCAATACCTTGGTGGCTGCCTTAGTTTTCTGTAGATACTTAGAGTTCAACTAGTTTAGCAAGTTAGAAATTGATTTTTGCTTGGGGTATTAATAAGATTATTATTTTGTAAGTTATTTTTCCCGCATATCCTACCTTTGATCCTTGAAATAGTGACATGATATTTTTCTGTCCCCTTTTGTTTATCATCAGCCCTCAATAGGAATTACCTTATTCGATTGCATTCTTATCATAAGTTATATTATTCTAATCATCTTTGCTATCCTACCATCATACAACTTTTTATCTTTTCTGAGTCACAAACCCTTGTACCCCATTCCAATTTGATTTGACATTTTAGTCCCTCATCTCAAACAATTTTATTACTTTATGCCTTCTCAATAAACTGTGGACGTTCGTTTCTTTCTTGCCTTGTCTGTTTCACGAGACCTTATTTTCTCCTATTTTTGATCATAACTGTACCTAGATTTTCCTCGTGCCTAAAATGATTTTGATCTCAACAAAATTTCAACCCTATCTCAGATCATATCTAGATAATTCTGATCGTGCCGATATTTTATCATTGTACCTAGTGATTATGCCTAGAATCCGATCGTGCCTGATGATTTAAGATCTTGTTTTTGATCAAGGTTAATTGATTTTGATTGTAGCCTGGCCCTTATCTTTGAAATTTCGAGGACGAAATTTTCTAATGAGGGAAGGTTGTAAAACCCGCAACTTGATTTTCTGGAATTTTTCGGATAAATTGGAATCATTGCATTTTTGGGATATTTGTCCGATTTTGTTTTGTCAACATTGACCTGGATTCCCAGTTAGAGTTTTATTATTATTATTATTATTATTATTATTAGTCGGATTAGGAAAATTTTATTTTTAAAAATTAATTATTGGATCTTGTTTGTGGCCTGTCTCCGATTCCGTGCCCGGAGTCCAACCCCGGGTTCGGACACCGACCCCGTTTCCCGAACCTAAATTCGTTTTCAGTCCCGAACCCATCCTTAAATCCCTAATTAATTATTTAACCTTAGATTTATTTATAATTCTATTTTTTTAGTTGAGAAGAAAAAAAAAGGAAAAAAAAAAGAAAACTGTTGTAACTCATGGCTTTTCACCTTTCATCTCCTTGTAACCTACACACGACCTTTGGCCTTTCATTTCTTCATAACCCCCAACCTCTCTCCCTATATAAAGAGAGGTTGAGATATCTTGTAAGTGGCACTTGAGTGATTTATATTATACGAGTATACTTCGTCACATCTTTGGCGTGTTTGAGTTTTTGCCTTACAACACGTTATCAGCACTTTGCTCGTGCAACGCCGGAGACCCGATGTACCGTTCGTTTTTTTACCTCCTTCCACCGTACGGTAATAATGGCAATTTTTAAACTGACATTTTCATCCTAAATAACTAAATAAAGTACTTATTCTTGTCATATACTCGTATATAAGAGCTCATATATAAGAGTATCTGTTATGAATTATCTAGTACTTGTGTCAAATGAAGAAAAAGAAATTCATAAAAGAAATTTTTTTGGACTAATTTTTTGGAAGAATATGTTTTATTAAAACAAGTAACTACAGTAGTATTGAAGAATATACTTTCTTTGTTATAACAGACTATTTGATAAAAGAAAAAAAGAGGAAAACAAAAGTTTTTTTTTTCTTTTGTCCAATTCTACATTACTTGCTAAACTTTGTTGTTTGTCTTTACTGTTTGTAATGCTAATCTTGTTTTCAAAGAAAAAAATATAAACATATTTTGTCTCAAGTGGGTTTTGAACCCAGGACCTATCGGACCAGAACCTTAAAGTAGCCTTTTAGACCAACTTCCCCATTTTAGCTATTGTCACATATTGCTCCTTCCTTCTTGTTATCTGGGATTTGGAGAGCTAACATTTAAATGCTAACATTTTTTTGGTAATGATGGATTTGAGCGCCTCCGTGGCATCTGTGTCCCGACGAGCGCCTCAGTAGCATTTTTTTTATGTTGCTCAACGAATCATTGTAACAGATGAATAATAAAATTGTATTTTTTTGTCGTTATTTTTTGGGCGTCGCTTTATTAGACGTCGAAAAAATAGTTGACATTTTATTGGTACCGCTTGCTTAGGCACCAATTCTTTTGTGTGTTGTTGCTTGCTTATGTTGTATGTTTTTTTTTGCGTAATTACGGAAAAAAATAAACTTGAAAATTTTGACAAATGGTTTTGGCTACATAAACTAATTCTGGCACCGCCAAATTTGGGCCTTCCAAAATAACATTTTTGGCTAATTTTTTTCAAAAGCAACACTCATTTTGAGCACGCACTAAGTTGTCACCTATTTTGCACAGTTCGTAAATATTGTGAATTTTGAAAAATCTTATTTATTCTTACATTTAAAATTTTTTTTACGAAGTCTCTCCGAATAGGCTCATCTATTTGGGTATGATGTCAGAAAGAACTTGGGGCTTGGTTTTTAAGCGGTCCCTGGTGACCCTCCTCCCTTATTTTCCCGCCTGGTCATATTCACGTAAAGCTACTGAAAGGGGTTGACCGAATATTATTTTTCCTCAAATTGTATTTATAATTATGAATTTTTGCAAGAAACTAATTGACCTATCTATATCGGCCCGTCGATCGATATAAGAGAATTTTTAAAACAAAAACAAAAAATATTTTTATTTACGATTGTTTGTTGTTGCTTATACAAAGCAAATCCATATAAACCTATCGTTTTATATGTTGACTGATCAAGATTTTTTCTCATGTTGTAGAAAAATGTCGATCAAGATTGATTTTTCTATCCTTGAAGCCTTTGGCAAGAACTACTTGGACTGGACGCAAGACATCTAGAACCATGTAGATGCGCAGGGCCTCTTGGACGTCATCTATAACGAAGAAGAACGCGAAGTGGAAGTCACTCGCTCAATGAACGCCAAAGCGATGATTCTATTCTGCAGGCATTTATCTGATGCCATGAAGGCGGAGTTTATTGAAATCTCCTCGGCGAAGACGCTATGGGACTCTCTGAAAGAGCGATTCGACCACTAGAAGACCATATGGCTACCTAAAGTGCGCCATGACTGGTTGAACCTGCGCTTCCAAGACTTCAAGAGCGTAACTGATTATAACAATGACGTTTGCAGGATTCGATCACTTCTCCAATACTGCGGTGAGATATTAACTGACAGTGATCTATTGGAGAAAACATATACCACATTTCCTTCCAATGACAACTTGCTCCATAAGCAATACCGTTAGTCTAAGTTTACCAAGTTTTTCGAGCTCATCACCCAGCTTTTACTAGACGAGAAGAACAGTCTCATTTTAATAAGAAACAACAATTCTCGTCCTGCTGGAACAAAGGCAATTCGAATGCCTAATGCAAACGCTCTCCGTGGACCAAATTCACGGTGGAAACGAGACAAGGGCCAGTCGTCCCAGCCAAGGAACATAGGCGAGTTTAAGTCTCGTCATCCAAAGCGAGGTTCTAACAAAACCAAGGACATTTGACTCCTAGACAGTCTTATGGTAAGAACCAACGGGCCAGTCGTCCCAAAGCGAGAATGGAAGGCCAAGCGTCTACTCTCTGCTACAAATGTGGTACTTATGGTCATATGCAACGGACTTGCAGGGCAACCCCCCAAGTCATGAAAATCTAAATCTTGAGACCCCCGATTTTGTAGCAGAAATGGAAGAATGAATCTCCATTTTCTCTCTATATTTGATTTAAGTCATGAAACTTTTGGTAGTTTGTATTTTCTGTTTTCTCGATAAATTAAAGTTCTACTTCGAGCACTTTTCTCAAACGTGTGAGAAACTTTAATATTCTTTACTTATAGGCATGGACCACGGGGCAGTAGATTGTCTGGTTGATAGTGGAACAACTCACACTATCTTGATAGATAAATCATACTTTATCTCCTATACGCCTAAAGTAACCTCAGTGACAACCATTTCGGAACCCTCAACCCTTGTTCAAGGTTTTGGCACAGCCTATTTTTTATTGTCCGATGGTACTCCCGTTGAAGTATCAGAGGCCTTATATTCTCCAAGGTCCAGTCGTACCTTACTGAGTTTTAAGGGTATTCGAGAAAACTTATTTCATGTTGAAACTGCTCGAGAACATGGCTTCGAGTATCTTTTCATTACCTCCACTCAGTACGGCCAAAAGCATATCATGGAGAAGTTGAAAAGTCTTTCAAGTGGTTTGTATCTCACTACGATACAACACATCGAGAGTAATCTCATCATTCGCTGAGCGCTAGTTGATGAGAGCATTTTTATGCTATGGCATGACCGGCTGGGTCATCCGGGTCAAAATATGATGCTTCGCACTATGAATGCATCACATGGGCATCCTCTTGGAGGAAAGAATTTTGTTATAAATCCGAAAAACCTTTGCCAAGCTTGCTCGATTGGGAAGACGAATCTCAAGCCGCTCCATGTGAAACCTACGAGAATGGTTTCTCAATTCCTTTAAAGAATTCATGGAGATATTTGTGGACCAATCCAACCAACATGCGGACCATTTAAATACTTCATAGTTTTGGTTGATGCATCGACTAGATGGTCACACATAGTGTTGTTGTCCACCCGAAATGCAGTGTTTCCTAAACTCATCGCCCAGATCATTAAGTTAAGGGCTCACCATCCGGATTATCCGATAAAGTCTATTAGACTTGATAATGCCGCGGAGTTTACATCGAAGACTTTCGATGACTATTGCATGACTTTAGGAATAAATCTTAAACACCCCGTTGCATATGTTCATACCCAAAATGGCCTAGCGAAAGCTTTTATAAAGCGGCTGCAAGTAATAGCGCGGACCTTGGTTATGCGCACCAAACTCCCACTATCTGTATGGGGCTATGAAATTTTGCACGCTGTGAATTTGGTCCGTCTGAGGCCCATGGACACCCAAACACTTTTCGCGTACTAGCTGGTTACTGGATGTGAGCCTGACGTCTCACATTTACGTGTGTTTGGTTGCCTAGTCAATGTTCTAATTGAGCTGATAAGGCGTTCAAAATTTGGACCTCAGAAGCGACGGAGAATATATGTCGGTTATAACTCCCCGTCCATCATTCGCTATTTAGAGCCCTTGACATGCGATCTCTTTACCGCGAGACACGCGGATTATGACTTTGATGAAGCAATCTTCCCGTCGTTAGGGGAAGAAATGCACGCTAACGTTGATGAGAAACGACGTAAATTAGCATGGCATGTGCCATTTTTGCTCATCATGATCCCCCCTCTGCACATAGTGATAAGGAAGTGCAGAGGATTCTAGGTCTGCAAGATATTACAAATCAAATGCCAGACGCATTTAGCGACCTAGCAAAAGTCACGAGATCAATTATACCTGCTGCAAATGTGCCTGCAAGGATAGACATCCCTGAGAGACGCCATATTTCTGTGAAATGTTGCTCTGGTCGAACCCGCCGAGCAAAGGACGCTGCCATCGGTCGTCCAGTCCGCTGCTATTCCCAAGAAGAAGGGAAGACCTGTTGGTTCCAAAGATGTTCTGCCCCAGAAGCGGATAAATCTTGTTGAAAGCGTTTTGCTACATGAGATCATTAAGGATCACGGTGATGTATTAGAAGAGCGCGTTCCAGATGAAACGCCTATTCCTAATCATGCCGATAACCTTGAAATATCCGTCGAGTATGCTAGCTTAGACGATATTTTCAAGCAAAATGAAACTGTCATCGATGATGTGTTCATATACTCAGTGGCCAATGACATTATAAACAATGATGACATGGAACCTCGCAGCATTGCCGAGTGTCAACGACGAACGGACTGGCCACAATAGAAACAAGCAATCTAGGCTGAATTATATTCCTTAGCGAAAATAAGCATGTTTGGACCTGTAGCTCCAACACCACCCAATAATAAACCAGTTGGTCACAAATGGGTCTTTCTAAGGAAGCGTAATAAGAGAAATAAGATTGTGCGATACAAGGCTCGTCTTGTGGCGCAAGACTTCTCACAATGCCCTGGAATTGATTACGAGGAGACGTATTCTCCCGTAATGGACGTCATAATGTTCCGCCACTTAATCAGTTTAGTAGTTTCCGAAAAACTAAATATGCAGCTCATGGATGTGGTCACAGCCTATCTCTACGGGGATCTGGACACAGTGATATACATGAGAGTCCCTGAAGGACTAAAGATGCCTGAATCAAGTAGTTCTCGACCACGGAACGCGTTCTCGATTAGACTGAGGCGTTCGCTATATGGATTGAAACAATCCGGGCGAATATGGTATAACCGCCTAAGCGAATACTTGATCGATTTGGGATACATTAATAACGAACTTTGTCCATATGTGTTCATAAAGAAATCTACTTCAGGATACGCAATCATCACGGTCTATGTAGATGACATGAATCTCATAGGAACCGAAAAAGACGTGTCAGAAACTGCTGATATCCTGAAGAGGAAATTTGAGATGGAGGATCTTGGGAAGACACGATTTTTCCTCGGCCTGCAGATCGTGCACCGTAAAGATGGAATTCTTGTCCATCAAGCGAACTACACCCAAAAGGTGTTGAGACGCTTTAGTCATTTTGGCGTTAAGCCATCCGCTACTCCCATGATCGTCCGCTCTCTAGACATTACTAAGGACCCATTCCGTCCAAAGGAGGACGACGAAGAGATATTGAGTCCTGAGTGCTCTTATCTGGGTGCAATAGGCGCTTTATTGTACTTGGCCCAATGTACTAGATCGGACATCTCGTTTGCTGTGAATTGTCTAGCTCGACATAGCACCGCGCCAACACGTCGCCATTGGAATGGCATAAAAGATATTTTTCGCTACCTTAAGGGTACTACGGACTTGGGCTTATTATATCCCTACGCGGTTTTGAGTGAGTCCAACGCTCTTGGCACTCGAAGCAACGTGACCCTTGTTGGCTACGCCGATGCGGGATACTTATCTGATCCGCACAAGGGGCGTTCCCAATCTGGTTATGTCTTTACCATTGGGAACACGGTGATTTCTTGGAGGTCTCGCAAACAGACCTTAGTGGCTACTTCAACGAACCACTCTGAGCTACTCGTGCTCTATGAGGCGACTAGAGAGTGTGTATGGCTTCGAGCTGTTATCGTATATGAGGACAATACCGCTGTTATTGATCAAGCGAAACATGGTTACATCAAAGGGGATGCTACCAAGCACATATCGCCCAAGTTGTTCTTTACACATGAACAACAAGCGCTTCAGAAGATTGAAGTGCAACACATTGGATCGGAGAATAACCGTGCAGACTTGTTCACCAAGTCATTACGAAACACTCGTTCCAGAAACATGTCAGAGCAATTGGACTTAGAAAACTTTTAGAGCTAGCCTAAGTGAAACATGTTTCCTGCACCCTGTTGTGTGCATGTGAGGGGGAGCGCCCCAACGAGCGCCTCCAAACGCCCTGTTGTGCGTATATCCCGCGCCCTGTCGAGTGCGAGTGAAAAGGGGAGCATCATGATGTATGCTTGTGTACTCTTTTTCCCTTAGACCAAGGTTTTTCTCCATTGGGTTTTCCTTGGCAAGGTTTTTTTTAACGAGACACAGTTCAAATCCCTTATTCACTAAGGATTATTATGATCAGGGGGAGTATCCAGTTGTATACTTCTAAACCATCGTGTACACTTTTGTCCTTCGATCAGCAATTTTTTTCCACTGGGTTTTCCCTGACAAGGTTTTTACGAGGCACCTTTGTAATGGTTAGTTTACCCCCATCACACTGGCCTGTGTGTACTCTTTTGTCCTTCGACCAAAGTTTTTCCCACTGGGTTTTCTTTGGCAAGGTTTTGACGAAACACAAATAGGTGGTCAAATTTGAAGGTGCAAGCTACAGACAGACAAAGAAACTCAGAGGTGTTTACAAGAAGAATTTTTGGAGAGCCAAGGGGAGTGTTGTAACTCATGGCTTTTCACCTTTCATCTCCTTGTAACCTACACATGACCTTTGGCCCTTCATTTCTTCATAACCCCCAACCTCTCTCCCTATATAAAGAGAGGTTGGGATAGCTTGTAAGTGGCACTTGAGTGATTTATATTATACGAGTATACTTCGTCACATCCCTGGCGTGTTAGAGTTTTTTCCTTACAACAAAAACTAACTAAATCCTAAAACCTATTTTTCCCTCAGCCGTGGACCCAGCACCCCACGACCAAATCCACCCCCTATTCTCGACTCCACAACTCTTCCTACACTTCAGCACCCACTCTCCTCCTTAAAACCCATCCAGCACTCAACTCTCCCAACACTTCAGCACCCACTTCCCTCCTTAAAATCCATACAGCACTCAACTCTCCCCCTTACGTTTCATTCCTCTCCCTCAAACCTTCCCATCGAACCCGAGCCTCCGCCCGACCCCAGCGACCTCCCGCGCCGCTCGTCCCCGGCCAACTCCGGCCGTCCCCAGCGACCTCCGATCCGGCCGTGCCCAACTCCGGCCAACCTGTGCCGCCTTCCGGCGCTCTGCCTCCGGCCCGCGCGCGCTGTTCCCGCCGGCCGCCTCCCGTGCCCGGCTAGCGCCCCGTCAGCCGCCTTCCGGCCGTGCCCCTCCGACCGAGCCAGCCGCTCGATCGCTCTCCGTCATGCCCTCCCGGTCAGATCCACCTTCCGACCGCTCGATCAGCTCCCAGCCGACAAGATTTCCCCCACCGGCCTCCGCCCGCCGCTGTTCCGAGGCCGCGCGCTGTCGCGTCTTCCCCGACGACCCCATTTCCCTCCGGCCAGCACCCCCCTGCGTCCTCTTCCGTCGACCAGCATCTCTCCGGCGACCCCGAGTTCCCGTGTCGCTGGCCAGCGCCTTCCCAGCGTGACCCCGAGCCCTATCCGCTCCGCCCCGAGTTCTGCAGCACTTTTTCGAGCTGGTTTTCCGCTGTCCGCGGAATTCTTTCTTCTTATACTTCATCTGAGAGCTCTAGCCGAGCAATTAAGGTATAACTTCGTGTCTCATGTCCCTCCCGTAGATAGTCTATGATGACGCGGTCCCGATCCCGTTCCGTAATTCGATATTTTGAATATGGTTGCTTTTGGGTGATACATAGAGTATCGGTTACGTCGCGACGTATTTTCTATTTCGGTTTGTTGTGCTGTGTTCATTTTTGGGTTGTATATTCATTTTGGGTTGGTGATCCTTGGTTTAGGATATTTAATTGTGTTGTGGTTGGCATCCTCCCAGGATTGGGTTGTCCCAATTATTGAGGAAATGCTGTCCAAATTTTCAAAAAATATTTTAAAAAGGGATTTTCTTATAAAAAGTTTAGCAGTTGACTAAAACCTATTTTTCGAAGAAAATCGGTCTTTGCAAAATGATTTATAGATTGGATTTTGTTGGTTTTTGGATTTTATGGATTTTGTATCCCCAGTTAGGCGACGACCATAACGGTCGAATGAGCCTCGGCGAAACACAAACGCTACAGGGTTTCCTGTACGTTGAGGCGTTAGCCAGCAACATAAGATTGCACGACCAAGTCTGGGACTCTTTTATTTTTAATTTAATTATAATTTATTTTTAGAACTGGTACCGTTCTTAGTATTTATGGTGCAGGGCCTCGGCCTACTGTTTGGACCGTTCGCGGCACTCAGAGCTCACCTTAGGATTAATTAATTTATGTAAATAATTTGTAAAGGACATAAGCCCAGTTTTTTTTTATTTCTCTGTGACCCTGTATTGTGTAGCGTAGCTTTTTCTTATTTTTCTGGAATGTTATTTTTGTCGTTAAACGCGTAGAATATAAAAAATGGATATTAATTTTATAAAATAAATTAATAAGTTTTCTCATAATTAATAATCTAGTAATTTAAGCAAATCACATGTTTTTTCATTTAAAAGAAAAAGCCTAGTTATATATATATATTTAAAATACAAAGTTTTGCCAAATTAACCAGTAGTTACTATTTTTTCAAATTAATCAGTAACCGACTTATTTAATTCAAATAATAACGAACATAAATTGCGACGTTAGACATTTTTCGGTAGATTAACTAAGTAACTTAAAATCTGACTAGGATCTGCTTCTAGAGATTGTAACTAGCACACCTAGAATGGTTTCATTATGGTTCTAAGTCAAGGTTCTCAACTGTAGGATCTCGGAGACGTACTTGACTTCCTTCTCGGTACCGACATTCCCGATCCAGTCAATATTAACAGAGACAAGTTACGGTTATGTTTTCTTGTATTTTATTTAGTAATTGTCTAGTTGCATGTTAAACCACATTGCTACACGGAATCCTCTCCTAGGGTTCAAATATTGATTGATATTTATTGTGGGGAATTGGGAGAATAGTGTAACGTTTATGACCAATACCCCCCATATTGCATGATTGTGCGAGCTTACCCCTCTTACACACTGGGATAAGCCGTATCGCGTCGCTAGGACGCTATTGTACAACCCAAGCCGGTCATAGACGATTACACATTCAAATCACATTGTTTTTAATTGTTAAATTGCTGGAAAATATTGTTTCAACTGTTTAGCCTGCACTTTTCCATTATTACTTGAAATATGAGATACATATTCGTACTTGCTCCCTCCTGACTGGAGACCACATTTTTAGGGAACATTGAGGATGCTGAGCTATTGTACAATAGCTAATATGACCCGGTATTGTATCCTGTGGTGTTGCCAGAGTCCCCTTGGAGGACGCAGGACCTGAGGCCGATGAGCCGACCGCCTAGCTAGTTGTTTTCCAATTTTTCTAGTTTTATTGTTTTGGAGTTTTGTTAATTTGAATTCAGTACTTTATTTCAGTTCTTTCATTTCCAGTTGTACTTTTCAATTGTTGAATAAAAAGTTTTAAAATTTTCGTATATTGGAGTTGTGACGAATGTATAGATGTGGTTGTGAATACCTGCATATAGAACAGCTTACTGCCGCCGTCTCACAACGGTGCAGGCTGGGCATGATCCAGTTCGACCCAAATAATTTTGGGATCGGGTTGTGACAATTCTGGACATTGACATCATCTTGCTTGTTGGTCTTTTTACTATTAAATACAAAAAATATATTGTTTCTTTAACTTTTTCGCACTTTACATTTATTATTAATTTAGAATTGCTAGATGTGGATAAAATATGTTCTTCATCCCTCCTGACTGGAGACCCAACATTTTTAGGTGACTGCGACGAAGAGGAGCTGCCTTACTGCACTTTCTACGGGACAGACTTGGGTCCCGCAGAGGCTGAACCAGGAACCCCTGAACCCTAGAATGTTGGCTTAGCACTTTTCTTTACTTTTCTTTTCAGAATCTATTGTAATAAAATGAATATCGTTGTCGTTTGTTTTATTTTCAGACTTTTTCCAGTTGAATAAAATGTTTTATTTTCGTTAGATGTTTCTGCATGTTGTGTTTCACTGCTTGATACAGCTTACTGCCGCCGTCTCACAATGGTGTACGTTGTGCATGATCCGACTAGATCCACTACATTGGGATCGGGTCGTGACAATATCCTAATGCGTTAGCGATGATCTTTCTTACGAAAGAAAATGAGAGAAGGACTTTACAAAGAATGTGCCTACACACACACACACACACACACACAAAAGCAAATGCATGTGCTTTGCACGAATAATAAGAATATTATTCAATTATAGTCAAATATCTTTTCTAATTCATGTGGTTAAGGTGGGAGGTATTTTTCTTGTTTGGTTGAGTTTGATTCTCCATGTTGGATATATATAACATTTTTGAACTTTTTTCGACATTTGTTTACATAATTTATTTTTTTTAAATATAAAATAAACCGTGATATAATGACGTCTTAGACGGCTCAAAAGTGAGCCGTTTTGAAGCCTCACTATATACTGTAAGATATATATATATGAAAAAAAATTAAAAAAAATTCATTGAAGGATATTAATGTCATTTACCTTTAATAGAAATATTAACTTCCAAATTCAAATTCCTAGATATCCCACTGCTCCATGGTTAACAAACTCAAACAAAACTACTCCACCTATTTTTATGCCTCCACTTACTCAACTTCTCTCCTCAATTACTACCAACCTTTCCTCATTTTTCGATAAAATTTTTGTTATCTTATACTAAAGTAAAATTTGTGTTACATGAGCAGGATGCATGGCTTGCACGGTCGGTTCCCTTCAGTTCTCTATTCAAGCAGCACCAGAACACGGTATGCTGACGAGGGACGATCTTGACCTGAATCGGCTCTTCGAGCCGGAGCCTGCGAAGGAGGCGCTCCGCCGTGGAATTCTTCAGCACAAGGTCAGTTTTAGGAGCCAGGTGCTTTACTCTCTTTCTTTCTTTCTTTTTTAGCGATTTTCCCCCTTCTATTTTCAAGAATACTTGTGTGTTGCTGTGTTTAGGTTCGCGAGCTCCACCGTCTCTGCCGGGCCCAGTTGAACTTGACTCGAGAGGTTGGAAAAAAAATGGGAGATGTTCTTTTAATTTTTTTTTTCCCTTTAGTTTCAGATTCTTTATGTTTGTTGATGGACAATTTCTTTTCTTCTTAGAATGATTCTGGGAAGAAAGTGAAAGGGAAATCGATCGACATAAACGAGATTTAATTTCTTTTCCTCTTCGACGGTTCGAGGAGGGACGTACATATACATGCAATATAATTTTTAATTCATCGATTTGTACCTAATATTTATCTTCATATTTTTAATTCTAAGATGAAAATGTACATATAATTTTAGATTACATCGATTTAAATTAGAATAGATTATAAATTTTTGTTCTCTTTTAAATTGTAGATAAAATTGAATTAAATTATAGATTTAATTAATTTACTTACTAATATTGAATATGATAAGATTTGAAATTCAAAAAAATATATGATAAGATTTTAAATTATAGATTGGAATAAAAAAATTAATTCTTAATTTGAATACATAATACAACAGAAATAATTTTCAAAAAATATGAAGATTTGTCGTCTCTTATCTTCTCTTGAACAGCTCCTTCCCCAAAATAAAAATAAAAAGATGCAACGTTATCAACCAAAC
Source organism: Iris pallida (assembly GCA_029216955.1). Lineage (NCBI taxonomy): Eukaryota > Viridiplantae > Streptophyta > Magnoliopsida > Asparagales > Iridaceae > Iris > Iris pallida. The sequence goes on from JANAVB010035418.1 coordinate 1,784,430, forward strand.
AGGAACAAAAAAAAAAACGAATAAATTTTATATTACATCAATTTAAACTAGGAGATATTATAAATTTTGTTATATTTTAAATTGTAGATAATATTGAATTCAGTTTATAGATTCAATTAGTTTACTATACTAATTGTGAATATGATAAGATTTTAAATTATGCATTATACTGGAATAAAAATTTAATTTTTAATTCGAATACATAATATAACAGATTAAAAATTCTCCAAAACAAGAATATATGTCTCTTTATTGAAACGAAAGAAAATACAACGTTCAGCCAAACATAATTATAAAAATAATAACATTTAAAAATACTATAAATTAACTTCTTCTTTTTTCTTTTCATCCATTTGTACATAATATTTATTTTTTCTATTTTTAATTCTAAGATGAAGATTTAAAGATAATTCTAGCAACTTGATCAAATTATTTAAAGTTTTAGTTGGTTAAATTTTTCTAGCTTTGATTAATTAACTATTTATTCATCGTTTGATTCTTATCATTACGTGTTGAATCTCTTATACCTAAAGCTAATTTACGAGTACATAGTCACACCTACAAAATCACTTCATGACGATAAGGGGCATTTATTTTTGCCACTTAAAAGCAATTTTGTAGGCGTAACTTAATTTTTTCTAGGGACCCAAGTTTCATTTTGAATTCTAATTGTAGTTGGCACAACTTATTTATGGAAATAAAATTAAGATATCGACAACTATTTTTCTAAAATCAGACATGTTGTTCCACTGTGAAAAGCAAAACCAAACCATTATGCACATTTATGCAACGCAGCGTTACACCGAACATTTCAAAAATAAATGCGCATTTAATATCAATTTCCTAAACATAATAACATCCATAACAATCTATCTAATGTTTCAGTGGAATGGAGAAGAGCCCAGGTATGCAATAGTAATATTTATGTAAATATTGGCCATTTATATGTAAGCGTGATTTATCTGTCTAGTACTGATGATGAAGATGTTTGAAAAATAACATTTCATTATAGTATTGTTGTAAAGTGAGTGATCTCCTACAGTGAAAGTGGATATTAATGTTCATTACGTTTTGTTTTGTTATGTTTTTTTTGTTTAATAAGACGATATTAATATTTCTAACATAAAAAAATAAACTATCGAGAAAAAAGTAATTTTTTAAAAATAAGATGGATCTTATTTTATAATTACTACATAAAATGGTATAAACGATTATAAAACGCGTTGCACATGCATTGTGTGTGCCCTGACACTAGTATATATACAATCCAAATACTAGGAATATTTGGATTAATAATTTTATACATAGATTATTTGAATGATATAGATTTTTTGATAATTTTTTGTTTATATATATATAAAAAAGTCATTATTTTCTACTAATTTAAAATTTAACCAGTAATTGCTTAATTTAAGGCCAGGTAACTATTGCCATCCTCTAAAAGGACCTACTCTCTCTCTCTCTCTCTCTCTCTCCTATTTCTCAAAAGTTTTTTTTTGGGTCCGACTATTGACACCCCATCTATTTCTAAGTTGACCCCAATTTCTAAGTACATCCCACCTAAAAATAAATTAACTTATAAAAATACTAAGTACACCCCAAATGTTGACAAAAATACCCTTATGACTTAAACCATAGTGTACAACCCCCATATCCCAATTTCTAAGTACACCCCATTCCTCTCTATACACAAAATTCTACATTCACCCCACTCTCCTCTCTCCCTACATACACCTCCACTCTACTCTCTTCCCCATCAAACCCTAACCCTAACTACTCTCTTCCTCCACAATACTCTCTTCCCCATCTCTGTTGGACTTCTCTCCAACACCAGATTTGAGTCGGAGAAGTCCCCCATTGTTCACCCAACTCCGAGAAGTCTCTTCACCATGGATCGAGGTGAGTATCAAACATTTCAATCCAAACTACATTCTCTCCCATTGTTTTGTCGAGCATTTAGGGTTAGAACCCCATTGTTTTGTCGACCATTTAGGGTTAGAACGAAAGAACAGATCGAATTTTTCCCCAAAATTTACGGATCTGTTCGACTCTGGTCGGTCGGACACACAGCAATGTGTTCGACTCACGATAGTCGAACACCTTGCTTACTGTTCGACCTGTTTCGGTCGAACAGTACAGATTTGTTCGACCTGTTATGGTCGAACGGTGTGGTTTAGTTCGACTCTTCGGGACCGAACAATACAATTTAAAAAATATTTCTTTAAGCCATGTTATTTTGGTGGAACTTGTAGGAAAGCAAACTAGTAGGAGGGAAACGACTCATGCTTCAGCTAGGAGACGTCGGGCTGAAGAGCAGGAACTTGCACGTCTTCAACAACAAGCACTTGTTGCTTCAACTCAAACGGCCGACCAAGAGCAGGAGCAAGAACGCCACACTGATGAAGAGTGCCACACTGATGAAGAGCGCCAAACTGATCAAGAAGAGGATGAGGATGCTGACATTTTGACAGGACCTTGTCCCGGTGGACCCGAAGATCCACAACTTATTCCAAGTTTCAAGACTCATGTGGCGTACGAGATTTGGAATGGCATTGAGAGGGACGTGTTAAGGTGTTGGTGCCACACAACCAAGCTGTACGCATGGAAGTTGGAAGGTAACATAAATCTTTTCTTCAAAATTCTCGTATAGCCAACATAAGGTCGTTTTCGTACAAGACGCCAAATAAGAATCTAATTTGTGCGTTTGTTGAGCGTTGGCAACCGGAGACCAACACATTTCACATGCCGTTCGGAGAGATGACAATTACATTAGATGATGTTTTTTGTCTTACCGGACTCCCGGTAAGTGGCTTACCGGTGGTGGAACCAGTGTCAGCAAGGGGACCGGAGGACCCTAAGAAGATGATTCGTAGATTGTTGGGGGTGTCAGAAATTGAGGCACAGGATGAGCTATTGAGTCAAAGAGGTAGCTCGGTCCGGATGGAGTGGCTCCGGGCTAGATTTGAGTCGGATGTGAGTAGCACGGATTCGTCGAAAAGAAGACGTGCTGCCCGTGCGTACTTATGGTATGTGCTTGGATGCACCATTTTTGCTGACAAAAGTGGGACACGGGTTGACACAAAAATTCTAGCCCTTCTGGAGAATGTCAACAACGTCGATGACTACGCTTGGGGAGCAGCTGCTTTAGCTTTCTTGTATCGACAGCTTGGAGTAGCATCTCGGAGTGGGGTGCGGCAAATTTGTGGATACCTGACTTTACTGGAGGTAACTATATCTCCTACTTATATGTTTTAATTTAATGTTATACATCCGACCAATATGCTTCATATTATTTTATTTTTTTGTAGGCCTGGATCTACGAGTACTTTCCGTTCACGAGGCCTACCCATAACGTCAATTATCGGATGGGGGAACCACTTGCTATGAGGTGGGCCAATAGGCCCCATGCTGGAGGAGGTACCAACCTGATCTCATCCATCAGGGAGGTATTGGACAATCTTCAAGTCCACAATGTGAGTGTAATTTCGTCCATTTTACTGTCGCTATATATGTGTTCTATAATTGCTTAAATTTTTATTGTAGGTGAATTGGACACCCTATAACGGGATGAGGGACACTTTTCCTCGGGACGAGGTGACTTTTTTTCATGGATGTATACGTGCATTTGACAATGTAGAGCCATATCATCCCGACCGTGTCCTTCGACAATTTGGCCTACGACAGAAAGTTCCCTGCATGGGAGTGTTCACCTGATTATATGGACTGGTGCAAAAAGTTTTCACATCCTATTGTCCAGAATCCGAAGAACGTCTCTAGTGCTGCGGGGACTACATCTACACAGACAGGGCCACAACCATGGGACATGATTGGGAATGCTTTGGGATATCTGGAACCAGTCTACCAGACATGGATCTCAAACCGAGAGGCGCTAGACATTCCGACCTATGAGACGGCAATGGTCGGAGCATATCGAGCATTGAAGCTACAGTCTCCAGAGGAACCTGAATCTTCAACGAGGGCGACTGGTTGACGTAGGCGACGTAGATCGTAGATATCTTGTTATGTTTTGTGATATACTCGAATGCGTCATCGACGCTAGATATCTTGTTATGTTTTGTGATATTTTGTGATATACTCGAATGCGTCATCGACGCTAGATATCATGTTATGTTTTGTGATATTTTGTGATATACTCGAATGCGTCATCGACACACAACCACAAAGTAGGGGATCGACGCCGGTATCATCTAAACTCTTCAACTCGTCATAAATCCTACTGAGAGCATTATGAGACACCAACCCGCGAATAATCTTAAACAAGGGAGAACTGTATCGATGGGGTGTCACATTAAGGCTCGTCTTAAATGAGCTCTTAATTTGGTTGTGTGAATTTGTCAGCAGACTATGTATCCTTTCCCATGATATCTCGAAAGTTGATTGACTAGTCACAAGTTGTTTTTTCAACTTTGCGTGTGCACTCTCGGCCCTGTGAGTATCGAAAACATGGAGTCAAAAAACTCACGTAATACTGTAAAAAAACATTCATATGTATATACAAAGTATTGCTTGAAAACACATACCTACTACTCGCCGTGTTCTCAAAATGCATGACATTATTAGTCCAACATGAAACAAATTTTTCTTTATACGGCTCTATCCAATTCTTCACAGCATAATTAACTGCTTTTGGGTAATCCCGGAAATCTTCATGAAATCTTCTAAGTAATTCATTGAATCTCAGTTGATCTTCAGCAAGAATCAACGAATTCCAAGAGTTATTGAAAGAATCCCACTTCTCCTTCGTACGAAATAAATTCTTACAGTTAGCCAATATATTCTTGCTTATATGCCACCGACATAGCAAATGTGCAGCCCTGGGAAACGTAACACTGATAGCATTCATAAGTGCAATCTCACGATCAGTGACAATGACATTGGGTAAGCTTGATTGAGCAAATAGATCTTTAATCGTACTAAGCGCCCATATATAATTGTCCTCCCGTTCCGCCTCCAAATATATACACGCCACAGAAAATGTAATATCCGTGGAAGTTACTCCAACTACTTCCAATAGTGGCATCTTGTACCTATTAGTCTTGTAGGTACAATCCATCAATAAAACGTTGGAAAAAGCATGCAACAAGTCCACACTTGTCGGGTGGGCATAAAAAAGATCCTTCACTCTATCTGTTTGCTCACATCTCCTCACCAGATAATAATACTTTTTCGACTCCAACTTTCCCAACAAGTATTGCATTTGGGATAGCCCTCCATGCTCGGCAACTCTATGCTTATGACGAGCATTATAAATTGTCTTCAATGTCGATTCATTCTCCCCAAAGGATTCCTTCAACGTGCTCAATATATCTTTTGGCCTTGTATTATTTTTCGTCAAATCTTTGACGAGTTGGTCTTCGGCTGCTGTTAGTCGACCAACATAGGAGTGCCCAACCAAATTTCGACCCATTGGGTGATTATGTGTGCCGCACATAACCTTAAGTGACCATTGCCCAACATCATTGCATTGTACTCCTTTCAACTGAAACGGACAATCACATTTTTTCGTGCCCGTAAGCCGTTCAGGTCTTCGCTTCTTCGCAATATTAGCCAAATTTGCTTCATCAACTTTTACCTTCCGTCGCACATATTTACCCCCTCGCTCGCAACCCAGGATTACTCGAGCTCGTCTTCCTTCTCCTTTATCCGACCGTTTAACCAAAACTACTATATTATGAAGGTTTCCTATCGATCGTACCCAATTCACCAATGACTCTCGACTAACAAATAATTGATCAGTTTGAAATTCTTCAGAGAAATCAAGTTGTTGTTCGTACATCGGGTGCGTGACAATACTCATCTCAGTGTTAACCGCAATGTCATCTGAAGTGTTTTCCTATGAAGATAAATACAAATATCGGATTAGGTTGGAAAATAAAATTTTTAAATTTAACTCAAAAAAAGTACTGTTCGACCGACATAAATCGGAGAAATCCACACTGTTCGACCAGTACAGGTCGGACAGTTCAAAAAACGTTCGACCTCCCCTCGTCGAACAGTGTAGATTTGTCCGACTTGTTATGGTCGAACAGTCCGCGAATTTTGTTTTCTTCTCAAAATCGAAACAGCCGAATCAATACTTGAAAAAAAAACATTGGTAGGACTTACATTGGGTACGGGAGATCTTCTATCATTACTTTGGCCCTACATTGTAATTTCTTCAAGCTTCAAATAATGTCTTCTAAGGTTTTGGATTAGTTATTGAAGGGGTGGGGTTAGTGAAGGGGTGGGGTCCTATGGCTGTTTGGGTTTGGGTAGAATTAGAAATAGGAAAAGGATAAAGCAGTCATTTCATAATACAACTTAAGTTATGAAAAGAAATTGGGGTCAACTTAGAAATAGATGGGGTGTCAATAGTCGAACCTTTTTTTTTCTTTTTCTTCTTCTTCTTCAACTGTGCGGCTGTGCCTTTGTGCGTTTGATGTTAAAAATTTTTTCTCCTTAATATTTATATTTTTCATCGCAGTCATACTTTTCTTTCTCTCTTGCTATTTTCAATAGAGGATGTTGAGGTGTTGAGGTCCGGTACTTGCTTTCATTCTTTTGTGTACAGCCTCTACCGATTGCTATTTTCAATCAATACTTCCACACAGCCCGCGGAGAAAATCGCACTTTAAACCGAAACACATGTGACATTTAATCGAAGGGATGACAGACTTTAATCATTTTTAATCATTAAAGAGAGGGTAGTTTCTTATTTTTGTATGGAAGAAAGACTTTTCTTTTTCTTCTCTAACAATTCCTTCTTTGTATTCTTCCTTCTTCCCTAACAAAACAAATCCATCAGAGACATGAAGATTGGAGAGAAAAACCCTAAAAATTAGAGAGCGAAGATCAGATCTGAAGTAAGTTCTTAAACCCCCTAACTAAATCTGATTCATTTCTTTGATTCTTGGTGGTCCCTTGTTCATCTAAAATTTTCATTATTAAATTCTGTTTCTTTGTTTTTTTTCTTACATTTTTTTTTCATTAAATCACTCCAAGAGTATATGTCACACATAATATACAGCAGAGGGAATATGTGAATTTTTTTTTCAAAAATCTGAATATTAGTTGTATATTTTCTTTATTGTTGTATGTTGGAATTGTTAGGGTTCCATTGCTGACATGTTCTTAATTATAATTAGAAACCATTATGGAGGAGCAAGAAGCATTCAATAAAAAATTGGAAAAATATGTTCTTATTCCTTTTTCAATCAAATATTATTTAGTGATTGTCTTTTGGTCAATCGTTTAGTGGAATAATATGTTCTTCCTCACTTTGTGCTCATCTTTTTTAATCAATATTAATTTTCTTAATCTCTTTTATGAAATATTTTCTTATACACAAGTATGGAGTTGGGTTACTCGGATAGTGTCGGAGAGAATGTTGAGATCTTGGATGCTGTCAGTGCAAGTGAGGAAGTTGGAATTTTGGATGATGTAATAAACCAAGGTGAAAGTGAGGTAGTTCAGCTAAAGGTTGGAATGAAATTTGATACAGTAGATGAAATGTATGAATTATATAGAAAATATGCTCAGCAAAAGGGATTTCCAATTAAGAAACCTTCATCAAAGAAGGATAATGGAGTATTAAGATATGTATGCTTTGCTTGCTGTCGAGAGGGGAAGCATAAAACAGATTCAGAAACTCCGTTGCAGCCGGAACCAACCTCTAAAAATGGGTGCAAGGCTAAACTATCAGCCAGATTGAACCTGGATGAAAAGTGGAGGATTAGTGTTCTTGTTCTTGACCACAACCATGAGACTAGTCCAAGTAAATCTCGATTTTGGAGATGCAATAAAAAAATTAGTAACCATGTGAAAAAGAAACTCTTACTAAATGACAAAGTAGGGATTAGAATGCATAAAAACTACTATACGTTAGTGGTTGAAGCAGGTGGATATGAAAATGTTACATTTGAAGAGAAAGATTGTAGAAATTTAGTTGAGAAAGAGTGGCATTTGAAACTTGGGGAAGGTGATGCCATGGCAATTCAAAGAATATGAAACTACCCTCTCTTTAATGATTAAAGTCTGTCATCCTTTCGATTAAATGCCGCAATGAAAAAAGAAAGACACGTTGGTGCCACATGTGTTTCGGTTTAAAGTGCGATTTTCTCAGCGGGCTGTGTAGAATTATTGTTTTGAGAAAACCGCACTTTAAACCGAAACACATGTGGCACCAACGTGCCTTTCTTTTTTCATTGCTGCATTTAATCGGAAGGATGACATACTTTAATCACTAAAGAGAGGGTAGTTTCGTACTTTTGTATGGAAGAAAGACTTTTCCTTCTCTTCTCTAACAATTCCTTCTTTGTATTCTTCCTTCTTCCTTCTTCCCTAACAAAACAAATCCATCAAAGACTTGAAGATTGGAGAGAAAAACCCTAAAAATTAGAGAGCGGAGATCAGATCTGAAGTAAGTTCTTAAACCCCCTAACTAAATCTGATTCATTTCTTTGATTCTTGGTAGTCTCTTGTTCATTGAAAATTTTCATTATTAAATTTTGTTTCTTTGTTTTTTTCTTACATTTTTTTTCATTAAATCACTCCAAGAGTATATGTCACACATACTTAATATATAGCAGAGGGAATATGTGATTTTTTTTTTCAAAAATCTGAATATTAGTTGTGTTGTAACTCATGGTAATCCTTCATGTTCCCAAGTGACTCTTCACCTTTGTAACTCCCAAGTGACTTTTCACTTTGTAACTCCCAACCTCTCTCTCCCTATATAAAGAGAGGTTGGGATGGCTTGTAGAGACACATTTTTGAGATATATTGATATACATTGAGAGGTTGAGCTAATTGTCCACACAACACGTTATCAGCACCTTGCTCGTGCAACACCGGAGACCCGACGTACCGATCGTTTCCTCACTTTCTTCCACCAAAAGGTAAGAAAGGTAAAAAAAAATTTGTTAATATACTCTTCATTTTGAGTAGTTGTGGTTGGTCCATTTTCTAAGTTTCTGAGATCGGTAGGAGAAATTGTAGTTAAGTGATTTTTTTTCTCTTCTATTCGTCTAGTGATTTTTTTGTCTTCTACTTAGACTCTTCATGGTTCACATAAAAATTCTATGTTTACGATGGTTCGATTGTGTATTGCATGATGTTTCCGACTTATTTCAGTCGTCACGAAATTTATTTTTCATCCGAATTTCGTTCCCAACATGAATTTGGACATACTTACTGTTTAAAGAAATGAAGTGTGTGATTTTTAAGAGTAGTAGAAGCTTTTGTAATATATACTCAGAAATTTTTTTTGAAAAATATATACGAGTAAATTTTTTTTATCAAATATATTTTGTTACAGCAATATATTTTGTTACATAAATTTTGTTACGAAAATATATTTTGGTAAAACACAATATTTTGTTCAAATTTTTTTAATCAAAATATACTTTGGCGCGTTTATCAAATAGTCTGCTGTATATATTTTGGTAAAAGACATTTTTCTGAAATTTTAAACTGACAATTTCAGAATTTTTTTTGTTTAAATAGTACTTATCCCAACAAAATATTTGTTAGTTTTTTTTTGAAAAAATAAATTTTTTTGAATTTTTCTTTTTCTTGATTGACGAAGAAAATTTAAATGCTAACATTTTTTTGTAATGATGGATTTGGAGAGCCCCGGCGAGCACCTCAGTGCCATCTACGCCCTCCGAGCACCTCAATAGCATATTTTTTTTATGTTACTCAGTGAATTATTGTAACAGATGGGTAGTAAAATTGTATTTTTTTTTCTCGCTATTTTTTTTGGCGTCGCTTCATTAGACGTCGGAAAAATAGTTGACATTTTTTTGGTGCCGTTTGCTTAGGCACAAATTCTTTTGTGTGTTATTGTCTGTTTATGTTGTACTTTTTTTTAACGTAATAACGAAAAATCTTGAAAAATTGTCTTGGCTACATAAACAAATTCTGGTACCGCCAAATTTGGGCCTTCCAAAATAATTTTTTTGGCTAATAATTTTTTAAAGGCAACGCTCATTTTGAGCACGCACTAAATTGGCACATATTTTGCACAGTTCGCAAATAGTGTGAATTGCTTGAAAAATCTTATTTATTCTTACATTTGGAAAAAAAAATTACGAAGTCTCTCCGAATAGGCTCACCTATTTGGGTATGATGTCAGAAAGAACTTGGGGCTTGGTTCTTAAAAGGTCCTCGGTGACCCTCCTCCCTTATTTTTCTGTCTAGTCATATTCACGTAGAGCTACTGAAAGGGGTTGACCGAATATTTTTTTGCTCAAATTGTATTTATAATTATGCATTTTTACAAGAAACTAATTGAACTCTCTATATCGGCCCGTCGATCGATATAAGAAAAAATGTTTAAAAAAACAAAAATTGTTTTTTCAAAACCGTTGGTTTTATTTACGATTGTTTGTTGTTGCTTATACAAACCAAATCCATATAAACATGTCGTTTTATATGTTGACTGATCAAGATTTTTCCTCATGTTGAAAAAAAATGTCGATCAAGATTAATTTTCCCATCCTTGAAGCCTCTGGCAAGAACAACTTGGACTTGACGCATGACATCCAGAACCATCTAGATGCGCATGGCCTCTTGGACGTCATCTATAACGAGGAAGAGGTAAAGTGGAAGTCACTCGCTCAATGAACGCCAAAGTGATGATTCTATTCCGCAGGCATTTATCTGACGCCATGAAGGCGGAGTTCATTGAAATCTCCTCGCCGAATACGCTATGGGACTCTCTGAAAGAGCGCTTCGACCACCAGAAGACCATATGGATGCCTGAAGTGTGCCATGACTGGTTAAACCTGCGTTTCCAAGACTTCAAGAGTGTAACTGATTACAACAATAAAGTCTGCAGGATTCGATCACTTCTCCAATACTGCGGTGAGACATTAACCGACAGTGATCTATTGGAGAAAACATACACCACATTTCCTTCCACTAACAACTTGCTCCAGAAGCAATGCCGTCAGTCTAAGTTCACCAAGTTTCTCGAGCTCATCACCCAGCTCTTACTAGACGAGAAGAACAGTCTCATTTTAATGAGAAACAACAATTCTCGTCCTGCTGGAACAAAGAAAATTCTAATGCCTGATGCAAACGCTCTACGTGGAACAAATCCACGGTGGAAACGAGACAAGGGCCAGTCGTCCCAGCCAAGGAACAGAGACGAGTTTAAGTCTCGTCATCCAAATCGAGATTCTAACAAGAACCAAGGACCTTTGACTCCTAGACAGTCTCATGGTAAGAACCAACGGGCCCGTCGACCCAAAGCGAGAGTGGAAGGCAAAGCGCCTACTCTCTGCTACAAATGTGGTGCTTATGGTCATATGCAACGGACTTGCAGGACAACCCCCAAGAAGTTGATAACTATCACAAGGGGCGCCGGGCTGAAGCAAATCTGGTCAACAAGTGCAAAAATCTAAATCTTGAGACCCTAGATTTTATAGCAGAAATGAAAGAATGAATCTCCATTTTCTCTCTATATTTGATTTAAGTCATGAAACTTTTGGTGGTTTGTATTTTCTGTTTCCTCGATAAATTAAAGTTCTATTTCGAGCACTTTCCTCAAACGTGTGACAAACTTTAATTTTCTTTACTTATAGGCATGGACCACGGGGCAATAGATTGTCTGGTTGATAGTGGAACGACTCACACTATCTTGAGAGATAAATCATACTATATCTCCTATACCCCTAAGGTAACCTCAGTGACAACCATTTCGGGACCCTCAACCCTTGTTCAAGGTTTTGGCAAAGCCCGTTTTTTGTTGTCCAATGGTACTCCCGTTGAAGTATCAGAGGCCTTATATTCTCCAAGGTCCAGTCGTACCTTACTGAGTTTTAAGGATATTCGAGAAAACGGATTTCATGTTAAAACTGCTCAAGAACATGGCTTCGAGTATCTTTTTATTACCTCCACTCAGTACGGCCAAAAGCGTATCATGGAGAAGTTGAAAAGTCTTTCAAGTGGTTTGTATCTCACTACGATACAACACATCGAGGGTAATCTCATCATTCGCCGAACGCCAGTTGATGAGAGCATTTTTATGCTATGGCATGACCGCCTGGGTCATCCGGGTTAAAATACGATGTTTTGCACTATGAATGCATCGCATGGGCATCCTCTTGGAGGAAAGAATTTTATTATAAATCCGAAAAGACTTTGCCAAGCTTGCTCGATTGGGAAGACGAATCTCAAGCCGCTCCATGTGAAACCTACGAGATTGGTTTATCAATTCCTTGAAAGAATTCATAGCGATATTTGTGGACCAATCCAACTAACATGTGGACCATTTAAATACTTCATGGTTTTGGTTGACGACTAGATGGTCACACGTAGTGTTGTTGTCCACCCGAAATGCAGTATTTCCTAAACTACTCGTCCAGATCATTAAGTTAAGGGCTCACCATCCGGATTATTCGATAAAGTCTACTAGACTTGATAATGCCGCGGAGTTTACATCGAAGACTTTCGATGACTATTACATGACTTTGGGAATAAATCTTGAACACCCTGTTGCGTATGTTCATACCCAAAATGGCCTAGCGGAAGCTTTTATAAAGCGACTGCAAGTGATAGCGCGGACCTTGGTTATGCGCACCAAACTCCCACTATCTGCATGGGGCTACGCAATTTTGCACGCTACAAATTTGGTCCATCTGAGGCCCATGGCCACCCAACCACTTTCCGCGTATCAGCTGGTTACTGGATGTGAGCCTGACATCTCATATTTACGTGTGTTTGGGTGCCTAGTCAATGTTCCAATTAAGCCAATAAGGCGTTCAAAATTTGGACCTCAGAAGCGACGGGGAATATATGTCGGTTATAACTCCCCGTCCATCATTCGCTATTTAGAGCCCTTGACAGGCGATCTCTTTACCGCGAGACACGCGGATTGTGACTTTGATGAGGCAATCTTTACGTCGTTAGGGGGAGAAATGCACGCTAATGTTGATGAGGAACGACGTGAATTAGCATGGCATGTGCCCGCTTTTGCTCATCATCATCCCCCCCTCTGCATATAGTGATAAGGAAGTGCAGAGGATTCTAGGTCTGCAAGATATTGCAAATCAAATGCCAGACGCATTTAGCGACCTAGCAAAAGTCACGAGATCAATTATACCTGCTGCAAATGTGCTGCTAGGATAGACGTCACTGAGAGACGCCATGTTCCTGTGAAATATGTTGCTCCGGTCGAAACCGTCGAGCAAAGGACGCTGCCATCGGTCGTCCAGTCCGCCGCTATTCCCAAAAAGAAGGGAAGACCAGTTGGTTCCAAAGATGTTCTACCCCGGAAGCGGAGAAATCTTGTTAAAAGCGTTTTGCCACATGAGATTATTAAGGATCACGGCGATGTATTAGAAGAACGCGTTCCAGATGAAACGCCTATTCCTAATCATGCCGATAACCTCGAAATGTCCGTCAAGTACGCTAGCTTAGACGATATTTTGAAGCGAAACAAAACTGTTGTTTCACTTAACAAAAAGACTAAAAATTGGATTTTGAAAATAAAACGAGAAAAAGTACAATAAGTACAAATTATTTTGGAAAATATTGCTATGGAAGTCTGATCTGAAGACGATCACTTTGTTCCTTGGACCATACGATGATGATGAAGAGTACTGCTGGAAGATGAACAGCCGGAAGAACTAAGTCACCAGAAAGGTATCGACACACTTAGGCACTGATGGCGAGGTCGAATGCTTTCCTGCTTTGCTTCACTATGTTCTGGAAGAAAGGTTGAAGAAGAATGATCTGGAAAATCAAAGATTCTGGGCTCTGATCTCTATGTATATTCTCTCATGTCTCTCTGATCTTTTTTTGATGCTGTCTATGTGAAAATAAGTCTATTTATAGACTTTACCCTTTGTGCATAAAAAGCAACAAAATTGGGTTTTTATGCTAGCAACTGCCACCCACGATGGAAGTCACCCTCTGTACACGTTGACACGTGTCCCATTATTTCAATAAAAATAGGGAGCATGTACACACGTTCCTCGAGAAGTGTGGCATGAAAGACACGTGGGCAAACCACATTCCAAAATAAATTTCCAGCGTAAAGTAGTAGACTAGGCGTAAAATAGCCCAAAATGGACTTCTCGCGTAAAGTTGCTGATAAAACAGCCTTGAGCGTAAAAGATAGCCCAAATAAACTTTACGCACATGTTAACTTTGAGCGTAAAAAGCTCATATAGTATTCATGCGTAAAAGAAGTCATCTTTTGAGCGTAAAGTATTCCAGTCTACACACTAAACGATAATGTTGGTTTCTGTGCAAATCAAATCTCTTTGAATTCTGTGTTATACGCTTTCAGCAAATAATTATGTCAGATTCATTATCACTTTGCATTAAATGCATGATCTAACATCCTGTCCCCGGCGTAAAGTAGCTTGCGTAAAAACAGTTCGCATAAAATAGCCTGCGTAGAATAGCCTGCGTAGAGTAGCCTGTTGAGCGTAAAGTTCTATTTCTTTGACTCGGTCTATGAAGCATTTTTTTACGCTCCTACAAGACCCCCTTCAAAGTTTTCAAATATTTTCAAAATTTGAAATACTTTGAACAGAAGCGTAAAATTCGGGATTTGACCAGTCAGCGTAGAGTTCGGGATATCCAACGGTCATCCGCGTAAAAGTGGGGATATCCAACAGTCGGCGTAAAATCTGGAATTTGAACCGATTAAAAAAATCCCTATAAATAGGGTTCTTCGGGGAAAAAGAAAACTTGTTATCCTTACTTTCATAATCCCAATCTTTTTCGAATCCTCTTCTTCCCCTTTCATTCAATTCGATGGCTCCCAAGAAATCCACCGCCGGCAGCAAAGGCAAGAAGCCCGCCGTCGATTCTTCGTCGATCGACCGCGCGCAAAATCCTGTCCGGCCATCCACAGCGTCTCAGCAAAGCAACCCCGCCGTTGCTCCTCCAATGAGGGGTGAAATACTACCCATTGGCCGAAAAACTCGTCGGAGAAGAAGACCTAAATATTTCATTTCACGCCCACGTTATACGTGTCAGCGTAGAAATTAAGATGACAAAATACGCCCGCGTTATACGTGTCAGCGTAAAATTAAGAAATACACCCACGTCTATACTTGTCAGTGTAAAATCAAAATTACGCTCATGTCTACACATGCTAGCGTAAAAATCTAAAATACGCTCATGTCTATACATGCCAGCGCAAAATCTAAAATACGCTCATGTCTATACATGTCAGCGTAAAATTCAAAATATGCTTATGTCTATACATGCCAGCGCAAAATCTAAAATACGCTCATGTCTACATATGTCAGCGTAAAATTCAAAATACGCTCATGTCTATACATGTCAGCGTAAAATTCGAAATACGCTCATGTCTATACATGTCAGCATAAAATTTTGAATACGCTCACATCAACATGTGCCAGCATAAAAATCTAAAATATGCCATATCAACATATGCTAGTCTAAAGTTTTTAGAATACGCTCATGTCGATACATGCCAGCGTAAAATTTTGAATATGCTCACATCAACATGTGCTAGTGTAAAACTTCAAAGAGAGAAAAAAATTTGTGTAATACGAAAATCTTTTTATCAACTTTAGTCAAAGTCTTTATCCATAAAATTTCAAATTAGATTTTCACTAACTTGATTTTTCTTTTTCTTTTGGCAGTGGACTTGCAAATTCATCCACTCGCAGAAGTCTTTGGTTCATCAGTTGGCATGGTGGGCTCAAATTATATGGAGAATCTATCTCATGTAGCGTTTCCCCAATCAAATCCAGACTACCCCCATAGAGAGGGCACAGTTGATAGCTGCCCAAGGGGATAGGATGCTGCTATCCATGATAAATAGAGAATTGTTAACTTCACTGAACGAACAACAATTTGCAAAATCAGCCATCTTGTTTGGGGATGCAATAGACTGCAAGTCACAGACACACCCCAAGAAGGAGTCTTGGGTGTTCAAATCTGGAGATAGAGCAATGTATCTCCCTGACATGGACAGAGATTATCCTTTGTCAGCATTCATCCATGCCACCCACCCTTGACAAATGCTGTGGAATCTGACTCCTAGCAGTCACGGAAGGCCGGGTAGAATTGTATTCAAGAGGGATCATGCCAACGACATGGGGTACTACGTCAGTGTTCCCAATGGCGGTGTCACTTCTTTCTCTGGCCTCATGCCAGGATCTACTCCGAGTGAAGATTCGGCCTTAATTCAACCAGTACAGACCCAGATGTTTGTCAATAAGTTCATAAGGGCTGGGGTATTGTATCCCCAGACAAACCCCAGGTTATCGGGATGGTTGACTCCTTTCAACTAGAATTGGATCCAGATTAGCATTTGGATGATGAAGAACATCTAGACAGAGTTAAAAGATATCGGCCTATATGAAGCGGTGGCTTCCACTAGTCAGGGCATACCACCGAACAGTAATTTTTTTATGGCCCTGATGGAGATATACATAAGTTCGACAGGAACTTTTACGACCCCGAAAGGTGAAATAGGTCTCGCACTCCATGAGATGCAATTCATCTCGAAACTACCAATGGGAGAAGCCCTATATGAAGAATACGTTCCCTCCAACCGGGAACTTGCTAAGATTAGGGAGAAAAACCCTCAGTTGGTTGAAGTATATGAAGAATTGATGTGCCACTATATGATCTGCACTATGCATGAGAATGGATCTCATCTAGCATATATCAACAAGTGGACAACGTATCTCTTCTTCCATAAGGATAAAATATCCAAGGATGATAAAGAAAGATTTTAAGAAAAAAAAGCTCCAGCTATCAATATAGATTCAACAATTCCTGGTAACAAAATTCAGGATATGATGACTGTCTATAAATTTCCGAACAACTATTTGTCCACTAAAACTAGGGAATTCCCTGCTGGAACTGAAGCCTTGAGCTTCCTTAGATATGGTAGCCAGAAGATCTCTAGGAAAGCCTTCCTGGCAGGCTTCCTTTCTTTATGGTTGAGAAGATGGGTCGTACCAGAAACTGGTACATTTGACAGAATCCACCGTAACGTACTATGGCCAGCAGTGCGTTTGGTGTTTAAAGTCAGAGTTAACCTGCTATCGGCAATGGTGTGCCGAGTAAATACAGGTTTGAGAACTTTTGGTGAGGAGTTAATCAACAATTCTCCTCATCGGAATACATTCCTCATGGTAGAAATGCCCTATACTTATTTGATGGGTTGGTTGTTACACCACAACTGCAGATTGTTGCCACCAGGCCCGGGCGCTGATGCGGAGGTCTTCCTCCAAAAATTCAGCAAGGCTACATGGATTGCCACGACAGTGGCAGATACCCGGGCAGTTTTGAACTATTCTTATGGTTGGAACTTTTTTTGTACCCGGCCAAAAGTTCCAGCCGACTGCTTCGGCGTCCAATTTGAAGATGAAGATGAAGGAGGAGCTTTATTGCCACCATCAGTCTTCAAATGGCTACAGTGCATCAGACCTTCTCACCTGATGTATAGAAATGAAGATAATTGTACGTTCGAACCATATCTACCCAGTAGGTTCGTTCGTCAATTTGGGTATGACCAACTTCATGTTGGTAATCCCTCTACCAGTTTCCGTCACTATGGGAAACTACTTGATGGTGCAAGGGGTTAGAGATACTTTAGTACTACTCGTACTAGTGCCAGATTCAGAGTCTCAATCGCTACCAGCACTACAGAGCTACGTATTCTTCATTCGTATGCTCACTTTTACGCTTCTATCCGTTCTTTTGCCCATGGCTACAATATGAGAGGTAGCCTGAGATGGCCCAAGGAAGACAATGTTGAAGAGCCAGTTAGGGTACCAACAGACATCCCTGACGATGCTGCTGTTCCAGATCCATATCTGGAAATTATTGCTACAGGAGTTGGAGAAGAGGCTGCAGAGCCTATTATTATTGGGAAATCCCGTAAACGGAAACAAAGTACAGCAGTCACACTTCCAGAGAAAACCCCGAAGAAGAAGAAGAAAAAGGCTATCATAAAAATACCTTCCAGATCAAGAGCTTCAACTCCGGAGAGTGACACTCAGGCAGATGAGCTGCAACATATAGGATCTTCTTCAGTTCACCTTGGAGAAGGATCTTCAGCACTTCAACCAGCAACATCTGCAGTGGTCTTATCTCCCGGACGTCTCAGCACGGCACTTCATTTAACTCTGCCACAAAAGGCACAAGTTGCTGAAGACGTTACCCCAGTACAAACTATTGATTCGGTATTTATTCCATCTGATGAACCGGCTATCGCTTTTGATAACGAAGACTGGGATGGAGATTATGATGCGTATTTGGCACGTTCCACACCAGGCATATATACAAAATCTATACAACATTATGCATGATGATTTTATATTTTAATTTATTTTATTCATTTTGCAGGTGTCATTATTGCACCAAAGCCTATGGCTCCTCCTCCTCCTCAAGAAAACATTTACGAGGAGAACAAGGAGTCTGAGGAAGAAAGTTCTTCTTCCGATAGAGTAGAGGAAATACAACCAGAAGAGGAACTGCAACAAGAGCCTGAAACAGAGGTTCAACCATGATTGTCTTCTCATATTGACAACAGAGAAGAAGAACAAACTGCAGATCAAGAAAGACTGCTGAAGAAGAAACTGATCTTAATAAAGAGATTGAAGTATTTCCAGAATCTGAACAGCCAGAAGCTCAAGAAGGTGATGAAGACGTAATCAAATCATCAACTAAAACTGGGAATGTCGTGATAGCACCCTCTGCTATTACTACTAATCCAGCAGAAGTTCATGAGGAGACAATGCCTGAACCCGAATAAACTACAACTACTATCTTTCCATCCACCACTATTACCGCCACCGGAACTCCAGAAACGGCTGGAGTAACAAGTACTGAAGACGTGATCTCTGAAGCTCCCAGGGATCAATTGGATATAGTAGTGACGACAACATCATCTTTATCTCAGTCTGCTATAGGAGCAACCACATCTGCTAGTACTGAAGACTTAATCCCTAAAGTTTCCAGGGATCAATTGGATATGGTAATGACGACAACATCATCTTTATCTCCATCTGTTACAGGAGCAACCACATCTGCCCCTAGTATTCGGAAAAGAGACCTGGTAGAGATTGCTGCAACGCCAAGCTCAAATGCAGAAATGAATCTCTTAGTTGAGATTCATACTGAAACGTTTTACAAGACATTGGCAGCTTTGATTGATATGGTCTTGAATAGTGGCCTCAGTTATGAAAGCTTGAAAGGCGCGATTGTTTCCACTATCAGGAACGTTGCCATGTTTAATGATGTTGAGAGAGCAACTGTATTGGACAAGGTAGTAGAAGAACTTGAGCAACCTATTAAAGAATATTTGAGGCTGACAAGTGAAACTACTGAAAGTCTCATTCAAGCTGAGTATGACGCTTTATCGGCTGAATACACTGCTCGAAAGACCACTTTCAACGACTCTCTCAGAGAACATAGCAGAAAAGTCACCAAAGAGAAAGCTTTCTTAGCTGACGCAAAGCCTAATTTGGAGAGTTATAGAGAAGCCTATGACACTTCGAATACGAAAATTCAGGAACAAAATGATAAAATTCGTGAAGTGGAGGCCGAACTAGTTCATCTGAAAGCTGAGAAGGAACAATTAATAGCAGCTCGTGACAAATATTTAACCCAGAGCTCAATTCTGGAGGAACAAGTTTTTGGAGCTGAATCTACTATTAAGTTCCTTGATGATGCCAGGGATAATCTGATAGCTACTTTCGCTAAATTTTCTCCCATTTGCACTCCAGAGGACCGAAGAAAGGTAGCTACTGAAAATATAATAGGCTCTCGTGAGAAGCGTTTGGCAGAGCTCCAAAAATTGCTAAAAGATATCTGCTCTGCCTTAGAAAAGAGCTCTTGTAATCTTTTATCTCTGTAATGTTCACAAGAAATGAATAAAATATTTTTTTTGTGATCCTATCATTTATTTTGAATTTAAACAATAGGTATAATATAGAAAATACTTATCAGAGGTAATATGGACATGACAAGTCTTCTAAACTCAATAACTTGTATCTATCCAGAGGTAATATGGACATAATAGATAATGAAATCTTATTTTCTGTTTAGAGTATACAATACTATCAGAGGTAATATGGGCATGATAAATCGTAACAACTCAAAGAAAAATAGATTAACATCTATTCAGAGGCCAAATGGACATGATAGATAGGAAAAACAAGCAGACTTAATATTTATTCAGAGGTCGTGAGAACATGATAAATAATAGATCCATTTTTTTATCAACTGGTAAGATAAAAGATTAAAATTTATCTCCAAGCTTAACCAAACATTGGTAGCCGGAGGATAAGGAAGAAATTCAAACATAATATTTCTTCAGAAATTTGCCATTGATCGGCATCATGAGCAAATCTCCATTAGGTTTTGACAATCTATAAGCACCATTAGAGAATACTGACTCGATGACATAAGGGCCTTCCCATTTTGCTTGGAATTTTCCTTTACTCTTATGAGTCATCACCATCGGTCTCCGAACAGCTAGAACTAGCTCACCGACTTTGGATACCCTCTCTTTAACTTTACGATTGAAAGTTCGAGAAATGCGGGCTTGATATAGCTCAATGTGTTGTTGTGCTTGAAGACGCTTCTCGTCCAATCCTTCAAGTTCTTGTAATCGTAAACGATCATTGTTCTCTATAGTTAGCTCATTAGCAATGACTATTCGAAGAGACGAAATCTGGATTTCTAGTGGAAGAACCGTCTCACATCCGTAAATCAATTAAAATGGTGTAAAACCAGTAGGAGTTCGGACTGTCGTTCGATAAGCCCATAAACATTCTCCAAATTTCTCATTCCAATCACGTTTATTAGAAGAAACAAACTTTTTGAGAAGCTTAATGATTGTTTTGTTAAAAGCTTCGGCTAAACCATTAGCAGCTGGATTATAAGTCGTAGAAGCCAGATTTTGAATCCGATTCTTATCACAGAATCGATAAAATGCCTTATTGGCAAATTGTGGTCCATTGTCATAAATTATGATCCGTCGGGGAATCCCGAAGTGATAAATGACATGGTGTTTGATGAAACTAATCACATTGGATGTCTTTACTTCAATAAGGGGAACTGCGTCCGCCCATTTAGAAAAGTAATCGATTATAGCCAGTATAAACCGATGTCCCTTGACAGAAGGAGGATTAATCAGACCAATAATATCCATGCCCCAAGCTTCAAAGGGCCAAGAAGCTGTTGTAGGATGTAAGAACTCCGATGGTTGATGAATAAAATCAGCATGAATTTGACATGCTTTACACCTTCTGGCATAATCCACAACATCTGCTATCATAGATGGCCAATAATACCCCATTCTTTGAATGCGGTCTTGTAATTTTGGACCCGGTTGGTGGACACCACAGACACCATCATGAGCTTCACGAAGCGTTTGCTTAGCTTCATTTTCAGAGAGACAACGCAGTAAAAATCCATCATATGAACGACAATATAACATATGCAGAGACAAATCATAATAAAATCAAAATGATCGTCTCTTGATTGATGCAGCTTCTTTTGGATCTTCAGGTAAAATCCCATGAACCGCATGATCAATGAATGGACTTCTCCAATCCTTCTGTTGGGAACTTAATTCTGTAATATAACTCTATTCAATATGCAGATTATTATTAACACAGAATAAGTCTCGGTCCAAAAAAGTAATGGTATTTTGTCTTCGAATGGGAATAGCCAAATCTGCAGCTAGGCTAGCAAGAGCATCAGCTTCCAAATTCTGAGAATGTGGTAAGAATTCAATGAAAAAACCTTTAAATGAGAGGACCAAATCGATTACCACTTGATGATAAGGGATAAGGTCAAGATTTCTGACTTTATATGTCCCTCTAACCTGATTAACAATCAGTTGAGAATCTCCATAAGCTTCTAGGAACTCGATGTCCAATTGTTTTACTACTTGGAGACCAATGAGTAGAGCATTATATTCTGCCACATTATTGGAGCATGGCTCATTGAGAGAATAAGTACGGTATATGACCATTTTGTCAGGAGACACCAAGACAATTCCTACACCAGAGACGATATTGCCTTTTGGTCCAACTCGTAAGGCTCCATCAAAGTATAATTGCCAAATGTCATCTTTTAAAGTCATGTTGCAATCAACAAATTCATCTGGAATGTCCTCATATAGCTTCGATGTTTCAGGTATAGGATGAGCTGCTAAAAAATTAGCTAATGCTTGACCCTTCACTAATTTTTGAGGTACATAGATCATGTCATAAGGAGTGAGCAACATCGCCCAGGTGGCTAATCTGGAGTTAAGAATGCTTGGTTTTCTCATCAATACCCGAATAAGATTTATTCTGGAAATGACATGAAGGGTCTGTCCTGTCACATAATGTCGTGTCTTTTGAACAGCAAAAACCAAAGCCAGACATTCTTTTTCTACATGAGTATACCTATGTTCAGCTCCGACCATCATTCGGCTAAGACAATAAATTGCTTGTTCATGACCCATATTACTTTTTGTGCCAGAAGAGCACCAAGTGAATGATCCAATGCTCGAACATATAGCAAAAATGGTCTTCCTACCACTAGTGGTACCAGAATATGTGGATTTGTAGGGTATTGTTTGATGTCATTAAAAGCTTTCTGACATGCTTCATCCCAAATAAATGATACACCTTTTTTTAATAGACGGGAGAAAGGTTGACATTTTCCAGAGAGATTGGATATAAATCTCCTGATATAAGCGATCCGACCTTGAAAGCCTCGGAGTTATTTTAGATTGCATGGAGGACGCATTTCAAGAATTGCTTTGATTTTATCAGGATCAACATGGATACCCTGAGAAGTGATGACAAATCCCAAAAACTTGCCACTGGAAACCCCTAAGAAAGACTTAGTAGGGTTCATTTTCAATGATGCTGACGCATCAATTCAAATAATGTCTTCAAGTCTTGAACATGATCATCTTTTGATCGACTTTTGACAGCAATATCATCAACATAACATTCAACTGTCTTTCGTAGATGTTCTTGAAAGATGTTGCTCATGGCCCGTTGATACGTGGCACCGGCATTTTTAAGACCAAACGGCATAACTGTATAGCAGTAGACTCCACGAGATGTACAAAAAGTAGTATAATTTTTATCTTCTGGATGCATCTTAATCTGATTGTATCCTGAGAACCCGTCCATGAAAGACATGCGTTCAAAACCGCATGTATTATCTATCATGACATCGGTAATCGGAAGTAGAAATTCGTCCTTTGGACAAGCTGCATTAAGATCTCAAAAATCAATGCAAATTCAAACTTTTTCGTTCTTCTTCATAATAGGAACAATATTGGCAACCCAGTCTGGGTGTTGTTCTTCACGAACAAAGCCACATGTAATCAGCTTTTTGACTTCTGCTTCGATTGCATCCATCATATCTGGTCGAAAACGTCGTTGCTGTTGTTTCACAGGCTTAGCATTAGAAAGAATATTGAGTTTATGAGTAGCAACTTTAGGATCTAGATCCGACATATCCTCATAACTCCATGCAAAGATATCAATATATTCTTTAATCAGTTTTATCAGCTCTTCCTTTTCATCTTTGGAAAGGTTTTTACTGATAAATATTGGCTTGGACGTAGTTCCGTCTCCAACATCAATTTGGAGAATCTCATCCTCTGTGGGTGGTTGTTGTTGTTCAAAACGAAGCTCCCATTGAGTGTCCATTTATTGGGCCCAAGGGTTATTTTTAAATGGCTCAGATTCATCTTCAGTTCGAACCATGTTAACTGAGAAGGTACATTTAGATTCATCATAATAGTCTCCTCCAGCATATGAGGAGTGGGATGTATCAGATTTGATTAAATGGATTTCTTCCGAATCTGAAGATTGTGAAGAACTAGAAGAGAATTCTTCTTGTATATCGTCATTAAACATGTGGAATGGATCATATCCCAACCCATGACAATTTTTCGGGTAAAACGGATCACCACATAATGGTAATCGTCTACCTTTGCCTTGATTGAGACCTTGCATAATCTTCAAATTATATCCTATTTTCTGGATAATCTTGAGAGATTGTTGACTATATTTGTCAATTTGGATTTTTCATTTATCTTTATCTCTAAGATCATATGTCTGAACAACAGGGATATTTCTAGCCAGGCCAAACACAATTTGGTGTTTATTTTTCTTATTAGACGAAATCACGAAATAAGATTCTTCGTGACGTCTAAAAGTTACACAAGCTTGTGATGGCGAGACTACAGGAAGAAGATAGGGTGAAGATGTTAAGAACTTTTGAGCATAAGGTCCAACATCGACATGAGGAGGAGAGAAATTTTTCTTATGATCAATGTATAAGGTTTCATCTGTATTTATGTCATCTTGATATTGATGACTTTGATCATCAGAAGGTAAAGACATTCTTTCAGCAAATTTGCTAGCCATATACTCCAAAAGAAAATCTTTATTGATATCAGAAAGTACAGAATGATCAATATTTACATCATTTATAATTTGAGTATTACGCTTAGGATTTATCATTAACGGACCGCCATCTGTCTTCTGCATAGACTTGCCAAGGTTGATAATCAATAGTGGTTCCATATCATTTGTACGAGAAGTACGTCCCTTGACTTTGATCATTTGAACTTGGCTCTTGGCAGAAATATTCACTGATTCCTCAGATAAAGCCCGAGTTCTTCCTTTGACTTTGATCATCAGAGGTTGATTATTGACAGGTTGGGGTTGGATTCGACCTTTGACTTTGATCTTCAAAGGTTGTTCTTCCGGAGGATCTTCATTGACAAACTGATCTTCAACAGGTGATTGATCTTCAACTATATCTGATATCTCCTTCACATGCTCTTGTTTGTAGAGTTTTGAGTCAGAAAAATAGGCTTCAACACCCTTGAAGGGATTGATATCAGCAAATTCAGTCTTCACAACCCTTTGTGAATCCACGTATTTGAAGCATTGGTAGAGAGTTGAAGGCACAATGTTATGCTCATGTATCCACGGTCTTCCAAGAAGGATGTTGTAGGATACGTCTGAGTTGATAACATAGAAAGTAGCCATAGTTCGAAGATCACCAATCTGAATCCTTAGACGAATCTTCCCCAATGGTTTACTCTTGCCAGAGTTGAAACCAACTATCGTGGTACTAGTGTAAATCAAATCACTAGTAGGAATCCTCAAAGGTCTTAGCATACTCTGAAGAATAATGCTAATGGAAGACCCAGGATCTATATAAATTCTGTCAATTTCCGTAGATTCAATATACCCAGTGTAGCACAAAGGCCTGTCGTGCTTGTTATGCTTCAACAACATATCTTCTTGTGTGAATGTTATGTTAGGAATTGCCTCCATCATACTATGACATTATGGACACGACACTGATGTATTGTCAGGACTCTTGAGTTGAGCCAAGCATGAGTCTGCTTGTAGCAAAGCTTCACTCAAAGTCTCTCTACTTTCTTTAGAAAGATGCAGTAGCTCGAATATAGAGAGTCTAGCCGGAGTATTGGCTAACTGAGCTAGAATATCAAATTTATAGGGTTTCATCACCACTCCTTGATTTGAAGCAGATTTCAAGGGAACGTCAAAGCGTACTGCTTTATGTTTCCCTTTTTCAACCACCGATGGTTTAGCAGGAATAGGAGATGGTTGAACTGGGATCGTTTCTACAACATCTTCTGCTTCTTTGGAAGATCCTTCGTAATCTTTGTGGTATTCTTTTCCAGATCTCGTACCAACAAAGCTTTCTTCTTCAGAATCATGAGAAGGAAGTACCATATTACAGGATTTAGTCTTCTTTCCTTTAGCCTCCTTCCTGCAAGGATTTTTAAAAGAAAGTTCAGAACCCAATCCAACAGTAAATTTTTTTGACTTTGAATCTGTAAAGGAAGTCGCATTCCTTTATCATAGTTCAAACCCTCTGCTTTTTGAAAGTCATAGCCCATCTTTTTCATGAGTTGGACTGATTGTTGACTGTACAAGTGAATGGGCAGCGGACTTTTAATAGGTAGCTCAACAGAGGAAGAAGAAGCAGAAACCTCTGTAACTACAAAAAAAAGGAGTACTCGGGACACGAGGAAAAATCCCTGTAGGAGCTTTCTCATAAGCAGCAAAAACCTGTTGTGCCATGTATAAGGGAATACTATTCATAGCCAACCACTGCTGATGAGTGAGTTTAAGCTTAGTAGGAGGAGCTAAACTTGGAGGACATATGTTTAAACCTTTCAGTCTATCCTCCAAAGGAATGCCATCCCAAAGATGATCCAAATCATCAGGATCTGGAATAACATGAAAAATCATGTTGCAAGTTTTAACTTTTCTACCTTTCTTGGATTTTGAAGTTTTACCTTCATCCTCCATTTCAGGTACTAAGTCAGGATGTACCCACATGATTTCACCATTCTTTAATGTGAGAGACAACAATCCTTCATTTTTCTCTCTGGCAGGCAAAATATTCACAATCTTCATAGTCGCCTTCGGAATAGGGACAATCCCATCTGGGACTTACTGTGGAGGAAAACCTCCAAATTGAAGAGAAACCATATTGGTTGTGACCGTATGCTCATTGTTAGTTAAAGCAATGACATTGGCATTTATCAGCTCCTGGATTTTCTTCTTCAGAATATAACAAGCCTTGGTAGGATGATTGATGTATCTGTGATAGATATAATATTTAGGATTGTCAGTCAGATTCACCTCATTAGGCCTTTTTGGCTCCGGAATCTGGAGCTTGCCACTCTTTACTAGATATTAGAATATCCCTGGGATATCGCTCTCGTCAAAAGAATATTCTTCTTTTGGCTTAGAAGACTCCTGATTATCTGGCATCGTTTTGTTTTTGGAAAGATTAACCATAAGGGTATCCTTTCCTTTCCCATTACGATTGTCGAAATTATTACCAGGAGAGCCTTTCTTTCCTTTGTCCTCTGAGGCAAAAATTATTCCATGTTCACGAGCCAACCTACCATTGGTCTTGGCAGAAACTGCTGCTATAATAAACGAGGCCCAGTCTGTGAACTGGGAACCCGTGAAGACAATAATAAATGGTCGCAGATTCATCTTGCATGTATCAATCAACGCTGAATCTGGCATACCATGAGGCATTTTCAAAGTTGCCTGTCGGAAACGTTCGATGAACGTCCGAGTATCTTCTTTCTCCTTTTGTTTGATCTCTACTAAGGAGGACATATTCATATCCATACCTCCCTCATAGAAGCGGAAAAGAAATATTGCTTTAAATTCGTCAAAAGACGAAATACAATTGTCGAGTAAACTACGATACCAGTTGTAAGCTGAACCCGTTAGACACCCGATGAACACTCGAGTGAGAAGAGCATCATTTTTTTGCAGATATACAGTCATAATATCAAAGTAATTGATATACTGACTAGGAGAAGCCTTTCCATAAAACAAGACCATTGATTGTGGCTTAAATTTCGAAGGAAAGGGTACATCATTCCAATGAGGAGGATAAGGTTGCTTAATCCCTAACCTCTGGAGCTGATCTTTATGCTTAAGAACTTCAAACTGTGCTTTTAGTTCGCGCACTGCTTGAATAGCTTCACTGGTATGAGGAAGCACATTTGATTGAATAGTTGTTGGATGTACCGTGACCCCTACCGGAGGTGGTACATCTTCTGGAATGATAGGATCTGGAGATGCAGAATTTTGATTGACAACAGGCTCTTGATTATTCAAAGGTATGTCAACCCCTTGACTATCTTGAGTTTGTGCTGCTACCTGCACCGGAGTTATCACTGCCGGTTGAGCAACTTGCTGAGTCATTATTATTTGATGCATACTTTGTATCATGGTAAGCATATCCTTCAGCGACTGCTCAACTGCAGAGAGACGTTGTTCTGTATTAGCAGATGACGTCTCCGGTTCGTCTCCAATAGCATAAGATTCAACCTCCCTTGAAGATATAGAGGGATCGGTATAGAAGTAAGAATCAATGCTATCGGTTTCGGACTCTAAGGACTGGGTACCCCCAGCTTCTGAGTCAGAAGTCTGTAACTGTCTCTGACTTCTCAATCGAGTATTCTGATATACTCCTTCGAAATTATCAAGAAGTCGATTAAACAGTTGTTGACCAGGAGTTTGTGACGAGTTGCATCTTGGACGTCGTCCTCTGTTGGTATGAGATGCCATATTAACTGAGGCATATGACAATTCTTGTTCTTGATCATCAACTGATTGCTGAACATTGTAGCCTAACCGATCAAAAACTGGCCGTTTAGAAGCTGAACAACAACATTTGATTACAATATGGTGATACTCACAATGGTGATTCTCTTGGGAGAGTGTCACAGGAGATTGTCTATTTTTACGCTTTTGCATTAGCAACTCGCGTAAATCAGAAGGAGTAGAGGTAGTAGATGGAGTAGTCTTCTTTATTACATTTGGGATAGAGAAACGTTTAGTCCATTGTGTATAAAGAAGATTACTGGCTGCATTCGTAGAACAAAATTGTACATTCTATGCGCTTGGAGTTGCATGTAAATCCTGAGATTTTTTAGCACAAAGAACTGCATCAGCATTACGCGTAATTTATAGGTTTGGTACCTTGCGTAAAGCAGTATAAGAAGGCTGTTGGTGAAGAACCAAAGTTTTAGCAACAATATTTTTACGCTGGTTGTGTGCAGGTAAATTCACTTTGGATGTAAAAACATCATTGTGAATTTTATCTACACTGTCATAGACAAGAGATTTACCTTTACGCGTGGAGCACAAAACAGGAGTATCTACCACGTCACAGACGGGAGATTTTCCTTTACGCGTGGAGCGTAAATTTTGTGTGTCTACCACATCACTGACGGAAGACTTATTTTTACGCTCAGAACGTAAAGCATTGGAGTCTACCACGTCACAAACGGAAGACTTGTTCTTATGCACAGAGCGTAAATTTTGGTTTTTACGCGCGGGGCGTAAAACCTCACTTTTACGCGCTGAGCGTAAAATTTGGCTTTTACACGTTGGGCGTAAAATTTGGCAATCTTCCCCATCACCGACGAAAGATTGGCTTTTACGCTCAGGGCACAACACTGAAGTAAGGATTGCCTCGTTACAAACGGGAGTCCCTACAACAGGAGTAGGAAGGATTCCTTTGACTTCAGAGACAGTAGGGAGATCCGAGGATGCTTTGGATTTGGGAATCCAAACTTTTTGCGCTTTCCTCGATTTCTGAACATTGGAGCAGCGAGTACTACCCCCAGTTCGAAGCATTTCTTCGTAGGCAGTCTGGTCGAAGTGCACAACCAGAGTCTTCTTTGTCGATCCGATCGACATATCATCGTATTGAGCAATTGCCTCCTCGTCAGAGGAGATGGTCGTCCCCAGCAGAGTCGTCATTTTGTTTCACTTAACAAATGCCTAAAAATTGGCTTTTGAAAATAAAATGAGAAAAAGTACAATAAGTACAAATTGTTCTGGGAAGTATTGCTATGGAAGTCTGATCTGAAGACGATTACTTTGTTCCTTGGACCATACGATGATGATGAAGAGTACTGTTGGAAGATGAACATCCGGAAGAACTAAGTCACCAGAAAGGTATCGACACACTTAGGCACTGATGGCGAGGTCGAATGCTTTCCTGCTTTGCTTCACTCTGTTCTGGAAGAAAGGTTGAAGAAGAATGCTCTGTAAAATCAAAGATTCTGGGCTCTGATCACTATTTATATTCTCTCCTGTCTCTCTGATCTTTTCTTGATGCTGTCTATGTAAAAAATAAGTCTATTTATAGACTTTACCCTTTGTGCGGAAAAAGCAACAAAATTGGGTTTTTACGCTAGCAACTGCCACCCACGATAGAAGTCACCCTCTGTGCACGTTGACACGTGTCCTATTATTTCAATAAAAATAGGGAGCATGTACACACGTTCCTCGAGAAGTGTGGCATGAAAGCCACGTGGGCAAACCACATTCCAAAATAAATTTCCAGCGTAAAGTAGTAGACAAGGCGTAAAATAGTCCAAAATGGACTTCTCGCGTAAAGTGGCTGATAAAACAGCCTTGAGCGTAAAAGGTAGCCCAAATAAACTTTACGCACATGTTAACTTTGAGCGTAAAAAACTCATATAGTATTCATGCGTAAAAGAAGTCATCTTTTGAGCGTAAAATAATCCAGTCTACACTAAATGACAATGTTGGTTTCTGTGCAAATCAAATCTCTTTGAATTCTGTGTTATATGCTGTCAGCAAATAATTATGTCAAATTCATTATCACTTTGCATTAAATGCATGATCTGACAGCCTGTCCCTGGCGTAAAGTAGCTTGCGTAAAAATAGTTCGCATAAAATAGCCTGCGTAGAACAGCGTGCGTAGAGTAGCCTGTTGAGCGTAAAGTTCTATTTCTTTTACTCGGTCTATGAAGCATTTTTTTACGCTCCTACAACTGTCATCGATGATGTGTTCATATACTCAGTGGCCACTGACATTATGAGCAATGATGACATGGAACCTCGCAGCGTTGCCGAGTGTCAACGACGAATGGACTGGCCACAATAGAAACAAGCAATCCAGGCTGAATTAGATTCATTAGCGAAAAGAAGCGTGTTTGGACCTGTAGCTCCAACACTACCCAATGTTAAACCAGTTGGTCACAAATGGGTTTTTCTAAGGAAGCGTAATGAGAATAATGAGATTGTGCGATACAGGGCTCGCATTGTGGCGCAAGGCTTCTCACAACGCCCTGGAATTGATTACGAGGAGACGTATTCTCCCGTAATGGACGTCATAACATTCCGCTACTTAATCAGTTTAGTAGTTTCCGAAAAACTGAATATGCAGCTCATGGATGTGGTCACAGCCTATCTCTACGGGGATCTGGACACAGAGATATACATGAGAGTCCCTGAAGGACTAAAGATGCCTGAATCAAGTAGTTCCCGACCAGGGAACGCGTTCTCGATTAGACTGAGACGTTCGCTATATGGATTGAAACAATCCGGGCGAATGTGGTATAAACACCTAAGCGAATACTTGATCGATTTGGGATACATTAATAACGAACTTTGCCCATGTGTGTTCATAAAGAAATCTACTTCAAGATACGCAATCATCGCGGTCTATGTAGATGACATGAATCTCATAGGAACCGAAAAAGACTTGTCAGAAACTGCTGATATCCTGAAGAAGGAATTCGAGATGAAGGATCTGGAAAGACACGGTTTTGCCTCGGCCTGCAGATCGAGCACAGTCAAGATGGAATTCTTGTCCATCAAGAGAACTACACCCAAAAGGTGTTGAGACGTTTTAGTCATTTTGACGTTAAGCCATCCGCTACTCCCATGATCGTCCGCTCTCTAGACATTACTAAGGACCCATTCCGTCTAAAGGAGGACGACGAAGAGATATTGAGTCCTGAGTGCTCTTATCTGGGTGCAATAGGCGCTTTATTGTACTTGGCCCAATGTACTAGACCGGACATCTCGTTTGCTGTGAATTGTCTAGATCGACACAGCACCGCGCCAACACGCCGCCATTGGAATGGCATAAAAGACATTTTTCGCTACCTTAAGGGTACTACGGACTTGGGCTTGTTCTATCCCTACGCGGTTTTGAGTGATTCCAACGCTGTTGGCACTCTAAACAATGCGACCCTTGTTGGCTACGCCGATGCAGGATATTTATCTGATCCGCACAAGGGGCGTTCCTAATCTGGTTACGTCTTTACCATTGGGAACACGACGATTTCTTGGAGGTCTCGCAAACAGACTTTAGTGGCTACTTCAACGAACCACTCTGAGCTACTCGCGCTCTATGAGGCGACAAGAGAGTGTGTATGGCTTCGAGCTGTTACTGGCCATATTCGAAGTACATGTGATCTTTCATATGACCCAGATGAACCTGTTGTCGTCTATGAGGACAATACCGCTGTTATTGATCAAGCGAAACATGGTTACATCAAAGAGGATGCTACCAAGCACATATCGTCCAAGTTGTTCTTTACACATGAACAACAAGCACTTCAGAAGATTGAAGTGCAACACATTGGATCGGAGAATAACCGTGCAGACTTGTTCACCAAGTCACTGCCGAAACACTCGTTCCAGAAACATGTCAGAGCAATTGGACTTAGAAAACTTTCAGAACTAGCCTAAGTGAAACATGTTTCCTGTAGCCTGTTGTGTGCATGTGAGGGGGAGCGCCCAAACGAGCGCCTCCAAACGCCCTGTTGTGCGTATATCCCGCACCCTGTCGAGTGCGAGTGAAAAGGGAAGCATCCTGATGTATGCTTGTGTACTCTTTTTCCCTTCGACCAAAGTTTTTTTCCACTGGATTTTCTTTGACAAGGTTTTTAACGAGACACAGTTCAAATCTCTTACTCACTAAGGACTATTGTAATCAGTGGGAGTATCCAGTGTATACTTCTAATCCATCGTGTACTCTTTTGTCCTTCGATCAGCGGTTTTTTTTCCACTGGGTTTTTCCTGACAAGATTTTGACGAGGCACCTTTGCAATGGTTAGTTTACCCCCATCATCACTGACCTGTGTGTACTCTTTTGTCCTTCGACCAAAGTTTTTCCCACTGGGTTTTCTTTGGCAAGGTTTTTGACGAGGCACAAGTAGGTGGTCAAATTTGAATCAGCAAGCTACAGACAGATGAAGAAGCTCAGAGGTGTTTACAAGCAGAGTTTGTGAAGAGCCAAGGGGGAGTGTTGTAACTCATGGTAATCCTTCATGTTCCCAAGTGACTCTTCACCTTTGTAACTCCCAAGTGACTTTTCACTTTGTAACTCCCAACCTCTCTTTTCCTATATAAAGAGAGGTTGGGATGGCTTGTAGAGACACATTTTTTGAAATATATTGATATACATTGAGAGGTTGAGCTAACTGTCCACACAACAAGTTGTATATTTTCTTTATTGTTGTATGTTGGAATTGTTAGGGTTCCATTGCTGACATGTTCTTAATTATAATTAGAAACCATTATGGAGGAGCAAGAAGCATTCAATAAAAAATTGGAAAAATATTTTCTTATTCTTTTTTCAATCAAATATTATTTAGTGATTGTCTTTTGGTCAATCTTTTAGTTGAGAAAGAGCGGCATTTGAAACTTCGGGAAGGTGATGCCATGGCAATTCAAAGTATACGAAACTACCCTCTTTAATGATTAAAGTCTGTCATCCTTCCGATTAAATATAGCAATGAAAAAAGAAAGACACATTGGTGCCATATGTGTTTCGGTTTAAAGTGCGGTTTTCTCAGCGGGCTGCGTAGAATTATTGAAAAAAGGATGTTGAGGTGTTGAGGTCCGGTACTTTGCTCTCATTCTTTTGTGTACAGCCTCTATTGAGATGCTTTGCGTATGTAGTAGATTCCATAAAGTGTGTTTCTGTTTGGTACTGTTTAAGCTTATCGCTTCAAGCCATCAAATGCAAATTTGTTGAAAATGACAGAACACATAATAATAAAATATATTTTGTTTACTAAAAATATATAAGTGATTGTTGAAAATAATAGAATATATATTAAGAAAATATGTTTTGTTTACTAAAAATATGTTAGTGGTACCTTAGGCTAAATGCCTACATTGTTGTTCATACAACTCTAGAATTTGCCAGAGTCGTTTTGTTAGGAAACGAAAGCATGCTATTACCAGCCAAAGCAAAGCTAGGATGCGGTGACGCAAAGGAACGTCTCCTTCCAATAGTCTTATGCCGTCCTATTTTGTGTCGCTTTCCAATTGGCTCCTAATAGGGCAATAGAGAACTTGGGCTCATGTTTGATTATGGAGTCCTTCAGTGATTCTCTAAAGAATAGAAAAGAATGGAGAAGAGCAATACTACATATTATAGATAGAGTTAATTTAGACTAAATTTTATCCAAATTAGATTAATTTAAATTAGATTCGATTAGATTAAATTAGTTATCTATACTATTATATAATTTAAATACCATAAATATTTGGATTATATAGGTTCTTAGATAAAATTATATTTATGTTAGGATAACAAAATCATTTACATCCTACTAATTTTAAATTTAAATAAAATTCTAAACCGTTTGCCTCCTCTCTCCTACGAAGCATTCAGTTTCTCTTTCTTTCTCTAAACTTCTCTTTTGGAGATCCAATGGTGATTTCTAAAATTGAGTTTCTATCCTTCTTGGCATTGTACTTTGAGGAGATTTATATCCTAGTTGCAAGAGTTTCTACATAAAAATTATACAAACAATTTTTTTCCCAATGGTTCTTCATTTCTTTCCTAGGTATCACAAAATAAAAGGATCAATTTAATGGTACGGGGTCCAATAATAATTGTCATGAGAGATAATAGATTTCTATGAGAGTTTCTACATATAGTGTTAGTCTCGGGACTTGATCAAAGATGGTAGACTCGATGTCGAGATCAGAGGTTCAACAAACGTTCACCTTCTGATTATTCTCGAGATCCAAGAGGGACACTATAATATAAATCTGATTACAAAAGCAACAATAATCAGAAAGTAAACCTCATGTTCTTCCTCGCAATCGCAGTTGCCGACGGACAGAACTGAGTTCAGAAAATAAATCTCACGTTCTTCCTTACAATCGCAGTTGCAGACGGACAGAACTGAGTTACAACTCAGATGAAGGAGAAGAAAGAAGAAAGAAAAAAGAAGAAGAGGTTCTTGCTGGGGTGATTAAGATCACCGTTGCTCAAAGCAAGATTCGCCCCAACACGATCTGCTCCCAGGAATCAGCAAGTTCACGAAGAACTTCTGGAACGCTCGTAAGTCAATATTTGAGACTTGAACGGGCTTCCTGGATTTTACAAACTCCCTTAACTCTTTTCTTGGTGCATCTTTCAAAGGAGGCCAAGGGGCTCTATTTATAGAGTGGAGTTGAGACTTCACCTCTTCTCCTATCTGATGTGGGACTAAAATACCAATACTCAAAAATAGAGTTTGATATTTTAGATCATCCCACAATCAGCATAGAAGTGTGGCAGTCCACGCCTACCCCCCGAACACTCCCGTGCATGCACGAGACATCCTGGAGTCCGTGTCCGAGTCCGAGTCCGCACAACAAAAATCAACTTACATCCTTGTTGGATTTAATCATTTTTCCTTCTAGAAAAATACTCCCACATGGCACAAACTTGTGCCCTTCTACACCTCATGTGCACACCTCAACACAAGCAATGCATTATATTGAGATACTCACCATTTGGTGTAGCCGACGTGGGACTATCTTTTCTAGTCCAAAGGCAAAAATACCAACAATCTCCCACATATCTCAATATATGGGTTGAGCGTTCCCCACAGTGACTGCCCATCATGCATTAGGAGAGATGTCGCTACGACTTGAATCTTCCCGTATAGGTTAAATAACAGCATGATACAAGAATGGAGTAAGCCTTGAATTCTGCACCATAACTGCAATTCTTCCTACTCACATAATGACATCAACTGGGCTTCTGGCTGCATATTGAAGGCCTTGTGCCAGCCTGGTTTCAGTGTATAATTTTTGGGCGTCTACAAGTTTACCCTCAAGAGACGGCCTGATATCTCTGTCCATATACTATAGGTGAGTTCTTTATAAAGAGTCATGGCATGAAGCATTGCGCTTCTTTGCAGTGCTACGCCGCTATGACATGGCTTAAAGCCGAGGCTTTACCCCACATGGGTACCTCATCGTAGTGTTATACTACTGTAGCAAGAGGTCACATGCCTCTTTGTATTGCCAAACTACCTAGCATGAAGCCTTGCGCTTCCGTGCGGTGTTATGCCGCTATGACATGGCTCGCAAAGTCGAGGCTTTACCCTACCTGGTACCTCTTCGTAGTGTCATGCCACTGTAACATGAGGACATCGTCCTCTTTGTAGTGCTGTCTACCTCTCTTTATTACGATTATCATACAGCATTAGGCTACCTGCCTATTTGCGGTGCTACTCCGCTGTGACTTGGCTTGCAAAGCCGAGGCATTACCTCTACCTGGGAACCTCATGGTGGAGTCACCCCACTATAGCATGGAGTTACACTCCTTGTAGTGTTGTGCTACCGTGCTTCCTGTAAAGCACTCCAGGCATTCACTCTGCCTGAGAACTCATCAAGGCATTTAAGCCAACCTTCCCACAGGATTCGTTTTTCGCAGAAAACAACAGTAGACAATAGTGGTTGTAGGTCCGTAACCTCTCCATGTCACAGAGGACAAGTATCCACCGTTCCTGATATTCTTTTGGTTAATAGTCCTCCCTTGAACCAAAAGCTAGATGCCTAGTAGATTTCTCTTTGAACTAATAGCATAAAACTTTATGGTAGGATTGTAATAACATAATATCAGAATGCCTTCAAGCCTATTTTACAAGATGTGTCATCGACCAGCTGGCGCTTGAGGTCCTTGGTGAACGGATCCGCCAGGTTCTCCTGACTCCGAACATCAATTACTGCAATAACACCCCTCTTGATGAGATCGTGTACTGTCCTGTGCTTCAACTGCACAGTCCTCTTCTTCCCGTTGAAGAGGTCATTTGATGCCACCGCCGCAGTCGCCTGATTGTCGCAGTATATCGGTATCGTCGATATTTGTGCCCCAACCACTGGAAGATCATGCATGAGCTCCCAAAGTCATTCTGCTTCCTTCACTGCGGTATCAAGTACAAAGAACTCAGATTCTATAGATGATCGCGAAAGCATAGTCTGCTTCTTCGATTTCCACGATATAGCAGCTCCACCCATTGTGAAAATGTATCCACCGGTGGACCTCTCGTTCTCCACTTCTGAGCACCAACTAGCATCACTTAAGCCTTTAACTACCGACGGATCTTCGCTGTAGTGCAGTACATATGTCTGAGTCTTCTTGAGATATCTCATAACCCGTTTCACAGCTTTCCAGTGCTCAATGCATGGGTTGCTCGTGAAATGACTCAGCATTCCCACAGCGAAAGCTATGTCAGGCCTTGTGGCAGTAGTAGCATACATCAAACTCCCAATTACGCTTGCATACTCCAGCTGCCTGACGCTTTTCCTTGAATTAGGCTTCAGTTTCAGATCACACTTATACGGCATATCGATCCCTGGAAGATTCTGATATCCGTAATGAGTGATCATCTTCTCAACATAATGAGACTGTGATAGCGCTAGTCCAGTGTCTGTCCGGATGATCTTGAGTCCCAAAATAATATCAGCATCCCCCAAGTCCTTTATACTGAACTTCGTCGAGAGGAACTTCTTTATCTCCGTGACACAGCTTATATCCGTACCTAGGATTAGCATGTCATCCACGTATAGACAAATGATGACTCCTCTTCCGTCAGCAAACTTCGTATAGACGCACTTGTCTGTTTCACTGACCCTGTAGCCATTTGACCTTATGACTTTATCAAACTTCTCATGCCACATTTTGGGAGCTTGTTTTAAATCGTACATATATTTTACCAACTTGCAGACTTTGTCTTTAAGACCTTTGACGACAAGCCCTTCTGGTTGTTGCATGTAGATCTCTTCGGTCAGCTCGCTATTCAGGAATACCATTTTCACATCCATCTGATGTATCACCATCTTATGTATCGCTGCGAGAGCAATCAACATTCTGATGGTGGTCATCCAGGCTACTGGAGCATACGGGTCAAAGTAGTCGATCCCCTGCTTCTAAGAAAATCCCTTGGCCACCAACCTGGCCTTGAACTTGTCAATAGTTCCATCTGCTTTCATCTTCTTCTTGAAGATCCATTTGCATCTGATGGGTTTCGTTCCTTCAGGAAGATCAACCAACACCCAAGTGTTATTTGAGGTGATGGAATCAATTTTATTGTCAATCGCCTCCTTCTAGAAAATATCATCTCTGGTCTTCATCGCCTCATCATAGATAAGTGGATCTGCTTCCACATGATAGGCGATGAATTCATCTCCGAAGTTCTTCGGCCTTCTCGCTCGCTTGGACGACGGCTCAGTGAGTTCTGGTTCAACCGTTGTTTCAACAACAACATCTTCTTGGACTACTTCTTTATTGAAAACTTCAATTTCTTGCGTACCCTTATTGTTCTCCGATTTATTCGTAAGAACAATATTCTTGTGCCTTGCAAATTGTCTTCATGAGATTCGATGATATGATTTGAATCAATATCAACAAATCTTCGAGCATCACTCTTCTCGGCATACCCCAAGAAGATCATCTTCGTAGTCCTAGTCCCCAGCTTCTAAATTTTTAGATCTGGAAGCTTCACATAAGCCAGAGACCCCCACACTCGAATAACATTCAAGTTAGGTCTGACTTTGAACCAGTGTTCATGAGGAGATACATCCGAAGTTGCATACGGTACTCTATTTAGAATAAAAGTGGTCGTCAATGCAGCTTCTCCCCATTAGCATTTAGGAAGATCCGTAGTTAGCAGCATTGATTGCATCATTTCTGTCAACGTTCTGTTCTTTCTCTCCGCTATCCCGTTAGATTGAGGAGAATACGGAGCAGTAGTCTCATTGATGATTCCATGTTCTTTGCAGAACGATGCGAATTCATGAGACCTATACTCTACATCTCGATCACTTCTGAGTAGTTGTAGATCGATTTAACGTTCAGCTTCAGCCCTGAAGCCTTTAAACTACTCGAATGCTGCATCCTTCTACTTGAGAAGTCATGCGAACATGCACTTCGAGAAACACTTCGAACCGGCCGCTGTGGAGAATTGATAAAAGTCACAGATGTCTGAGTGTACTAACTCCAGATGATCAGTACTTTAGTTCAATCGTCTGAGCAGCTTTCCAACAGTCTTGTATCTGCACAGACCTTAAACTCTTCCACCTCCTTACCCCCACATTCCGAAGATAAGGTCCCGGTAGGTCAGCTTGAGTCTGCTTCTGTCATAGAACAACTCTCAGTCCACTCAATGAAGTAACTTCATCGCCATCAGCAGAAGTTCGAACATTCCTTCAGCATCGAACATCTTTTCAAAGCATGTTCCTCGCCAAGAAATTACCATCTGGCTAGTACGAATGTCCATCTTTCAAGTCTGTATCAGATAACAGACTTCCTGAGATCAGATCATCAAAAAATCTCTGGTACGTGCAACACGCATTCCAATGTCCTTGTCGGTGGTTAATAACCACTGTCTCGATCTTCAGAACTTCTGCTAGATATATGTTCGCCATCGAGACCTTCGTCATAACATGGCTCGTCCGTGGTGAACAGCTCCTTTGAGAGCACACGTGGTCAGATGCACTAGTGTCAGACCACTAGTCAGCTACAACTCAACCTGTGCAACACTAGCAACCAAGTTAAGTAATCAAAATAAACAAGTTTAGCTATACCAGCTATTTTGGTATGGGCTTGGATTTGCATTCACTCATGTAGTGGCCATTCTTGTCACAGTTGAAGCAAGTCACGTGGGACTTGGACTTCTGTTGCTTGAACGAAGGACCGTTCACTTTTAGATTAGTGGAGTCCTTCTTCTTGTGATGAGAAGCCACATGCTTTCCCTTAAACTCTCTTGTCTGCACCAAGTTGTCCTTAGCAAGTTGTTTGAACAGAGAGTCCATCTTCTGTTGAGATCGCATTTCGTCCTCAACGTGGATTTCTTGTAGAAGATCTTCCAAGCTAATGTCCAGCTCCTTCCGATGCATTCTAGCGTAGAAGTTGCTCCAACCAGCAAGAAGTTTCGAGACTATCCCTCCAACGACAAACTTGTCGACAAGGGGCAACTTCTCGTTATCTAACTTCTGGCGCAACTTCAGGAATTCCTTTACTTGAGGTAGCATCGCCATTTCGTCTTCGAAGATCCACTTGTGGTACATCTCGACGATGAAGATTTTGGACCTGTTCTCATCATCTTCATATAACTTACCCAAAGAATCCCAGATCTCTTTGGCATTCTCCTTCTTGGAATATGACTCTGCCAGAGAGTCTTCCATAGAATTAAGAATCAGCAGTTTACAGATGTTGTTTTCTCTCTTCCATTTGCTCTGCTTGACGAGTGCAGCAGCAATAGCATCGGCAGTTCCTCCTTCTGGAATCGTCGGTTTATCCTCAATCAACACATGGTCTACGTCCACGAGTTGCAGATTAAGGGTGACCTTCCTCTTCTAGATTTGGAAATGTTCTTCGTCGAATTTCTCCAACCTGTTAAAGCTGGTATCGATGAGAGATGCACTAGAATTCTCCATCTGCAAGGATCTTGCTTTGAGATTGTTAGTCCCGGGGCTTGATCAAAGATGGTAGACTCGATGTCGAGATCAGAGGTTCAACAAACGTTCATCTTCTGATTATTCTTGAGATCCAAGAGGAACACTATAATATAAATTTGATTACAAAAGCAACAATAATCAGAAATTAAACCTCACATTCTTCCTCGCAATCGCAGTTGCTGACGGGCAGAACTGAGTTCAGAAAATAAATCTCACATTCTTCCTTGCAATCGCAGTTGCAGACGGACAGAACTGAGTTACAACTCAGATGAAGGAGAAGAAAGAAGAAAGAAGAAAGAAGAAGAGGTTCTTGCTGGGGTAATTAAGATCACCGTTGCTCAAAGCAAGATTCGCCCCAACACGATCTGCTCCCAGGAACCAGCAAGTTCGCGAAGAACTTCTGGAACGCTCGTAAGTCAATATTTGAGACTTGAACGGGCTTCTTGGACTTTACAGACTCCCTTAACTCTCTTCTTGGTGCATCTTTCAAAGGAGGCCAAGGGGCTCTATTTATAGAGTGGAGTTGAGACTTCACCTCTTCTCCTATCCGATGTGGGACTAAAACAACAATACTCAAAAATAGAGTTTGATATTTTAGATCATCCCACAATCAGCATAGAAGTGTGGCAGTCCACGCCTACCCCCCGAACACTCCCGTGCATGCACGAGACATCCTGTTGTCCGTGTCCGAGTCCGCACAACAAAAATCAACTTGCATCCTTGTTGGATTTAATCCTTTTTCCTTCTAGAAAAATACTCCCACATGGCACAAACTTGTGCCCCTCATGTGCACACCTCAACACAAGCAATGCATTATATTAAGATACTCACCATTTGGTGTAGCCGATGTGGGACTATCTTTTCTAGTCCAAAGGCAAAAACACCAACATATAGAAACCCTCATAGAAATTTTCCATCCTCGAAAGGATGATAGAAAATCATCATTGGGAGAAATTTTTTCTAAAATGGATTTCTTCCATAGAAATAAGGAAGATAGAAACCCCCTTGGAGATGGTCTTAGTTAAGAGAATAAGTATTCACTATTTCTATCTCTATTATTTCTCTTTCCCTAATCTTAACTTTAATTAACAGAATAATTTTTTTACTATTTTTATGTTGCTCCTAATCAAAATCTCCATTATTCTCAAAATATTTATCATCTCTACATATTTTACGGCTATCACGGCTAGCATACCAACTCTAGACCTATTTTCATAGAGAAGGAAAAAGGAAAAAAATGTTTGGAGGCATAGCACGCGGTCAGATTGCAGAGTTGAGGAAAGCTTGGCACAAGAATCATCCTCATGTAAGTAATTCTTCTTTCTTCATCTCACTTTTAGATGGTAGTGATTTTACCTAGGATGGCTCCGTCAATCTGGTAGTCTAGTACTGCACCATACTAGAAAAAACAAGGAATAATACTACTTCCTCTCTTTATTAATGCTATCATATGAAATTAATATGCATGTATCGGATTGTATGCCTGCAATTCTATTTAGTTTTAACCTCTCAACGTACTATTCCTAATTTAAATATTATGTTAAATTATTGCTTATGTTATATTATTTAAATTAATTGATACTCTATTATCAACTTAGATTATTTAAATTAATGATATGACATATTTTAAAACTAAGATTATATTACTTAATGATAAGATAAAAGTTAAATATAATGTTACTTAGATTATTTAAAAAGATAAAAATTTATGTTAATGATAAGAAACCATTTTTTAACTTCTATATATGAAGAAAAAAAATTACTCTTAATTTAAACCAAATTAAGAAATAAATAATCTAACTTCGTAAGAGTATCAATTAATTGCTTATAGTTTAGCTTATAAATTGGATTTTAAAGTTGAAAAGATTATATTTTGAATATTTAAGGATTTAAATAAAAACATATATTAATGATAGGAGGGAATTTTTGAACTTTCACATCTTCTCTATACAATTGTATTAGTTTATATTAATAATATGATTATCGTACACGC
Source organism: Iris pallida (assembly GCA_029216955.1). Lineage (NCBI taxonomy): Eukaryota > Viridiplantae > Streptophyta > Magnoliopsida > Asparagales > Iridaceae > Iris > Iris pallida. The sequence goes on from JANAVB010035418.1 coordinate 1,826,499, forward strand.
AATGAAAAAAAAAATTGGAATATGACCCTTACCTCATACAAGTGGAAGGGAGGTAGTCGTTTCTATGGTTGCCAAAGTTAGTTACAGTTGAATAGGAAAAATAAATTAAATTTACTAAAAGCGTGGTAAAAAGAATACAAATTCTTGTTAGTTTTGTTGACCGTTATTACTAATGCTACTCTGCTAGTTCACTTAATAATGTTTTACATATTTTTGTTTATTTTAATATGTAATTTAGTTATATATTTTTTTTGTATTACTAATTTATTTATTTATGTATGTATATTTTTATTTTTTTTATTTTTTTGCCTAGTTTCGTTTTGGTAGTATATGCGTTTTAAGGACGGCATGTACCTCGGTTGATGTTGACTTTTTAAGTCTTGAGTGCGTACCTTATAGAACCACCACATCATCGTCACTAGAAAGCGAGAGAGAAAGAGAGAGAGTGCGCGCAGCCAATATACACCATGCACCACAACACCCTCGCTAGAGAGAAGCCAATTTACACCATCACCAACACGGAGTAGCCAATTATATACCAATCACCATCACCTGGGAGAGAGAGAATAATACACCATCACCAACACGAGAGAGAGTAGCCAATATACTGTACACCATCACCATCATCAAAGAAAGAGAGTACGAAGCCAATATACACCATCACCAACACCAAATAGAAAGATAGTAGTCAATGTACAACCACAGCCAAAGAAAATAAAATAGAAGATTGGAAGATCCTCTATCTGCTACGTTTTACCATGTTAACACTTGTTCCTTCCTCTTTGACCTCTTCTGTTATCAATTTTGTCCTTTACAAATAGGAAAACACTATCTGACGCACAAGTGGGCCAGATAGTATGCCATGTGGCCGAAGTCGATTGGCCTCCCATAGACATAAGTTTCATGTCGGATGACCTGCAAATGGGATGTCGCCACCAGGCGGTGAACCAGTCCGGAATTGGGCCATCTAACAACGTTCTTTTAAATAACTATTAGTTACAATAGTTAATGAGAATTCCAAAAAATAATTAATAATTTTATACAGAACAAAATTGACCCAAAATATCTGTAATAACAGACTTGTACGCATTCTTCTCTTGCACTCGTCTCTATGTTTGTTTTGTCCTTTGTTCAACCTTTCGAACCAGTTATGCCTTTGTTCAATCTTACTGGAACCCTAACCTGACTGGTCCTGGTTGAACCTGACCCAACTGGATCAAAATCTGACCCGAACCGACTTGAACCTAATTCCAACTCGATTCGGATCCACAATTGTCACTTCTCGTTCCCAGAATACGTATTTTAATACATGTACTGCTTAAATGTATTTATTTAGTATTTATCATGTATTGTTCTGTATTTAAATTTCTTAAATTTCACGATAATTATTTTTCTGTATTTTATTTTCTGCTTTGCTTTTTGGTTCGGCAAAGTCGGTTTATTTTTCGGCCTTGGATAGTTCAACATGAACCCAACAAACCCCCACCTACCACCACTCCTTCATTTAAAGCCTCATTCCCTTCTCTCTCTTCATTACTTCACCATTACTCTTCTTCTTCCTCGTAAACTCTTTCCACCTACCTAGCCGCATAGGCAAGTGCCAACTTGCTTCTTGATGGATCTCCATTTTTGTTGTTCCATTGCCTTCCTCTCAAGATTCTTAGATACTTTAGTACTTATCATTTTCAATTTTCATGACTCATTTCATGTAGATCTAAGTTTAATGCATTTTTGGATTTCTTAGGTTTTGATCTAGTAATTTTGTTATTTTTCAAGTTTTGATGATTTTATGTTGTAGAGAATTTTGTTCTACCCCATTTTGACCTATGGAAGTCCAGATTTGGGCTTGGAATAAAGGATTTAGAGAGCTTGGAAGCAATGGTTTCCATGGTTCTGTCCTCAGAAAATTCGGAGAAGAAGAATAGTTTCCGGCCGCATGAAGGTTTTTGGCCGCATGAGATCCTGGCCGCATGACAATACTTGATCGCATGAGTTTTCATGCGGCAAGTCATTCTGGCGGCATAAGCTATTTTCAGCCGCATATAGGCTATGCCAATCCCAGTCGCATGCGCTCGTTATCTTCGAGCCGCATGTGCTCGCATCTCCTTGGCTGCATGAGTTGCATCCCTGTAAAACCCCTAAATTTCTACTGTATTTTTTTATTATTTTTGGTACTGATTTAAAATTTTTGTATTTTACGTCGCGTAGTTGTATTGTACGTCGCGCACGAATTTACGATTTTCGTATTTTTTCGTCGAGAGCGAATATGTGCGAGTAACATATTTTTAGAAAAATAATTTTTGATTTTATTATGGTGGTTTCAAAATAATATATAAATAATTATTTTTATTAAAAATAATTTAGCAAGAAGGTATTTAAAGATTTGAATTTTATGATTACTTTCGAAATATGTTTTATCCAAATTAGTAAAAAATATAATTTGGAAATATTTCCTATTAATACTTAAATATATATTATAATTTTCGAAATTATTTAATATTGATATTTTATTATTCGAAAAGTTATTTAAAAATATTTATTATTTTATTATTTTCAAAATTATATTTATTGGTATTTTTGAAAAATATATTTGGAAAATATTTTGGCCATTTTAAATCTCGATTAAATTTTATGGAATGATTTAAATAAATAGAGTAATATCCATATTTGATATTGATTTGATTTTTAAACTAACAGAAATAAAATTTGATTTAAATTGAATTTGTATTTGATTTGGATTTTGATTTTAAATTAAATTCTGATTTATCTAATGGGGATTTAAAACTCCCGCAATCCTATCCAAAGGAGAATTCCCACATCCTATATATATAGGCAGGTACTCCTCCATAATTTCCATCCAAAATCCCATTGTGTACCGTGTCCGTGCCTCCCATCCACTAAAATTCTCCCACTACAAATACAATATATTTTTCTCGTCCGACAAGCCCGGACGTATCTCCCTCTCCGTGTCGGACACACCCGACATGGCCAATCTCTATCAAATCAATCCTATCCCTAGCCTAACTCTAGCTCAGCCTCGCCAAGTCGCCTCCCCGGTCCTGGACAACATCACCCCCATCCTCGCCTTCCAGCAATAACCTCCATCACCTCCTCGCCTATCCCGTGCACCACCCGACATCACCACACCGTCACCAGCATACCATCGCCTCGTCATCTCCGCCACCGGCCGACCCCGGCCGAGTAGGCCGCAGCCACCACCGCTACTGCCATCACCCTCTCCTCTCCGTCACCGCAACACATCGCTGCCACCGCCAATTCCTTTCCCCAATTCCAACCCTCTCCTGACACCACCGCCTTCACCGACAAACCCCATGCCCACCAGTACAACCACCACCACCGTACCTCACCGGCCCGCCGTCGACCCCCTTCCTCCACGCAGCCCCGAATCCGTCAGATCCGGCGAGCGCCGCCCGGCCTCCTCCGATCTCCATCGGGGCGCGGCAGCCTTGGCTCCGCCGCACCGATCGAGTGCCGCCGCGCCCTCCGACGGTCGAGCCAAGGGCGAGCTGCTTCTCTCCACGCCGCCGTCCACCCGGGGTTTCTGCGCCGCAGCGAGCACGCCGACCTGGATCTCCGCGCCGATCGTGCTCCTCCCGTCTTTCCTCACCGGCCGCCGATCTCCTCGTCACCACCGCAGAATGAACAAAAGAAGGAGGAAGACCCTTACCTATCCTCGGCCGCTGCAGTCCCCGTGTCCACTTCGTCGCCCTCCGACGATCGAGCTCCGCCCGTGCCAGCTAGCAGCCACCGGTCGCCTCCGAGCGCGCCTACTCTTCCCACCTCCGTCTCGCCAACTTCCTCTACCGTCGGCGCACCAAATAGCCACCACAAAACACTAGCGCCGCCCGCGGCGGCCAAATCACAGCCACCGCCGAGATCCCGAGCCGTCGTACGCAGACCTCCTCCCGCCGACGGGGAACCGCCGCCTCTTCGCCGAGATCCCAGCGTCCCCATCTCCTCCTCCGGCGCGCTGACCCGACACCACCGCGCGCCCACCACCGCTCTTCCGTCCACCGGCGCTTTCCGTCCCCACAGCGCCGCTCCGCCGCTTGCCACTCCTCCGCCGACTCCCGGAAAGCCCCCTCCGTTCTTTCCCACTGTAAGCCCTCGATCTCTCACTCTTTCGTCTCTCTCTCTCTCACAGAAATAACATTGGTGGAAAGTGTTTGGTTGTTTGGTTGTAATATTATTATTATTATTATTATTATTATTATTATTATTATTATTATTATTATTTTACCATAATAGTTAGTAATATCAATATTATCATTAGTATTATTATTATTATTATTTTTATTAACATTATTAAATCTGATATTTTCATTATTATTATTACTATTATTATTTTTATTCTGAGTGTTACTATTATTATAACTTTCATTTAATAAAAAAATTTGGCTATACTTACTATATGGGAGTAGTATTTTATTGATAATAAGGTAAATAGCATTTTTGTCATTAATATATGTAATACTGTGGGAATTGCCAAAAATATATTTTTATATTAATTTTTAGCTAATCTCAAGGATATTTTCCACCTCAAAACTTTATTTACCAAAACCATTTTTCTGTTACTAAAATAAATTATTTCTCAAAAAAAAAGGGTTTTTAGAAATTAAATCATGCATTGACTGAAACTGATTTTTCTAGATTTTAAATATTTTTTATGAATTGTTTTTTTTCTAATAGAGGACAGTTGACAAAATCTATGCAATGATTTTCTAGTAATTACAAATATTTATCTAAGTATTTTTATATTAATAAAATCTAGTTTTATATATTATAAACTAAATTCTAAGAATAGTATACGTAGCTTTTACGCAAATTTCCTCTTCGATTATCGTCATCAATCATAACTAAAATTGTGTTTTCCTATTTCTCGTGAATTCCACCCTTTCGCAACAACCACGACTATTGGACAAACTGGACTTGTCAGAACATCGCACCACACCAGGCGTAACACCAGGCAAGACACCTTGCCTTTGCTGTTTAATTTCTTGCTCAATATCATGCATACTTTTCTTTAGTTGTTTCTTTTAAATTATATGTTGATACAAATTACTATATTTTGTGCAATTGACTTAGATTTAAGGGACCACCGCATGTTTAGTATGTCTCATAAACTGTCACGATGTACCACGGATTGTGTGTGAGTTATGAGTCGCATATAGCTTCGGACTTGCGTGTCGACCGTACATCGGTGCGTAAAGGCCGTACGTTAGGATGTAACTGCTAATAGATTTTTGGTAGAAGACTTGGCAGCTATTAAGGATTAAACAGTGTCGTGGAGGCGACGCATGTGTAGTATCATTGGGAGGGGGGAAGAAAGTTATTAGCGTAGGGGCTACCTGTTCAGTACACATATAGATTTGGGCCGATAGTGTCTCGGATGAGCGCTACTTACTGCCCCGGGGCCGATAGTTCTCATATGAGAACTACTTTCTGCCCATAGTTGATAGTGCCTCTTAGGAGCGCTACCTACTACTACTCTCTCTCCATCTATGCTGAACACTATAAGCTCCTGCGTAGAACGTTGTCTTCTCAAAGTATATATCACATAGAATGGTTAGGACCCTTTACGCATGTATATTTTCTATTGAGCTCTTACTATTCAGTTTATGGCATGATATTATGTGTCTTGTTACGTCCCTCTGAGGACCTGGTTTTTCCCCAGGGGTGTGTTTTCGTGATTTCTTGCAGGTGCTCTAGCTAAGGCCATTCCTTCCTTCGTGATGATTGCTCTTGGAATTTTCACTTGCTCTCGCTCGCTAAATTCTTTTCTTGTATATTTTTCTCTATTTAATTTGGTTGGTAGTGGACTTTGTCTCCGCCCAACTATTGTGTACATGACAAACTCAAAGTTGATTTATATCATTATTTATCTTCGTGGATGAGATTTAGTTGTCTTGGATTACTACATTTACAACTTATGTATATATACGAGCCGTATATTTACTCGTATGTATACAGCTGGCATGATACGTATCTAGTCTCAAGTATTTGGGACTGGAGCGTTATATGTTTTTGTGGTGGCCCATGCAGGTCAAGTTGCCGTTTCGGTTACATAACTGTACCGAACGGGCCTGCAATATAGGAAGTAGAGTTTAGAATCTCATCCACCTACTTGACATCCTTTCTTGACTTCAACTTTCAAACTCTCGTTCGACCTCCTTGATTTACATCCTGCTTGAACTCCTTCTACTGTAAATTCTCATCCTTCGTGCTTAGTAACAGATAGAAAGATGACTACACTACTATATACTTATTGGTCAACCATATGGCTAGAAGGGTTACATTGGCAATTGGAATACATTTAAGGCTCTAATCGAATTAAAAAAGGCATTTTTTTAAAAAAGTGTGATTTACCTATTAGTGATTTGTAAATAGGATAACAAAGGAAGTTGTAATCTTGAGATTTCTAGGTAGTGATCATCAAAGGATTGATAGGATTTTTTTGGAATCTATGCACAATTGATTTATTTTCGAATTTTGATATTTATGATCTATTGGATTATAGCTATACGTCTTTTAGCAAATACAAAACTGATTTGATTTTCAAGTCGTGATATTTTATGATTTATTGAGTTATAGTTATACGCCTTTGGAACAGTTATAAATTTGGTTTAAAAATAATTTTAGATTTTAAATGTAGCAGTAGAAATTATTGTCGTGCAACTTACAATTAGTATGTTTCTTAAATTTCAAATTTTAACTGGAAGCATTGATTTTAAATTTTAGTTTAAAAAATTTTGGAAGTTATAAAAATAATTTTTGAGGAAGAATTTTAAATTGTGTCCTGTGATTATGATTTACAATTCTTTTTAGATTTTGAGTTAAAAAGTTTTGATTAGGATTATCAATAAATTGGTATATAAAAAAAAAGTTTTGATGTGAAAAAAAAATGAACATTTTTAAATCATGTTGTCAGTTATGGTTGATAAGTGCATTAAAATATTGAACTTCAATTATGAGATTGCTTTTTAATATGCTAAGAGTTTTTCTAGAGTTTTTCTGGAGTTGTTTGAAAATTTTGGGTTTTAAAATTTCATTTGATTATGAAATTTTTGGATTCGTGAATTATGAACCCTTGCTTTAAATAGTTGGTTTTTTTAAACGTTAAATTTTGAAAAAGTTAGTTGTAACATAGTAGAAGTTTACTTTGTGATTATTAAAGGAAATTAAATTGTTAGCTATGATCTAATTGAACAGCTTAGAGTAAATACAAATTTAGTAGTTTATATTTTATTGAGAAACTTTTGGAGGAAACTCCAGTTAATTTTTATTGTAGGCCACTAAGATAACTTTAAGGAGTTAGGAGTATTCCATACTAATTGCCATATCCCTCATGACCATGGTAGTAGTATATACACAAGTGTTGTTAATCATCTACCAAATTTACAGGACTATATCTCTATCTGGACACACTCGATTTTTCCTTCGAATCCCGATCTTTTATGGTAACCTTCAAACCCAGCTGCAAATCGAATGATGGTTAATTCTTCATTGACTGTATTCATTTATGAGACTTTTTTTTTCTCTCTCTAGAATTGTGATCCTAAATTATTTTGCTAAATTTCTAATTAGTTTTGTTGCATGCTTTAACTTGATCGCCTTTATTTTTGAGTATTACTATTCACCTCATGAACTCCCACTCTCTATTTTATATATTTTGGCATCCCTTATCGTGACTTGAATATTTGGAGTACAACACTAGACTTTTCCTTCCAACAAGTTTCACAAACAAGACCAACACGAGTTCACCTTCATGTAGGTATATCACGTGCCATTAAAACACGTCTCCTTGTACTCCAAATTCATATTGCGACTTTCGAGTCAAAATGACCGGACTCAAATCCCTACCATGAAGTCAATATACTTTTTAACTATAGATGAGACTCGACCTCGACTCCATTCCTTCGACCTAATATGCAATTTTGTCCTACTTAATTCCTTACATGCTGCACCTTGTATTTTATCTTGATTGCTGGACCTATCACACCATTAGTTTAATTCTTTAAGTTGGGTAGAATACCTTATGAACTAGCAACCCCTTTGACTTAGTGATCTATATTAGCAAGCTTACCCTAGAATCTAGATGACCTAACCCGTCTAGCCAACCAAGGACTTGGACAAGACTTGATTTTAAAGAATCTAGGACTATTAAATTCTCCTTTATCATGGTCCCTTACATATACTTTGACTATTTTTAATGCTAACTTAGCATAAATTTTGCAAGCTTATTTTCTTACCAAAGCTTGATCATGACATATCTTATTGGGTCGCTCCCACTAACATACTGTCAAGTCAGAACCAGTGCATGATGGTCTGATCAACCATAGTGCACTTGGTTTGCCTTTTGTATATTGTTCAACGTGGATGGAGACGTAGTTAACTTGGCCCTAGAATCTCATCCTCGACTGCCTTGACAATTCTTTTGAAATTATTCAATCGTCTTTGAATCACGTATTCGTATTCGATAAACGCCTCCTTCGAACTCCTATATTCTTTCGCCTTCACCTATTTAGGACGGCGAAAGCGTTATACTAGAACTTCCTCCAGCCTACCTATCGGCTATGACCATTCTCACTCGATGTTGCTATACCTTCGTTCTAAACTACTCGTCCTTCTTCTCGGCCCTACTATGACCCTCATTCACTACCCACGACCATAATTGTATTATTTTTCTATGATTTAAATCGCAACTTCTTGCGACATGATTTTGTTGAGCCTTATAATTGATTGTTCCCTACCGATACCCCCTTATGTCTTCTCACCCCCTACAAATTCTTAATTTCGAGGACGAAATTCTTCTAAGTTTGGTAGGATGTAAAACCCCTAAATTTCTACTATATTTTTTTACTATTTTTGGTACTGATTTAAAATTTTTGTATTTTACGTCGCGTAGTTGTATTGTACGTCGCGCACGAATTTACGATTTTTGTATTTTCTCGTCGAGAGCGAATATGTGCGAGTAACATATTTTTAGAAAAATAATTTTTGATTTTATTATAGTGGTTTCAAAATAATATATAAATAATTATTTTTATTAAAAATAATTTAGCAAGAAGGTATTTAAAGATTTGAATTTTATGATTACTTTCGAAATATGTTTTATCCAAATTAGTAAAAAAATGTAATTTGGAAATATTTCCTATTAATACTTAAATATATATTATAATTTTCAAAATTATTTAATATTGATATTTTATTATTCGAAAAGTTATTTAAAAATATTTATTATTTTATTATTTTCGAAATTATATTTATTGGTATTTTTGAAAAATATATTTGGAAAATATTTTGGCCATTTTAAATCTCGATTAAATTTTATGGAATGATTTAAATAAATAGAGTAATATCCATATTTGATATTGATTTGATTTTTAAACTAACAGAAATAAAATTTGATTTAAATTGAATTTGTATTTGATTTGGATTTTGATTTTAAATTAAATTCTGATTTATCTAATGGGGATTTAAAACCCCCACAATCCTATCCAAAGGGGAATTCCCACATCCTATATATATAGGCAGGTATTCCTCCATAATTTCCATCCAAAATCCCATTGTGTACCGTGTCCGTGCCTCCCATCCACTAAAATTCTCCCACTACAAATACAATATATTTTTCTCGTCCGACAAGCCCGGACGTATCTCCCTCTCCGTGTCGGACACACCCGACATGGCCAATCTCTATCAAATCAATCCTATCCCTAGCCTAACTCTAGCTCAGCCTCGCCAAGTCGCCTCCCCGGTCATGGACAACATCACCCCCATCCTCGCCTTCCAGCAATAACCTCCATCACCTCCTCGCCTATCCCGTGCACCACCCGACATCACCACACCGTCACCAGCATACCATCGCCTCGTCATCTCCGCTACCGGCCGACCCCGGCCGAGTCGGCCACAGCCACCACCGCTACTGCCATCACCCTCTCCTCCCCGTCACCGCAACACATCGCTGCCACCGCCAATTCCTTTCCCCAATTCCAACCCTCTCCTGACACCACCGCCTTCACCGACAAACCCCATGCCCACCAGTACAACCACCACCACCGTACCTCACCGGCCCGCCGTCGACCCCCTTCCTCCACGCAGCCCCGAATCCGTCAGATCCGTCGAGCACCGCCCGACCTCCTCCGATCTCCGCAGGGGCGCGGCAGCCTTGGCTCCGCCGCACTGATCGAGCGCCGCCGCGCCCTCCGGCGGTCGAGCCAAGGGCGAGCTGCTTCTCTCCACGCCGCCGTCCACCCGGGGTTTCCGCGCCGCAGCGAGCACGCCGACCTGGATCTCCGTGCCGATCGCGCTCCTCCCGTCTTTCCTCACCGGCCGCCGATCTCCTCGCCACCACCGCAGAATGAACAAAAGAAGGGGGAAGACCCTTACCTATCCTCGGCCGCTGCAGTCCCCGTGTCCACTTCGCCGCCCTCCGACGATCGAGCTCCGCCCGTGCCAGCTCGCAGCCACCGGTCGCCTCCGAGCGCGCCTACTCTTCCCACCTCCGTCTCGCCAACTTCCTCCACCGCCGGCACACCAAATAGCCGCCACAAAACCCTAGCGCCGCCCGCGGCGGCCAAATCACAGCCACCGCCGAGATCCCGAGCCGTCGTGCGCAGACCTCCTCCCGCCGACGGGGAACCGCCGCCTCTTCGCCGAGATCCCAGCGTCCCCATCTCCTCCTCCGGCGCGCTGACCCGACACCACCGCGCGCCCACCGCCGCTCTTCCGTCCACCGGCGCTTTCCGTCCCCACAGCGCCGCTCCGCCACTTGCCACTCCTTTGCCGACTCCCGAAAAGCCCCCTCCGTTCTTTCCCACTGTAAGCCCTCGATCTCTCACTCTTTCGTCTCTCTCTCTCTCACAGAAATAACATTGGTAGAAAGTGTTTGGTTGTTTGGTTGTAATATTATTATTATTATTATTATTATTATTATTATTATTATTATTATTATTATTATTTTACCATAATAGTTAGTAATATCATTATTATCATTAGTATTATTATTATTATTGTTATTAACATTATTAAATCTGATATTTTCATTATTATTATTACTATTATTATTTTTATTATTAGTGTTACTATTATTATAACTTTCATTTAATAAAGAAATTTGGCTATACTTACTATATGGGAGTAGTATTTTATTGATAATAAGGTAAATAACATTTTTGTCATTAATATATGTAATACTGTGGGAATTGCCAAAAATATATTTTTATATTAATTTTTAGCTAATCTCAAGGATATTTTCCACCTCAAAACTTTATTTACCAAAACCATTTTTTCTGTTACTAAAATAAATTATTTCTCAAAAAAAAAGGGTTTTCAGAAATTAAATCATGCATTGACTGAAACTGATTTTTCTAGATTTTCAAATATTTTTTATGAACTGTTTTTTTTCTAATAGAGGACAGTTGAGAAAATCTATGCAATGATTTTCTAGTAATTACAAATATTTATCTAAGTATTTTTATATTAATAAAATCTAGTTTTATATATTATAAACTAAATTCTAAGAATAGTATACGTAGCTTTTACGCAAATTTCCTCTTCGATTATCGTCGTCAATCATAACTAAAATTGTGTTTTCCTATTTCTCGTGAATTCCACCCTTTCGCAACAACCACGACTATTGGACAAACTGGACTTGTCAGAACATCGCACCACACCAGGCGTAACACCAGGCAAGACACCTTGCCTTTGCTGTTTAATTTCTTGCTCAATATCATGCATGCTTTTCTTTAGTTGTTTCTTTTAAATTATGTGTAGATACAAATTACTATATTTTGTGCAATTGACTTAGATTTAAGGGACCACCGCATGTTTAGTATGTCTCATAAACTGTCACGATGTACCACGGATTGTGTGTGAGTTATGAGTCGCATATAGCTTCGGACTTGCGTGTCGACCGTACATCGGTGCGTAAAGGCCGTACGTTAGGATGTAACTGCTAATAGATTTTTGGTAGAAGACTTGGCAATTATTAAGGATTAAACAGTGTCGTGGAGGCGACGCATGTGTAGTATCATTGGGAGGGGGAAAGACAGTTATTAGCGTAGGGGCTACCTGTTCAGTACACATATAGATTTGGGCCGATAGTGTCTCGGATGAGCGCTACTTACTGCCCCGGGGCCGATAGTTCTCATATGAGAACTACTTTCTGCCCATAGTTGATAGTGCCCCTTAGGAGCGCTACCTACTACTACTCTCTCTCCATCTATGCTGAACACTATAAGCTCCTGCGTAGAACGTTGTCTTCTCAAAGTATATATCACATAGAATGGTTAGGAGCCTTTACGCATGTATGTTTTCTATTGAGCTCTTACTATTCAGTTTATGGCATGATATTATGTGTCTTGTTACGTCCCTCTGAGGACCTGGTTTTTCCCCAGGGGTGTGTTTTCGTGATTTCTTGCAGGTGCTCTAGCTAAGGCCATTCCTTCCTTCGTGATGATTGCTCTTGGAATTGTCACTTGCTCTCGCTCACTAAATTCTTTTCTTGTATATTTTTCTCTATTTAATTTGGTTGGTAGTGGACTTTGTCTCCGCCCAACTATTGTGTACATGACAAACTCAAAGTTGATTTATATCATTATTTATCTTTGTGGATGAGATTTAGTTGTCTTGGATTACTATATTTACAGCTTATGTATATATACGAGCCGTATATTTACTCGTATGTATACAGCTGGCATGATACGTATCTAGTCTCAAATATTTGGGACTGGGGCGTTACAATCCTTGGGCCGCACGCGACCGTCTTATTTTTAGCCGCATAAACGCTTGGCTTTTCTTAGCCGCATAAACCCTACTTCTCTCAACCGCATGCGCTCATTCTTTCGAAGCCGCATGAGACTGCACCCTCCTAGCCGCATGACCCAGGCAGCGTTGAGCCGCATAGGACTTGTTCCCATCCTAGCCGCATGAGCATGGAACCCTAGCCGCATAAGGCTCGCGACTTCTTGGCCGCATGATATTCTGAGTCGCATATGTGCGCGTTATCTCAGCCACATGAGTTCAGACCCGAACCGCATAGGGTCCATATCCCCGGCCGCATGGACTTAGTCTCCTTAGCCACATGTGCATGTTTACTCAGCCGCATGAACCAATAAATTTCTGGCCGCATGAACTCTGGCCCTAATATTTTTTTGGCTGATCCTTGTCCCGAATTGATATTGATTGACATTGACTGATCGTCCTGGCATTTATTAACATTAATTACTATCTGGATTTATGATTGATCATGCGTTCCTAGTTGGAACTAAGAGACTGGCTAGTCGTCTTATTGAATGAAATGAATGAGACACGTTCATATTAACTATTAACTATTGTAATCGATTGGCCGATCCCGAATATTGGCATACAGGCACATGCATGCTACAATTTATTTATTTATTTATTTATTTTACTAAAGCAGCATGTGTACTTTATGGTCAAAGCATGACTATTCTGTGGTTAGTTTTGATTGTTGCATTACGTTATGTAAGACTTACAACCTAAACCGCACGGATATCGTTGTAGAGTTGTACATATCGGACCCCGTACGAAAGTACTCATTTTGAATGACCATGATCCACGGCATTGGATTTCATTCAACATAGAGACTATTAAGTTAAATAAAATAATGATTGCATGGAGAGAATGAATTTTCGAGTTCTTACATGGCAGCCCTCTTTGGGACTATTAAGTGCCCGACAGGCCGGCTGGTTCCTACAGATACTGCAAATCTGTCACACGGACAGGGAGCGGTATCTGCTTATATTATTTATTGTATATTGTATATTGATGACGGACGTTCCGCTGGGACTCGTCTAATTCATGATTGCGCAATTGATTGACTGGATAGACTAGCATTGCTTGCACATAGTAAGAACTGACGAATCCTTATTGCATAATTCCAGGATAACTTGGACCTCATAGTAGCAAGCCGTAGTAGTTGAATGGCCATTTTAAATTGATTTTTTGTGTACTGTATCTACTATGTTACCTAACTGAGATGATCAGAATGTCAGGACATGACGGGCCAACTTCTTCCTTGTTTGGTTGGGAGGTTGGTTCGAAGTATCATGATGTTATGTGAATCCTAGTAGATAGCAGAGATCTATTATCATATTCTCTTATTACTGGCTTCATTCCTTATATCGTGCTCCCTTGCGGTACTTGCTATTAGAGGTCTAACCTCTCTGGTTTTGCATGGCCAGATTTAGAGCCGGTCCCCGAGGACTCAGCTTACTTTCACCTCCCAGATGGTCAATACTTGAGGGATGATCGCAAGAGGACTCGAGTGGGTTCCTTACTTCCCTGCTCGTTTTATTACTTACTTTATACTTTACCGTTTGGCACCGACATGTTAGTCGGATTGTCTTGTACTTACTTTTGCATAATTGTAACTAAGTCAGGCTACAGCTGTTAAACAATTGTGTATACCTTGCTTCGTCATCTGGCTATGTTTTGTAAAGCCAGATATCAAAAACATTTTGATTGAGCGTTTGGGATGCCTTACTGCTTTATCTTACATCTTCTCTATTACTGTTTCTTGTTTGAATGATTGAGACAATAGATGTGAAGTGACCATAGTGAGACTTTTATGGAGTATGCAGCCCCTCGTCTTATTAGACAGCATTGATCGTATTATACGATATTCCTCTACCCGTAATACGTAGCTGGCTGAGTCATTCCCCCGCTCACCAGTATTCTGGTTCTGGGCGTGACAAGGTTTTAGTGGTAGCCCATGCAGGACTGATTTTAGACTTGTGGGGTGTTTTGATTTATAGGATATCTCAATCACACATGTTCCTCCTTGATCTCATGATTCGTTGTTCTCAACCCTAGCTGGACATTCCCGTATCCTTCGGCTTCATTGATCCTTTATGTCCGATCGTTTGATTGTTCGTTTGTCCTTTTTTTAGGGGCACCTCGTCCGTAACTGTCAGAATTGGACAGCAGCAACAAGGGCAACATGGGCAACCTGACCAGGTTGGTCATCTACAAGGGCCAGAACTACTTCAAGAGACTATCTAAGAAGAAGTGATAGTGGAAGCAGCAGCTGGATCGCAGCATTCGGAGGTTCCACCACCACCAACAGTTCTACCTACCCCTTTAGAGATGGACACACCAGCCCTTCAGGAGATCATGAGAGGGATGATGGCTACTCAGCAGCATCAGATGTTAGCCCAGCAGCGCATGCACGCTTAGTTGTAAGAGCAGAACGTACTACTCAACCAAGGATTGCAGACGACTTTAGAAAGAGGGGCAAAGACATATTCAGGAGCATCAGCCAGGTTTTGCAAGTTCAACCCCCGCCGTTTCGAGGGCACGGAAGATGCCATCTCAGCAGATGCATGGCTTAAGGATATTGAGGCTATTCTGACGGCAGTTAAGATACCGGCAGAAGAACGTGTGGATCAGATGAAGTTGTTACTTCAAGATCTCGCACGTGATTGGTGGGAATCAGAGGAAGTGGGCATCATACGTCCTGTTGATTGGGACGATTTTACTGCAAGGTTCAAGACCAAGTACTATGGAGTTGTGGCGCAGTTTGAGCTACAGCAGAAATTTATCAACCTCAAGCAGGCCGGCAAGACAGTAGATGCTTATGCAGCGGAGTTCTGCAGATTAAGTAGGTTCGTCCCAGAGATGGTAGCAATGGAGAGCCAGAGGGCTATGAGATTTCAGTAAGGGTTTTATCTTGAGCTCTTGTAATTGATAGAGGTGCACAATTATTAGACTTTTGACGAAGTATTGACGGTAACCCAAAGGCATGAGATCACCATTTAGAGGATCACGGCTAGGACTGGAGGTTAGAAGAGATCCACAGTTAGATTGAAGGAGGAGGGGGAGTAGCGCCCCGAACAACAGCACCGTCCCTTGGCATTCGCATTCACGATGTGGCAATACGAGGGCCAGCACCACCAAAGCAGCAGCAACAGCAGCAAAGGAAGAACCAGTAACCCCAGTGGGCTGCACTTATTGTGGGAAGGTAGGGCACACAAGGGATGTGTATCGGACATTGAACGGACTATGTTTGATATATAGAAATCCATATCATCGGGTTACCACATGTTCCATGAATTCGAGGTCAGGAGGACCCGTACAATAGTTTCTTGCTCTGCCAGCACCAGGAGCAGGACAGTATCGAGGACCAGCGGTAGCAGTGAAACCATTGGCGGAACGTCCGTTCATGACACAGGCTCAGATATTTCAGCAGCAGGGACCGTCGATTCAGCAACAACAGCATAGAACACCCCAGCATCATCAAAGCAGGGGCCAGCAGCAGCACCAGGCTAGGCCGCAGCATGGGAACCAACAAGGAGGTCGAGGGCAGGCATTCACTCTGTCCTTGGAAGAGGCATTGGCATCGGGAGATGTTGTGGCAGGTAATATTCTCGTCGCCTCATATCCCGCAGTAGCATTGTTTGATTCGGGAGTATCACACTCATTTATATCTGCACAATTTGCAACACGGCTAGGGATGGAATTTGAGGCATTGCCCCGAAGGTTGAATATACTCACTGGTAATGGGCTCGTAGGAGTTAGTAGAGTTATTCTAGCATGTAGCATTGTAGTTTGCGGGCATTCCCTACCCGCCCGGTTGATAGAATTTTCCGTTGGAAATTTTGACGTTATCTTAGGCATGGACTAGCTGAAAGACAATCATGCAACAATAGATTGTCGTAGAGGGAGTGTATCTTTTGACATTCCAGGCATGAAGAGGTTCATCTGAGTCAGATCAGAGGCAACTCAACAAGAGCAGGGAGTAGTAACGACAATGGAAGAAGTTCAAGTTCCGAAGGTAGTTGAAGAGTTTCTAGACATATTTCCTGAAAAACTTCCAGGTCTACTACCGTTTAGAGATATTGAGTTCAGTATAGAATTGGCACATGGAACTAAACCGATATCAGATCGAGTTTACAGAATGGTAGATTCAGAGCAGGCCAAGGTATATCAGCATATAGAGGAACTGAAGGAGAAGAAGTTCATCCAAGCTAGCATATCACCATGGACAGCACCAGTGGTACTTATGGAGAAGAAGGATGGGACATCCAAATTATGCATCGATTACAAAAAAACTTAACGCGGCAACATTAAAGAACAAGTACCCACTACCTAGGATCGATGGCTTGTTTGATCAGTTGAGCAGAGCTAGAGTTTTCTCCAAGATAGATCTTCGTTCGGGGTATCATCAAGTGAGGGTTCAGAAGGAGGATATTCCCAAGACCGCATTCAGGTCGAAGTATGGGCATTATGAGTTCTTGGTAATGTTGTTTGGTTTGACCAATGCTCCAGCAATATTTATGGATTTGATGAACCGCATCTTTATGCCATACTTAGATCAGTTTGTCGTTGTGTTTCTTGACGACATTCTTGTATACTCTGTCAGTAAAGAGGAGCATGAAGACCACCTCAGGAAAGTGTTATAGGTTCTGAGAGAGAACCAATTGTATGCCAAGCTTAGCAAGTGTGAGTTTTGGATAGATCACATTTCATTCTTGGGTCACATCATATCAGGCACTGGAGTAGCAGTGGATCCCAAGAAGGTAGAAGCAATAGAGAGTTGGCCAGTACCCAAGACCGTAGCAGATGTGCGAAGTTTCTTGGGATTGGCAGGATATTACAGGAGATTCGTAGCAGACTTTGCATGGCTTTCAGCACCCATGACCCGCTTGACATGAAAAGATATACCATTCGTCTGGTCGACAGAATGTCAGGCATCATTTGAGAATCTGAAGCGAAAGTTGATATCAACGCCTATTCTTACGTTGCTAGTTGGACCCGGAGGTTTTACTGTATATTGTGATGCGTCAGGTAAAGGACTTGGGTGCGTCCTCATGCAGCATGGAAAAGTAATAACGTATGCATCTAGGCAGCTTCGGGACCACGAGAAGAATTATCCAACTCATGACTTGGAGTTGGCAGCAGCAGTATTTGCTTTGAAGCTATGGAGGCATTACTTATATGGTGATCGAGTGGACATGTACACAGACCACAAAAGTCTGAAGTATATCTTTACTCAGAAGGAACTGAAAATGAGGCAGAGAAGATGGTTAGAGTTGATCAAGGATTACGACGTGGAGCTTCAGTATCATCCAGGCAAGGCTAATGTGGTAGCAGACGCTCTTAGCAGGAGAGGCGGCACATTTATGTTGACAACACAAAAGCATATCTTAGAAGACCTTCAAGAGATGGGCATCGAGGTTATACTTCCTAGTGATGTAGTGGTTCTAACAAGTCTACAAGTTCAATCTGACTTGGTAGATAGGATCAAGGCATCTCAGGCATAGGACCCAAGGATTCAGAAGCTTAGGGTAGAATGTGAGTCAGGACTCAGGAAGGAGATGAGGATCCATGAAGATGGTACGCTTAGGTTTAGATCACGTCTAGGTGTGCCTAGTGGAGATATTAGACAGGAGGTTATGACAGAAGCTCACAGTTCTCAGTATTCTATACACCCTGGAGGGACCAAGATGTACCAAGATATCAAACTACACTTCTGGTGGAACGGGATGAAGAGGGAGATAGCTAGATTCGTTTTTCGTTGCTTGGTATATTAGCAAGTGAAGACAGAACAGCAAGGGCCAGCTGGATTATTGCAACCGCTTCCTATCCCGAAATGGAAGTAGAAACACATTGTAGCCTTCCTTCCCGGAATTTTGAAAATTTTTATTATTTTTATTTAATGGTGATTTTTAGATTTTTTATAAATAATTATTTTAGAAAATTATTACGGTAGAATGATTTTGTCCATGGTTGAGATTTGGAGTACAAGGTGACTAGAAATTATGGCACGGGTAGTGCAGTGGTATGCTTTGACTAGTGTATTAGCCCTGGTAGAGAAGGCCGAGCCATAGTGATGTCCTAACTAGAAAAACCAGGATAAGTTGCGACGTAACCCTTATCGTAGATTATTTATTTATTATTTATAATATTTAGTTTTAGGGAACCCGGTTGTACCAAACTAGTACAAACTGGACCCAAACCAAGCCCAAGCCTATGTAGACCTACTTTTAGGTATGTACGAATATTTTCTAGATTTTTGGGTAGACTTAACAATATTTCCTAAATGTTTGGTTAGTTATACAAAATGGATTTTATTATTATTATTATTATTATTATTATTATTATTATTATTATTATTATTATTTATTGTGATTTTTATTTATTATTATTATTCTTGTTATTATTATTATCATTATTGTTATTATCATATTATTCTTATTTATTGTTATTATTATTATATATTTTATGTGTATATATTTATGTGTATATATATAAAGGATTATATATATATATATATATATATATATATATATATATATATATTATATATATATATATATATATATATATATATATATATATATATATATATATATATATATATATATATATATATATAACACTATATATATATATATATATATATATATATATATATATATATTTTATATATATATATATATATATATATATATATAAAATATATATATATATATATATATATATATATATATATATAGTGTTATATATATATATATATATATATATATATATATATATATATATATATATATATATATATTTTATATATATATATATATATATATATATATATATATATATATATATATATATACATAAAAATATAAATATAAATATATATATATATATATATATATATATATATATATATATATATATATATATATATATATATATATATAAGGGAATAAGGAAAAAGGAAAAATAAAATAAAATGGAAATAGGATCCCAGCCCGGCCATCCAGGCCCAGGCCCATCCCCTAAATTTTCCCTACAACCGAACACCCTTTCCCTCAGGCTGTGCAACCCGACCTCTTCAAACTTTCCCAGACCCGACTCCTTCCGTACAAAACCCGAATGTATATAAATGTAGAAGCCGAGAGTCAAAACGAAGAGAAACCCTAACCACCCGAAACTCGCGCCACCCCCTGGGCGACCCCACGCGCGTCCTCGGCGACGCCGTGCGCCGCCGCGAGAGCGCCGGAGTCGGCCGTGCGCGCGCGCGCGCGCGTGAAGTTGAGACGGGAACATAGCAGCAACCCCCCCCCCCCCCCGGGGATCAACTTCATTGTAAGTTTTCTCCCTCGATTCTCCGTAATTTTCCGAACCGAAACAGGCGTTGGAAACCCAACCTATAGGTCTTCGACACCAATGGATCGTTTCGAACTTAATCGAATCGAAATCGATACTAAATCGATGCCAAAAAAAACCCGAAAAATCTGTCCAAAAACAGGACAGGAAACAGTCCATGAACCCCTGTTCGATGATCAATTATGATCGATCCAGCGACTTGTTAGAAAATCTATTTGAAGGAACTTTTAGACAACATGTAGGGCTTCACAACCCTTCTTGCGGAATTTGAAATTATCGACTCAGCGTCGAGAAATCGAATTCCAAAGTTTCCCAAAAATCTGTTTTCAAAACTTAAAAATTGTTCAACACGACGTGCGTCACGCCAAACGGGACGACGTGGTCGCGAACCGAAAGCATCGAAAGCTGCGTAACGGTTTCGTGGTCGTGTGGGCTTTGACGGAATTCAAATTGGTCGCGTGTGCGCGACGAATTTGATGCGTATCCGTCGAAATTCCCCGTATCGTGCACGTTGCAAATTCTCCAATTACTTTGTGCACGTTCGTCGGATCGAGACGAAACTTGCGCCAGCAGAACCGTATCATTTTTCTGGTCCTGCATGCCAAGTTTGGTCCAAATCGGAGACAGTCGAATCGTACATCGTTTTGCGGGCCCCGCGATCCCACTTGACGGGCAATTTTGTGCACGGCCCGCCGGAATCCAACTTTGGACATACGGTTGGGTTCGTATCGAAAAACTGGATCCGTAGACATATAGTTTGACGACTTTAGAGACCGTTGACTCTGGCACGCTTTTCGGTGCAAAGCGGGTCCAACGGCGGATATCGTTTTCGCCCGAAATTACTGTTTTGCCCCTGTGTCCAGAATTGGACTTAAGGACAGGCAATCATAGCTGATTTGACCCTTCTGGACACGTTGGTGATATTTGTTTTATCATCCGACAATGTTTGTAGATACTTTCTCTAGGTGTCACCATTAGTTGGTCAAATCCTATTTTTCCGTAATTCGGAATTGGTGCAACCTCATAGTTCAATACTTAGAGACTAGAATTGATCTCCCTTTGACCAAGTTGACTATATTAACCAAAGATTAACTATAGGTCAACCATTGACTTAGTTTGACCCAGATTGAACTAGAACTTGACTAGTTGACTTTAATTTTGACTGTAGTTGACCTAGTAGACTGGTTGTTTAGACTTGAACCTAGAAGGACTTAGAACTACCTAGAATGCTTTGTAGATTACTTTTATTTCATGTTAGACTCTTTTGTGACTTATGATTGCTCTAAATAGGACACTGTGACTCCGGTTGGACATCTACATTTATCAGCTGCTTGGATTACCAGGCGAGTATATTCTCTGATCTTTTCATGCTTCTTTGGATATGTACTCTTGTTATAGACTAGTATACTTGATGCTGACACGACGTTCACATGGATCGGTACCCTATGGATCTTTTATGCGATGTTATCTCCTCGGATACATCGAGTATGTCATGTTTCATGTACTTTATCATGTTCATCATGTACTCCATGTATTCACTTTTATCCATGTGCACTCATATGTTATTCATGTACACTCATGACCATATGAGCTCCATGTATATAGTAGTTGTTATCCATATGCAATAACATAACATGCTTCGATCCTTGTGTATTGGTTGGGGGCAGGGAGAGTGTAGTTGGTTATGTGATCATTATCCCCAGTAGTTGTTATCCATGTTCTTTCCATAGTTGTATGCATGTGCAACCCAAGCTGTTTACATAACCAATTCATGCTTTGTTTCACGTAGAAGGTTATATTCTTTATTTATCATATTTATATCTCAGTTATATCTTCTCTCCTGTTGATTTCTCTTTACAGCGTTTCATGTATAATTTTCTATAGCTTGCTTTATATGTCCATTCCTGATATGAACTGTTGTGAGAGATATGTGCTCGTTCCTGTCCTGATTGGACCTGTTGATAAAATTTTACAGGTACTTGGAGTTCACAGTTAGCCTAGAGGACACTGGTAGAGCTTGGAGTATTTACCTAGAGGTTGTTCATTTTCTGTATTGTTTGTCTTAGAGTTGTATTAGAAATCTTGAGTTTGTTTAATGGAACTTTCTGTACTATCACTCCTGATTCTCTCTTATGGATTATCTTATCCGTTTTATCGTGCTGTTATCTATCTTTAGAGTTGTGATTGAGATAGTATCCTTATGTGTGTCCTCCACCTGGAGAGTATAGTATATTGTTTTAGATGTAATTTTGACCTAAAAACAGCGTTCTACCGCCGACACTGCGGCGTAGGCTGGACGTACCCACGTCTCGTGCCCTAAAGCTAGGGTGCGGGTCGTGACACGTTTTTAGTGGTGGCCCATGCAGGTCGAGATTCGCATTTGTGCGATTTCGTAGTAGCGCGACGACTTAGTTGTTTTGCTACGAGCCTGCTATAGAGTATAAGAAATAAGGTGTTAGAATTAGAGATACTCAATCACACTTTGGATCCTTTTAGAGATTCCAGGGACGACCCTTGAGAATCTCATTACGAATTTCGATTTGAATTCCTTTTCCTCTTGAATTTGATCTTGATTGGTTCATCTCTTTTGAACGGACCTTCATTATTCCTTCCTTACCATTATTTCTTGTATTTCTATTTTCTTAAACTCTGTCGTACCTGCATACTTGTAACCCTTGAGTCTTCGTATTTTTCATGAAAAAGGTTGAGGAAGTGTCGTAAATCATGTAGTTCGGAAATGATTGAATTGGTTATCGTGTGATGATTTTGTAGGAATCCAAAAGGTTGGATGTTAACATGGAAACTTGAAAAATGATATGTGGTAAAGGTCTAGGATGAAATCAAAGAGATGTATACTACCAGTATGGAAACAAACCACACTTAGAGAAAACTTGGTATGAATAATTCGTAAGTGTATTTCAAAATTGATGAGGATATTCAAGGTCAACTTAGGTTAAGAAGTTCAAAATTTTGGTTATGGATTCTCGAGCTGTTTTACCCTAACGCTTTAAAGAAGGGTAGTAATGGAAAAGAGAATTAAGTGGTATTCAATAAAGATATAAAATTGAACAAGATATTACAAGGAAATGACTAGGGATAGAGAGAACACAAGGCTATGGAAATTTGGATATTGTTGGAAAAAAAAAAGAAGAGAGAAATTTAGGAGAATAATATTCATGGGTGTATGTCGAAGAAAATATGAAGGTTGATTTTACGACGAAAAATAAATTTGTAAGGCTTAGAGGTTTTTGTGAATTGAATGATACGAGAAAACGTTTAAACAGTTTAAAGATCTCATAGACTTGAGTTAGGGGTTACGGATCTACATTGGGACAATGTGAAGAAATATGGAAATTGATTTAAAATGAATAGCATTGATTCTTAATAAGGAGGGGCATGCTTCATGAGAAATGTTTTGAAAATTTAGAATCTTATGATGATCATGGTAAGGATTTAGATAACGGAAGGTTGTAAAATCTGGATGGTAAACATATGAGGATTGAATTATCATAGGGATACTAGTAAGGTAAAGATACGATTGGCAATTTTGACCATGAGAACTTCAGGGTTTCAGAGGCAGAAGATACTTGACTTTTCTCAAATCTAGATCTTTTATTGTGACTTTCTAACCGTTCGTAATTTTTGAATAACGATTTGATCGTTCCTTAAACAGTATTTTCTCTCTAGAACTGTATCCCTAAATTATTTTATTCTGTAACTGATTTTATTTCGTGCTTCAACCTGATCTCCTTTACTTTGTGCATTAATTGTCACCTCTTGAACTTCCATTTTCTATTTTTGACCCTTGATATTTCTTACCATGACTTTGATATTCGGAGTGTAATACTAGCTGTTACCCTCCAACAAATTGTGTACAAGGCCAGACGAGTCCATCTTCATGTGGGTATATCGTGTCCCATTAACTCATCTCCTTGTATACTATTCTTTTGATAGGACTTTCGAGTCGAAATGACTAACTATGATCTATACCATAATACCAACTATTTTCGATTTCAATTAGAAATCCAACTTGACTCACTTCTTTTGACCCGACATGTGTTGGTGTTCTGCTTGATTCTTTAAATGCTCAACTTTGTACCTTATCTTAATGGCTTAACCAGTTGTTCCATCACCCTATTAGTTTAAATATTTTGAGGTGGGTGCCTCACTACCCAACAAATCCTAGTCATTGTGAACCACATTGATAAGTTCACTAGACTATTTAAATTCTTTCATCATTATCCTTACTTATATTTTGACTACCTTATGTTGCTAACTTAGAACCAGTTTTGCAAGCTTATTATTTTTTCGAGCTTGATCATGACATATATTATTGGGGGCCGGCACCCACTAATTTATTGTCTAATCAGAACCGGTGCAAGATGGTCTAATCAACCTATTGCACTTTGGTTCGCATTTTCACATATTATTTACGTGGATGGAGATATAGTTAAACTTGTCATAGAGTCTCATCCGCGACAGCCTTGACAATTCCCTTTGAACTATTTGTCGTCTATGACCCACGTATTGTACTCAATAACATCGCCTTTGAACTCTTTATTGTCTGCCTTTCACATATTTCAGAAAGACAAGACCCTATACTTACTAGACAGACCCGAGGTAACACATATAGTTTCCTTACCAAAAGTAGGAAATTGATTCAATTCGATATCCTTGCATCACCCTTTAAATTCTAAATCCCTTGACCGACCAGTTGAATTGGCCATCCTTCTTATCATCCAATATATTGGAATCTTATTCAATTGAATTAACCCAATTATGACATGGATTTCAAAATCTTGGCTACTCATGCTCAGACTTCAATGACCTCGTTCTCTATCTTGTCCAAACATCGATTCATCCTGATCGATCAACTTAGGTCGTATTGGGACTAAAATTTATATATATATAGATGTATAGTGTGCTTAGATTTTTTTGTGTGTGTGCTATTGGCGAGTCGTGATTTAGACTTTGATTTTCTTGATTATATTTGGAATTAGTAATCCTTCAGAGTTAGTTACTAGATATGTTCCTTGATAGTTGCCAATTTCATAAAGGTTGGTAGACTGCCCCGGCCTTGATGATTAGGCGTTCCCTGGTCTTTCCAATTGGACTCCCTAGACTGTTTGTATGTTTTATACCCGATGACTGGCTTGATCTAGTATGACTTATACACCTAGGTGAGACATTCAACTCCTATGATTTGACCATAATCCTGCATAGGTTATTTTTCCTAATTGTATAAAAAAAAAAATTTGAGACTTTGATTGTTGGGTGTTGACCTAGAAGGAGTACGACCGACCTAAATTTCGAGGACGAAATTATTTTAAGGTGGGTAGATTTGTAGCCTCCCTTCCCAAAATTTTGAAATTTTTATTATTTTAATTTAATGGTGATTTTTAGATTTTTTATAAATAATTATTTTAGAAAATTATTACGGTAGAATGATTTTGTCCATGGTTGAGATTTGGAGTACAAGGTGACTAGGAATTATGGCACGGGTAGTGCAGTGGTATGCTTTGACTAGTGTATTAGCCCTGGTAGAGAAGGCCGAGCCATAGTGATGTCCAAACTAGGAAAACCAGGATAAGTTGCAACGTAACCCTTATCGTAGATTATTTATTTATTATTTATAATATTTAGTTTTAGGGAACCCGGTTGTACCAAACTAGTGCAAACTGGACCCAAACCAAGCCCAAGCCTATGTAGACCCACTTTTAGGTATGTACGAATATTTTCTAGATTTTTGGGTAGACTTAACAATATTTCCTAAATGTTTGGTTAGTTATACAAAATGGATTTTATTATTATTATTATTATTATTTATTGTGATTTTTATTTATTATTATTATTCTTGTTATTATTATTATCATTATTGTTATTATCATATTATTCTTATTTATTGTTATTATTATTATATTTTATGTGTGTATATTTATGTGTATATATATAAAGGATTATATATATATATAAAGTGTTATATATATATATATATATATATATATATATATATATATATATATATATATATATGTATATATATATATATATATATATATAAGTAAAAATATATATATATATATATATAAGTATTATATATTCATGTATTTATATATAAATATATATTATATATTTATGTATATGTGTATATATATATATATATAGATATATATATATATATATATATATATATATATATATATATATCTATATATATATATATAAGGGAATAAGGAAAAAGGAAAAATAAAATAAAAGGGAAATAGGATCCCAGCCCGGCCATCCAGGCCCAGGCCCATCCCCTAAATTTTCCCTACAACCGAACACCCTTTCCCTCAGGCTGTGCAACCCGACCTCTTCAAACTTTCCCAGACCCGACTCCTTCAGTACAAAACCCGAATGTATATAAATGTAGAAGCCGAGAGTCAAAACGAAGAGAAACCCTAACCACCCGAACTCGTGCCACCCCCTGGGCGACCCCACGCTCGTCCTCGGCGACGCCGTGCGCCGCCGCGCGAGGGCCGGAGCCGGCCGTGCGCGCGCGCGCGGCGCGTGAAGTTGAGACGGGAACACAGCAGCAACCCCCCCGGGGATCAACTTCATTGTAAGTTTTCTCCCTCGATTCTCCGTAGTTTTCCGAACCGAAACAGGCGTTGGAAACCCAACCTATAGGTCTTCGACACCAATGGATCGTTTCGAACTTAATCTAATCGAAATCGATACTAAATCGATGCCAAAAAACCCGAAAAATCTGTCCAAAAACAGGACAGAAAACAGTCCATGAACCCCTGTTCGATGATCAATTATGATCGATCCAGCGACTTGTTAGAAAATCTATTTGAAGGAACTTTTAGACAACATGTAGGGCTTCACAACCCTTCTTGCGAAATTTGAAATCATCGACTCAGCGTCGAGAAATCGAATTCCAAAGTTTCCCAAAAATCTGTTTTCAAAACTTGAAAATTGTTCCACACGACGTGCGTCACGCCAATCGAGACGACGTGGTCGCGAACCGAAAGCATCGAAAGCTGCGTAACGGTTTCGTGGTCGTGTGGGCTTTGACGGGATTCAAATTGGTCGCGTGTGCACGACGAATTTGATGCGTATCCGTCGAAATTCCCCGTATCGTGCACGTTGCAAATTCTCCAATTACTTTGTGCACGTTCGTCGGATCGAGACGAAACTTGTGCCAGCAGAACCGTATCATTTTTCTGGTCCTGCATGCCAAGTTTGGTCCAAATCGGAGACAGTCGAATCGTACATCGTTTTGCGGGCCCCGCGATCCCACTTGACGGACGATTTTGTGCACGGCCCGTCGGAATCCAACTTTGAACATACGGTTGGGTTCGTATCGAAAAACTGGATCCGTAGACATATAGTTTGACGACTTTAGAGACCGTTGACTCTGGCACGCTTTTCGGTGCAAAGCGGGTTCAACGGCGGACATCGTTTTCGCCCGAAATTACCGTTTTGCCCCTGTGTCCAGAATTGGACTTAAGGACTGGAAATTCTAGCTGATTTGACCCTTCTGGACACGTTGGTGATATTTGTTTTATCATCTGACAATGTTTGTAGATACTTTCTCTAGGTGTCACCATTAGTTGGTCAAATCCTATTTTTCCGTAATTCGGAATTGGTGCAACCTCATAGTTCAATACTTAGAGACTAGAATTGATCTCCCTTTGACCAAGTTGACTATATTAACCAAAGATTAACTATAGGTCAACCATTGACTTAGTTTGACCCGGATTGAACTAGAACTTGACTAGTTGACTTTAATTTTGACTGTAGTTGACCTAGTAGACTGGTTGTTTAGACTTGAACCTAGAAGGACTTAGAACTACCTAGAATGCTTTGTAGATTACTTTTATTTCATGTTAGACTCTTTTGTGACTTGTGATTGCTCTAAATAGGACACTGTGACTCCGGTTGGACATCTACATTTATCAGCTGCTTGGATTACCAGGCGAGTATATTCTCTGATCTTTTCATGCTTCTTTGGATATGTACTCTTGTTATAGACTAGTATACTTGATGCTGACACAACGTTCACACGGATCGGTACCCTATGGATCTTTTCATGCGATGTTATCCCCTCGGATACATCGAGTATGTCATGTTTCATGTACTTTATCATGTTCATCATGTACTCCATGTATTCACTTTTATCCATGTGCACTCATATGTTATTCATGTACACTCATGACCATATGAGCTCCATGTATATAGTAGTTGTTATCCATGTGCAATAACATAACATGCTTCGATCCTTGTGTATTGGTTGGGGGCAGGGAGAGTGTAGTTGGTTATGTGATCATTATCCCCAGTAGTTGTTATCCATGTTCTTTCCATAGTTGTATGCATGTACAACCCAAGCTGTTTACATAACCAATTCATGCTCTGTTTCACGTAGAAGGTTATATTCTTTATTTATCATATTTATATCTCAGTTATATCTTCTCTCCTGTTGATTTCTCTTTACAGCGTTTCATGTATAATTTTCTATAGCTTGCTTTATATGTCCATTCCTGATATGAACTGTTGTGAGAGATATGTGCTCGTTCCTGTCCTGATTGGACCTGTTGATAAAATTTTACAGGTACTTGGAGTTCACAGTTAGCCTAGAGGACACTGGTAGAGCTTGGAGTATTTACCTAGAGGTTGTTCATTTTCTGTATTGTTTGTCTTAGAGTTGTATTAGAAATCTTGAGTTTGTTTAATGGAACTTTCTGTACTATCACTCCTGATTCTCTCTTGTGGATTATCTTATCCGTTTTATCGTGCTGTTATCTATCTTTAGAGTTGTGATTCAGATAGTATCCTTATGTGTGTCCTCCACCTGGAGAGTATAGTATATTGTTTTAGATGTGATTTTGACCTAGAAACAGCGTTCTACCGCCGACACTGCGGCGTAGGCTGGACGTACCCACGTCTCGTGCCCTAAAGCTAGGGTGCGGGTCGTGACACGTTTTTAGTGGTGGCCCATGCAGGTCGAGATTCGCATTTGTGCGATTTCGTAGTAGTGCGACGACTTAGTTGTTCTGCTACGAGCCTGCTATAGAGTATAAGAAATAAGGTGTTAGAATTAGAGATACTCAATCACACTTTGGATCCTTTTAGAGATTCCAGGGACGACTGTCACGACCCGCACCCAATATTTGGGCATGAGCCGTGGGTACGTCCAGCCTACGCCGCAGAGTCGGCGGTAGAACGCTGTCTAATCATCTCCACAATTAACAAATACAACCACGCAGTTTATAGATTTACACAAGGATCAAAATTGCAATTAAATCTCAACAGCAGGTTGTAAAACACAATATTTATGGTGAAAGGAACAAATTGATATTAAGTAAGATCACCAAGCATAGAGACCAAGATGATAGAATAAAAGATCTCAAATAAAGTGTGAAAAAGGGTCCACTACATAACTCTCATAATCCATAATGAAAATAAAATACAATGAAAATCCATAGGAGCAACATAAGCTCAAAAGGCTATCTAGCTAATAATCTCCTGCGGAGGGTAGCCCCGCATCAAAGCCCTCCGGTATGCTCAGATCAGGATCCTCTGTCTGCTCATAATAAGTAGAACAAAAGTCCTCTAACTCATCACCTAAAATGTTGGTTATCCCGTCAGGATTGGAACAAGCACACAAGCTGAAAAACTATCCTCAACATAACAGAATCGACAGTACATGAATATGACATATGTAAAGAAAACTGAGCAGTAATATGATAACATGGTATATCTAGAATGAAGTATAAATCATGGAATAGTATGTCAACTGGAATGAATGTAAAGCATAGTGACATGTCAAATGGTGAACTTACTACAAGAGTTTTCTATAGTGCATTGAAATATCCTTTTCGACATGTGAACGGCTAAGGGGTAAAATAAGGCAGACTGCACGTGTCGTGTGCAGTTGCTAGCATTCAAGATTAGACATATTGGGATAGAAAGGGATGTTCACATGTCTAATAAGGTATTTCCCCTCCCGAACAGTACACATGAGCCCAATAAGTCATGATAGAGCTAAACAAGGTACAGAAAAATAGGGGTTCATGTTTCTCACTCGTGTGTCCATCGTGTCATCAAACAAAGAACATATGAATATATACTGCACAAACCATCAGAATCGGAAGTAAAACAGAAAGTGTACTTGCCTGTCGTCCTGTGCTGCGAATTCCAACCCAAGGATGAGTTGGAGTCCAAGTAACCTGTTTTGTGAATTAACCAATATTAACATATGAACTAAAAGTAGATTTATAATACAGTTGCTTGCTAACTACCCTTCACCCCTCTAAAATAGCCCTAACCAAAACTTGGGTGGTTTCTACC
This sequence comes from Iris pallida, assembly GCA_029216955.1. Taxonomy (NCBI): domain Eukaryota; kingdom Viridiplantae; phylum Streptophyta; class Magnoliopsida; order Asparagales; family Iridaceae; genus Iris; species Iris pallida. Next base: position 1,856,991 of record JANAVB010035418.1, read on the forward strand.
CTCGGTAGCCTCCTAGCACAATTATGGGCATGTTTTACCTATGTACTTGTCAAGGAAATGTCTAAATGTGTACCCTAACTCATGTATGCAGCTCTGATCAACCCATTGCTCTAGTGGCCTGCTCCTTTTCCTGTCTACCTTCATCTTGTGTTACAGTGTTACCTGTGTAGGAAAATCCTTTTGCAGGGATAAACTGACTTGGCAATCCTGAGTTTCCTGCTTCCTATTGATTGGGCTGAGCTTATGAGTTGGTACCAACACTGGTTCTATTTCAAACTTGCAGGTCATGACAGCTCTAGTATAGGTTGTGTGGTTTAATCCTGTTTCACAGTGAAACCCTCCTACCTGTTACCCAAGTTTTGATGGTTACAGGCCTGTGTCTGTGTCCCTACAGGAATTCCTATGATGGGCCATCCCTTATCCCTACTTGTACCCAAGGTACATAGGCACACAGCAGTCTACAGGTAAATGAGGTCAATGAGGTCACTCATGCATATACCTGGTTATGGGTTTGCACATGAGATCGATTTCAATCCTGGTGAAAGCTATCTTCTTTATGTCAATACCTGGGTTGGTCCTGGGTAGATGTAAACCTCACAAGTGTATAGGGCCATCCTGTCATCAGGTAATGGGCATGTGGAAATAGGAGTTGGTCAGTGGGAATTTATAGTGAATGTAACAGCTGCAATTTGAGCAACACATTTCAATATGAACAACTGACACCATACCAATGTACTTAGGCCTGTACACCCTTGGCCAATGGGGCAGGACATGCTCAAATGAAAGTGCAGAACAGTTCCTAAGGTAGGTCATGTAGGCTGCTAACAGTATGCTCATAATTTCAGTATGGTCATGAAAATTACAGTGCTGTGAGTTAGAAGAGAATTGGTGTGGTGTAAGCATAATCCTAAACATCCTACTAAGGTGGTAGTATAGACAAAACCTGAGTTTTCTAGGTTAAAGCCCATTCTTTATACAGGGTCCCTCTCTGGGACTGGTACATCTCTATGCCAATACTTAGGCCACCAAACTTATACATCCTAACCAACTCTGCGAATATCAACCCATACCATACTCAATCCTGGACTGGAGAAAAATGGTTGAACAAGTAATGCAACATGATTAATTAAGGACTTGTAATGTAGAGTGTCCAGAATTGCAATGTCTCCCTGCAAGCTTTTACACTTGTCCTGACATTGGTGTTTAGGTCTGTCATTTAGACTTTTCCCTACCCAGATGTCAAATTTGACATTTGGGATACCCTGTGCTATCTAGATTGGTGAAGCAAGGATCTGTCCTTAAGATTTGGGTCTTACCTGGCCTACACAACCTTGTCTGCCCAAGGTGAGGTGCAGGACAATAGTTTAGGCCTACACTTGGAAGAGACCTGGGTCAAACACACTGTACCAGGTTGCTGTTAATAGATAGGTGTTTAGTCTTGTCCAGTGCACCATAGGTGCAGGACACCATATGAGCCTTGATTCCAGGTTAGACTTGGATGCAAGGAACAACATTCTGGACAATGGCCAGGTGAGTAGGTGATGTAACATTGCTAGGACATTGCTAGTACAGGAAAAATGCCAACATCAAGAAGTTTGCAGGAAAAACAGATTGATGTCAAAAGCAATTGAACACAGTCATTCCAAAATAGCTTTTCTGTTATCAACACTTTTCAGGGACAGAGCAAAGGAGGCAACAAATCAGTCCTATATGCATCTAATCCAATTCCTATATTTGGAAAACTATATGGCAGTATGAGTAGCCAGATGTGCACCTGTATTACAATAATTCCCCCTGTCCACCAGTGCACCCTAGCCCCATATGCAATGGGTAGTCCATTAAGAAGGGAAAAATTGCAGTACACTCATAACAGTGGAGTCTAAGATATGGGGACAGGGTTTAAAATGCAAGATCAACCTGTCTATGGACTGGGACAGTATTTCCTGGGCTTGATAATTCCTATTTTTGACTCTAACTGTAAGGATTTTGGTATTGGCTACCCATCAGGTATCAGATGGTTCCTCAGTTTATCTTAAACTTATCAATGCAGTACAATAGGTTCAGTTCTACATGCTAGGCATTCATGTTTTGGTACAATCAAGCCAGCAAGATGATGTTAAAAGGGGTTGAACAAGGCAGGGACAGGCATGTCTAGCCAGTAGGTACTTAACATAACAAGCTATAGGGCTAAAACCAATTGTCCATGGTCTCCTTCCTCAGGTGTCAGGCATACTTTGGTGTGTACTCATGTCTAATGGTACATGACTGGTGGCCGGGTACTTCCAGATTGGTATTTGAGGGTATCACCATGTAGATAGGACAAGTGTCCTGTTTTACTCCAGGAACTGGGTTTCCCAAGGCATAGCCTGGTATATGCTAGTCTCATGGTTGCATTCACCTGTCCCTGGTGGGGTATTTACTCGAACACCTATCCCTCCCATCCTATATTACTTAACAACAGTTGTTATGCAAGGAAATCAACCTTGACAGATTAACAATAATTCTAAAACTATGAAGGTCATGGTGTTTACCTGCTGAGTAATTGATTTCTCCCAAAAGTCTTCGAGGAGCTTCTCAATTGCGGAGCAGGAATTAAACGGCAAGGGGTAGCTAGGGTTTTGGGTCGGGAAGAACAAGTCTAGAGGATTTATATACTAGGGTTTAGGGGATGAGGAGATAAGATCAGGATTTTGAATCCTGATCGAACAGGAGTTAGAGTTCATCTCTAACTCTGCTGGCTTTAAAACTCTTAGCCGTTTTAAATTTGAATTGGAATTTTACATTCCAGCCCCTCCTCAACACTACTATTTAGTTTAGGTCCCCCCCTGCTCCTATATTATTAGTAACAGGTCCTCAATTAAATAAACAAATGTTTAATTCTAACTATTAAGCATTAGTCATGAATTCATCAATACATACTTATATTTAGTTTTAACAAATAAGTATCCCACAAGATTTTCAATATATTAATTAATAAAAGAGATAATTTGGGGAAAAAATTGGGTCAGGGGCTCACAACGACCCTTGAGAATCTCATTACGAATTTCGATTTGAATTCCTTTTCCTCTTGAATTTGATCTTGATTGGTTCATCTCTTTTGAACGGACCTTCATTATTCCTTCCTTACCATTATTTCTTGTATTTCCATTTTCTTAAACTCTGTCGTACCTGCATACTTGTAACCCTTGAGTCTTCGTATTTTTCATGGAAAAGGTTGAGGAAGTGTCGTAAATCATGTAGTTCGGAAATGATTGAATTGGTTATCGTGTGATGATTTTGTAGGAATCCAAAAGGTTGGATGTTAACATGGAAACTTGAAGAATGATATGTGGTAAAGGTCTAGGATGAAATCAAAGAGATGTATACTACCAGTATGGAAACAAACCACACTTAGAGAAAACTTGGTATGAATAATTCGTAAGTGTATTTCAAAATTGATGAGGATATTCAAGGTCAACTTAGGTTGAGAAGTTAAAAATTTTGGTTATGGATTCTCGAGCAGTTTTACCCTAACGCTTTAAAGAAGGGTAGTAATGGAAAAGAGAATTAAGTGGTATTCAATAAAGATATAAAATTGAACAAGATATTGCAAGGAAATGACTAGGGATAGAGAGAACACAAGGCTATGGAAATTTGGATATTGTTGGAAAAAAAAAAGAGAGAAATTTAGGAGAATAATATTCATGGGTATATGTCGAAGAAAATATGAAGGTTGATTTTACGACGAAAAATAAATTTGTAAGGCTTAGAGGTTTTTGTGAATTGAATGATACGAGAAAATGTTTAAACAGTTTAAAGATCTCATAGACTTGAGTTAGGGGTTACGGATCTACATTGGGACAATGTGAAGAAATATGGAAATTGATTTAAAATGAATAGCATTGATTCTTAATAAGGAGGGGCATGCTTCATGAGAAATGTTTTGAAAATTTAGAATCTTATGATGATCATGGTAAGGATTTAGATAACGGAAGGTTGTATAATCTGGATGGTAAACATATGAGGATTGAATTATCATAGGGAGACTAGTAAGGTAAAGATACGATTGGCAATTTTGACCAGGAGAACTTCAGGGTTTCAGAGGCAGAAGATACTTGACTTTTCTCAAATCTAGATCTTTTATTGTGACTTTCTAACCGTTCGTAATTTTTGAATAACGATTTGATCGTTCCTTAAACAATATTTTCTCTCTAGTTTTCATATAACAACAGTTATCATATAACAACAGTTGTTATAACAACAGTTATCAAGCCAGTATCCAGATGGCACCATTTGAAGCACTATATGGTAAGAAGTGTAGGTCACCACTAGAATGGGATGATATTGGGGAGAGGAAGATGCCAGGCCCAGAAATGATTGTTCAGACAGTTGAAGTGGTTAAGGAAATTAGAGAGCGACTTCGAGTTGCGCAGGATCGGCATCGTCATTGGACGGACCAGCATCATAGGCCGCTAGAGTTTTCTGTTGCGGACCGCGTGTTCTTGCAGATCTCACCTACCTGTGGGATCATTAGATTTGGCATTCATAGGAAATTGAGTCTGCGATACGTTGGCCCATTTGCTATCCTTGATAGGATAGGTGATGTTGCTTATCGTTTATCTCTTCTACCTTCGTTACGAGAGATGCATGACGTGTTTCATGTATCTCAGTTGTGAAGGTATGTATCGGACCCAAGCCATATCCTTGATCATTCTGAGCTGGTTGTTGGTACCAACCTGTCTTACGAGGAACAACCTGTGTCCATTTTGGACCGAAGAGAGAAGATACTCAAGAACCGAACAATTAGCCTTGTCTGAGTTGCTTGGGGTCATCACTCTTTAGCTGAGTCAACGTGGGAACGTGAGGATGATATCTGATCACGGTATCCATACCTGTTTGACTCACAAGGTATATTTCTTTCTGTATACCTTGATTGGCTTAACTCCTCATGCTTGTCATCTTATGAGTAGAATTACTTGAAGTCGTAGATTGTTAAAAAAAAATAGATATGTTACTTGCTATTGACATTGTAGAATGATTGCTTACTTAATTTACTTGTACTTAGATTAGTTTAGCTTTGATGTTTCTATCCTGCTTGGAATTGAAATTCCGATGACGAAATTTTTCTAAGGAGGGTAGAGATGTCACTTCCCGTTCCCAGAATACATATTTTAATACATGTACTGCTTAAATGTATTTATTTAGTATTTATCATGTATTGTTCTATATTTAAATTTCTTAAAATTCACGCTAATTATTTTTCTGTATTTTATTTTCTGCTTTGCTTTTTGGTTCGGCTAAATTGGTTTATTTTTCAGCCTTGGATAGTTCAACATGAACCCAACAAACCCCCACCCACCACCACTCCTTCATTTAAAGTCCTATTCCCTTCTCTCTCTTCATTACTTCACCATTACTCTTCTTCTTCCTCATAAACTCTCCCCACCTACCTAGCCGCATAGGCAAGTGCCAACTTGCTTCTTGATGGATCTTCATTTTTGTTGTTCTATTGTCTTCCTCTCAAGATTCTTAGATACTTTAGTACTTAGCATTTTTAATTTTTATGGCTCATTTCATGTAGATCTAAGTTTAATTCATTTTCGGATTTCTTAGGTTTTGATCTAGTAACTTTGTTATTTTTCAAGTTTTGATGGTTTCATGTTGTAGAGAATTTCGTTCTACCCCATTTTGACCTATGGAAGTCCAGATTTGGGCTTGGAATGAATGATTTAGAGAGCTTGGAAGCAATGGTTTCCATGATTATGTCCTCAGGAAATTCGGAGAAGAAGAATAGTTTTCGGTCGCATGAAGGTTTTTGGCCGCATGAGATCCTGGCCGCATGATAATACTTGACCGCATGAGTTTTCATGCGGCAAGTGATTCTGGCCACATAAGCTATTTTCAACCGCATATAGGCTATGCCAATCCCAGCCGCATGCGGTCGTTATCTTCGAGCCGCATGAGCTCGCATCTCCTTAGCCGCATGAGTTGCATCCCTGGGCCGCATGCGACCGTCTTATTTTCAGCCGCATAAACGCTTGACTTTTCTTAGCCGCATAAAACCTACTTCTCTCAACCGCATGCGCTCATTCTTTCGAAGCCGCATGAGACTGCACCCTCCTAGCCGCATGACCCATGCAGCATTGAGCCGCATAGGACTTGATCCCACCCTAGCCGTATGAGCATGGAACCCCAGCCACATAAGGCTCGCGACTTCTTGGCCGCATGATATTCTGAGCCGCATATGTGCACGTTATCTCAGCCACATGAGTTCAGACCCGAACCGCATAGGGTCCATATCCCCGGTCGCATGGACTTAGTCCCCTTAGCCGCATGTGCATGTTTACTCAACCGCATGAACCAATAAATTCCTGGCCGCATGAACTCTGGCCCTAATATTTTTTGGCTGATCCTTGTCCCGGATTGGCATTGACTGACATTGACTGATCGTCTTGGCATTTATTAACATTAATTATTATCTGGATTTATGATTAATCATGCGTTCCTAGTTGGAACTAAGAGACTGGCTAGTCGTCTTATTGAATGAAATGAATGAGACACGTTCATATTAATTATGAACTATTGTAATCGATTGACCGATCCCGAATATTGGCATGCAGGCTACAATTTATTTATTTATTTATTTATTTTACTAAAGCAGCATGTGTACTTTATGGTCAAAGCATGACTATTTCGTGGTTAGTTTTGAGTGTTGCATTATGCTATGTAAGACTTACAAGCTAAACCGTACGGGTATCGTTGTAGAGTTGTGCATATCGTACCCCGTACGGAAGTACTCATTTGAATGACCATGATCCACGGCATGGGATTTCACTCAATATAGAGACTATTAAGTTAAATAAAATAATGATTGCATGGAGAGAAGGGATTTTCGAGTTCTTACATGGCAGCCCTCTTTGGGACTATTAAGTACCCGACAGGCCGGCTGGTTTCCAAGATACTGCAAATCTGCCACACGGACAGGGAGTGGTATCTGCTTATATTATTTATTGTATATTGTATATTGATGACGGACGTCCCGCTGGGACTCGTCTAATTCATGATTGGCGCAATTGATTGACTGGATAGACTAGCCTTGCTTGCACATAGTAAGAACTGACGAATCCTCATTGCATAATTCCAGGATAACTTGGACCTCACAGTAGCAAGCCGTAGTAGTTGAATGGCCGTTTTAAATTGATTTATTTGTGTACTGTATTTACCTCACAGGAGGACTATCAGTTGTGATTTTCGTCACTTTCATTTGATGCTTGAGATATCACAACTGATAGATGAAAAATCTAAATGTTCTAAAGATACAAAAGAACTCTACGTTTTATGGCATCCAAACTCTTGCTTAAAAACATTCAACAATTTCTTCTCCAAGGGGCGCCCACTTGTCACTGTTATGTCCCTTATTAATATTTCCACAAATGGAAAAAAATTCAAACAAAAATCTAGTATAAATTGACACACAAAAATCGAGTATAAATTGACACTATACAAATAAAATACGTTAAAAAAATCGATCAAATATTCGTCAAAAAAACATATTGAAATTACAAATTTTACATGCTTAAACATGTTGACAAATTTGGTTAATTAAACAGGTCCTCATTACGTTTTTTTCTTTTTGCGTTAAAATTTTCAATAATTCATACGAAACACGTTTAAAACTTCACATGCTTAAAATTCACACACAATATATATATATATATATATATATATATATATATATATATATATATATATATATATATATATATATATATATATATATAATTTGATTCTTGATAAATCACAACTGATAGATGAAAAATCTGAATGTTCTAAAGATACAAAAGAACTCTACGTTTCATGGCATCCAAACTCTTGCTTAAAAACATTCAACAATTTCTTCTCAAAAGGGCGCCCACTTGTCACTGTCATGTCCCTTATTAATAATTCCACAAATGGAAAAAAATTCAAACAAAAATCTAGTATAAATTGAAACACAAAAATCGAGTATAAATTGACACTATACAAATAAAATACGTTAAAAAAATCGATCAAATATTCGTCAAAGAAACATATTGAAAGTATAAATTTTACATGTTTAAACATGTTGTCAAATTTGGTTAAATAAACAGGTCCTCATTACTTCTTTTTTTTGCGTCAAAATTTTCAATAATTCATAAGAAACACGTTTAAAATTTCACATGCTTAAAATTCACACACTAATTTGAATCTTTCAAGAGTATATAAGTATTCAGGGCCGGCCCTGGCCCAGGGCGGCCAGGGCGACCGCCCAGGGCCCCATAAAATTTGGGGGCCCAAAAAAATTAATTTAAATGTATATATATATTAGTAATCTTATATTGAAAATAGCACTAATATATAATATGATCCTCCTCTATCACAAAATATTTGTGGTGTAGAGGTAGTTTGTTGTACTTGTACACAAGAGGTCCAAGGTTCTAGCCTTGGCTGTAGCATTTTTTAGTTCAAATTTTTTATATTATATATGGGCCCTATTTTAAAAATTTGCCTAGGGCCCCCATTAACTCAGGGCCGGCCCTGTAAGTATTATAAGATCCTGAAAGATACGGAAAAAAAAAAATCTGCTAATAATACAAGTTTTGTTAGGATAATTGCTAGCAAGAGTGCTGTCAATGCTCGTTAGCGAAATCAGCTTTCATTCCTAGATTAAGGATTCGATATGATCAGTTCTTCTCCTGACACATGTTTCTGTAAAGATATTCGCACTTTATATAAAGCACAAGATATATACATTAGGCATAAATGAAATTACCAAAACCATATATTAATTTACTTATTAACCATGCCTGCATGCATGCATGGTATAACAAACGCAAAAAGCAGAGTGGCAAATATAGCAAATCAGGATGTCAGCTCCCTATCAATCATGGCGAACGTAGCAATTACTTAGCTAGGAGAACTAGTAGGAGGAGGAGGAGGAGGATGCGGCGGCGGCGGCAGCGGTGGAGTCTGGCCGGGGGTTAGGATTGGGTGGTTGATTGTCTCTGAGTTTCTTGATCAATTTACGGTTGCATGCAGCTTTGTCCGGCAGCGAGGAGCTCCTCTTCTTCATCGTGATGAGCATGTACGTACGTACCCAGTAATAATGCGTCAATTGATCGGACTACTTGGCATCGATCGTCTATATATAGATACGACGGACTGGGGCCCCTGCCGTCTCCGCGAGGAATCATCTAAGTAAGTTACTGTGTATGTGCAGGTGGGCCCTCCGACACTATCATCATATATATCTAGAGGGGTGAGCATATAACGGTTGAAAACCGAACCGAACCGAACCGAAATATGACAAACGGTTCGGCTTTTCGGTTATCGGTTCGGTTTTCGGTTTGGAAATTTAAAATTTTAAAATAACAGTTCGATTTTCGGTTCTTGATCCGGATAACCGAACCGAACCGAAAACCGATTTAGATTTAATAATTTATCAAACTATCATCAATCTACATATACTAATGTTTTGTAACCCTTAGCCAAGGGCACTCTCCTCTTATTCTCTGTCGGTACTTTTTTGAGCACTCTCTCTCTCTACCCTCAATCTATATATATACTGATATTTTTCACACTATGTAATAAATAATTCATTAATACAATAATACCATATTTTAAAAATAAATTGTTATTTAAATAGGCATATTTTGCTAAAAAATTGAAGGTCCGGCATATTGGCCCATGAAACCGAACCGACTGAAAACCGGACCGAACCGTTGCTCACCCCTATATATCCAGTGGACATTGACTTTTGACAAAGGCAGAACCATGAATCTAACCATGAATCTAAGCAGCGCTAGACTGAAATAAAAATATTTTATACCTAGTAAAAAAAAAAATTGACAACATATATGACAACATCAACGGATCAAAACATTAGCGCTTTTTTTTTTCTTCTTTTTCTTCAGATTTTTCATTACAACCTACATAAAACTAATAATTTAAATCTGCTTATACGTAGGAACCTTTATTATAGAATATAATTAAATATTGAAAAATATATCTATTTCAAACAGAGACATAAATTAAGTATCAAACATAGACATAATTTTTTCACAGAGACACATTTATTAAAGAAATTAAGAAAAGAACTATACATGAATCAGCTTTTCAACAAGTCAATATTATAACTAGTAGTAGTTACAATGCAAATTCTTGAAAGATACAGTTACGTTTCTTTATTAAGAAATGTGTGCGACTCATCAATGCTTGGAAAAGCCATGTACAGGTGGACCAATGCTTGTATCAAACATAGAGTCGGCAAAAGCCATGTACAGACTCATCAAATAACTAGTGTCAAACATAGACATGGAAAAGCCAATGTGCAGGCTCATGCCGCTCATCAAATGCTTGTCAACGTTTGGTCGGCTCACCACAACAAACATGCAAAGGCAAATCATAAACAGTTGAAAAATGGCAATAACTCGATGCTTGTGAAAACTTTGTGCCTTTGGGACATTACAACAAACAGCTGGCATGAGATTAAAATATCTTATATATGTGCATTTTTTTTCCGATCCAGAGCACTCTGCGTCATGGTGCATACGGTCCGGTCCGGACCGGCCCACGGGCAGAATTCGGCGGGCCAGACCGGGCTCGGACCGGTCCAGGACCGACACTTAGGTCCAAACGGGCCGGGCCAGACCCGGCCCGGTTCAGCACGCGTAGGCCCAGTCCAGCCCACTGGACCGGACCATGGTGCAGCCGGTCCGGGCCGAACCGGTCCACGGGCCGCACCGGGCTTTGGTCAGTTTGGGCCGGTTGAACCAGGCCGGTCCGATTTTGATGGGTTTTATTTATTTATTTTTTTCCTTAAATTATTTAACTTTTTTTTGTTAAATTTTTTTCAAAAAAATTTTGTAATTTAATTTTTTTGCTAAATTATTTAATTTTCCTTAATTTATTTAACTTTTTTTTGTTAAATTTTTTTTCCAAAAAAAATTGTAATTTATTTTTTTTTGCTAAATTATTTAATTTTTCTTACTTTATTTAACTTATTTTGGTTAAAAGGAATTGTTAAAAAAAAATTGTAATTTATTTTTTTTTGCTAAATTATTTAATTTTTCTTACTTTATTTAACTTTTTTTGGTTAAAAGGAATTGTTAAAAAAAATTTGTAATTTATTTTTTTTGCTAAATTATTTAATTTTCCTTACTTTATTTAACTTTCTTTTGTTAAATTATTTTCAAAAAAAATTGTAATTTAATTTTGAAAAAAAATGGTAAAAGTTAAAAAAAAAAACATTTCTCCCTCTTCCTTTATCCGGGCTTGGGACCGGCAAATGCTTGCTTGGCATAGGCGGAGTTAAAAAATATTTTTTTTAAATAAAAAATAGTTTTTGAAAGTATAAGTTAAAATTGAAATATTTTAAGTATAAAAGTATAAGTTTAAATGTACATACCTAATACCTTGCACCGTAGCCTCATTGTTGTTCGCCTTCATGCAGTGAAAGCGATTCCAAATCCAGCTCGTGGATATCAAGATCTTCTTTATCTTTCTTGTTTTGGGTTCTTTTATCGGCTTTCATCCAATCTTGTACGCACACTAGTACTTCCAAGATATCGGACTTCAAGCGGCTCCTCATATCGCTCAACATCCTTGAACTTGCACTAAAACAGGACTCCGATGCTACCGTAGACACCGGGAACATCAGTAAATCACGTGCTATTGTAGAAAGAACAGGAAATCTCTTGCCGTGTCTCTTCCACCATTCTAAAACGGCGAAGTGATCTGGAGTCTCATCTTCGTCTTGATAAGAATTAAGGTAAAGAGACAACTCTTGAGTAGGTTGGGAAGATTCACTACCAAAATACGCTCATTTAGCGACGGAAGATTAGCGACGGACTTATTCCGTCGGTATTAGCGACGGTTTCGTGGCCGCTCAGCGACTGATTTCCGACTACAAGTCTTTGCCATTTTTATTTTTATTTTAGGGGGAAGAAAGGTCGCATATCCGTCGCTAGAGTGTCGGTGTTATAGCGACGGATTTACCGTCGTCGCTACACAGTCGATTATTTGGCGAGAATTGTGTAGGAAATTGGCGGGACATATTTGCGACGACTTAGCGACGGATTTTCAGTCGGCACTTATCCAAAAAAGCGACCGCTTGGCGACGGTTTTTTTACCAGTCGCTTGTCCGTCGCTATATAAACGTTCCAGACTTTAAATGGAACGGCGGAGGAAACTTTTCGCATTTCTCCCAAATTCACTCTCTCTCCTCTCTCTCTCTCTCTCTCTCGCCGGTGTCGGCTTCGGTGATCGACGTCGGTGTCGTCGTTAGCGTCGGCGTCCTCTCCTCTCTCTCTCCCGAAGGTAACCCCCCCTCTCTCTCTCTCTCTTTCGATCTATCTCTCTCTCTCTCGCGGTGTCGTATAGGGCTAGGCGGCGCGCTTGGGGCTGGGCCGTTCGTGGCTTGGCAGCTGGCTTGGGTCGGGGGCTGGGCGGTGGGCTTGGGGCGGGGACGGCGGGGGCTGGGCGGCGGGCTTGGGGCTGGGGCGTCGGGGGCTGGGCGGCTGGCTTGGGTCGGGGTCTGGGCGGTGGGCTTGGGGCGGGGGCGTCGGGGTCTGGGAGGCGGGCTTGGGGTTGGGGCGTCGGGGGCTGGGCGGGCCGGGGCGTCGGGGTCTGGGAGGCTGGCTTGGGTTGGGGCGTCGGGGGCTGGACGGCTGGCTTGGGTTGGGGTCTGGGCGGTGGGCTTGGGGCGGGGGCGTCGGGGTCTGGGAGGCGGGCTTGGGGTTAGGGCGTCGAGGGCTGGGCGGCTTGCTTGGGTCGGGGTCTGGGCGGTGGGCTTGGGGCGGGGGCGTCGGGGTCTGGGAGGCGGGCTTGGGGTTGGGGCGTCGGAGGCTGTGCGGCTGGCTTGGGTCAGGGGCTGGACGATGGGCTTGGGGCGGCGGCGTCGGGGGCTGGGCGGCTGGCTTGGGGCAGGGGCGTCGGTGGCTGGACGGCTGGCTTAGGTTGGGGTCTGGGCGGTGGGCTTGGGGCGGCGGCGTCGGGGGCTGGGCGGCTGGCTTGGGGCGGGTGCGTCGGGGCTATTTACAACCGACGCACACCCATAAGCACTCTTCATATATATATGCAACCGAACTACTGGGCGGCGGGCTTGGGGCGGCGGGCTTTGGTCGGGGGCGGCGGGTGGCTTTGCTTCTCAAATTCATCTGCGTTTATATATTGGCTAAATAATGTGTTATCCATATTGGGTGTTCCGTTAGTTTGGTGGTGTTTGGATTAGTAAATGTGAATATATATGGGGTTTGGATTCATGGTGTATATGTTCACTGTCTCAAGGACAGTGCGAGTTCTATCAGTTGTGTGCTTCTGTATAGATGTATATATCTATACATCTAGTTGTGATATACATATGTGTATGTGACAATCTCAGTTAGCGACGGACTAGCTACCGGTTAGCGACGAATATTTCTAGCTCCATTAATTGCATTAATCTACGGTACGACATGGTGACGGATATTCCCTACAGCCATTCGACTGGTGAGGCAGAAACTATGTTGCCGTAGATAAAGTTGCCTGTCCTCCGACCCTCTCCCTCGGCAATGATGATACGACAACCTATCACTATATCTTATATAGTAGTAGATGATGTCTTAGTATTACATTAGTGAGTTCATCTTGATTCTGTTACGTACGTCCTTCAGATACTAGATACGATAAGGTTAACATATACTACACGATATGTATACAGAATATAGATGATTCACACTAATGTATGCTAGAATGAATCTTGGGTTGTGTTCTGAGCCATCCGTTCTCACACTTAAAACACATAGGAATTAGTAGTGTGAGAGCGCCAGAGAGAGTGAGAGCATCGAAAGGGGGGAGGAGAGAGAGAGAGTAAAATGGTACGACATGGTGAAGTAGTACTGTATTTTGGCTCCAGTTCCAGCTCCATTTGATCTACGGTACGACATGGTGATCAGGACATAGTACCTGCAGCCATTCGACTAGCAAGGCAGAAACTATGTAGCCATAGATAAAGTTGACTGTCTTCCGACCCTCATCCCTCGGCAATGATAATACGACAACCTATCACTATATCTTATATAGTAGTAGATGATGTCTTAGTATTATATTATGTGAGTTCAACTTGATTCTGTTACGTACGTCCTTCAGATACTAGATACGATAAGAACATATACTACACCATATGTACAGAACATAGATGATTCACACTAATGTATGCTTGAATGAATCTTGGGTTGTCTTCTGAGCCATCCGTTCTCACACTTGGCAAAAAATTGAAATTTTTATACTTTATTGGCCTTTGAAAATGTACTCAAATTATATGATGGTTCCTTTAGTTTGCTTGCTTCTGTTACAATTATATTATTTGTGACTATCGATCTTACCAGATGGCACCCATGACCCGAGGAGCGGCACGTCGTTTGAGGAAAACAGTGAATGCTGAGGTGGCTCCTCCTACAGTTAAGGAGAAAGTGGCACCGGTTGCTAGTGAGACCGGGAGTTCTATTCATCCAGCACCGGTAGCTAGTGAGACCGAGAGGACTCTTCATGCAATCCTTGCAATGGGCGACAGCTCTCCTCGCGCCAAAAATCTTGCTTTTTCGAGGTGGTTGCGTGAACGTATCACTGAGCGTTTGTGTGAGCAACGTGGTTCTCATTAGCTATTAGTACTTATTTGTATTAGACTATTTGTATTGGGTTGTTTTTGTATTAGACTATTTGTATTGGACTACATATTGAGTTGTTTTTGTATTAGACTATTTGTATTGGACTACATATATGAACTAGAACTGTGTCAATCTCTGGATTGTATTGGACTACGACATGGTGATCAGGACATATATAGTCCCTGCAGCCATTCGACTGGCGAGGCAGAAACTATGTAACCGTAGATAAAGTTGACTGTTCTCCGACCCTCATCCCTCGGCAGTGATGATACGACAACCTATCACTAGAGGATACTCTGAGAGATCCATCTGTGTAGGACGTATACTCTGAGATATCACCTTTATAAGAATGATATCAGTAGTGGGATCGAGTGTTGGAGGAGATACTATCAGAGTATACGTCCTACTCAGATGGGTCTCTCATCGTTACTATTTTTTTCTGACAGCAACGTGGATGTGCTCCGTCAACAGATTCTTTCTTCGAGCCAAAACTTTGCCCCGGAGCTCAAGTGAACATCCTTCGTGTAGAGCTCGAGTGAGAGGTTCCTGACAGCATGGTGGCCTCCTTTGTCAAAGTATCCGTGCTCATCCAACATTGGTTGTGGGACGAACACGGATACTTTAACAAAGGAGACCACCATGCTGTCAGGAACCTCTCACTCGAGCTCTACACCAAGGATGTCCACATGAGCTCCGGGACAAAGTTTTGGCTCGGAGCAAGAATATGTGGACGGAGCACATCCACCATGCTGTCAGGAAAAAATAGTAACGGTGAGAGACCCATCTGAGTAGGACGTATACTCTGATAGTATCTCCTCCAACACTCGATCCCACTACTGATATAATTCTTGTAAAGGTGATCTCTCAGATATACGTCCTACACAGATGGATCTCTCAGAGTATTCTCTCCGGTTGGGTTGTGTTCTGAGCCATCCGTTCTCACAGAGGGTCCTATTTTGGATTCTATATTTTGTATTTTGGTTTCTGTATTTTATATTTTGTTTTCTGTATTTTATATTTTGGTTTCTGTATTTTGTATTTTGGTTTCTGTATTTTGTATTTTGGTTTCTGTATTTTGTATTTTGGTTTCTGTATTTTAATCTACGGTACGACATGGTGATCAGGACATAGTCCCTGCAGCCATTCGACTGGCGAGGCAGAAACTATGTAGCCATAGATACGATAATTGGTGTGCATTAAAATTGTATGTGCATATTTGGTCTATGTGATTCTTGGATAATTGGTGTGCATTATATATTAGTTTGGTTTATGCATATTTTTGTGAACATGGAAAGTGCTGCAATTTTTTTTTTCAAAAAAATTCTTAGTTACCGACAGACTAGTGACCGGTTAGCGACGGATATTTCTAGCTCCATGTACATTAGTCTACGGTATGCCATGGTGATCAGGACATAGTCCCTGCAGCCATTCGACTGGCGAGGCAGAAACTATGCAAGTAGCCTTAGATAAAGTTGACTGTCCTCCGACCCTCATCCCTCGGCAATGATGATACGACAACCTATCACTATATCTTATATAGTAGTAGATGATGTCTTAGTATTACATTAGTGAGTTCATCTTGATTCTGTTACGTCCTTCAGATACTAGATACGATAAGAACATATACTACACCATATGTACAGAACATAGATGATTCACACTATTGTATGCTAGAATGAATCTTGGCTTATATTCTGAGCCATCCGTTCTGATCAAGCATCTTCCTTCTCCTCGTCCTCCACCATGGCTCTGAACAAATCTGCTCCTCCCTCTACTTCCCTTCTTCTTATTTGACTCTCTCAGCCACATATGACATCCAGCTCAAGTGTAGAGTCGGGAGAGAAAAAGTGGACAGGAAGATGAGGGGAAGCAGCACAGCCGGCGGCATGACCCGGAGAAAGTACAGAGGTTTTCTTCAACAGCCGTAGGAGAACTATAAGGATATATCTTTTCACAACATGTCATCTTGTCAAAGACCCTTCATGTGACAATCATGTTACCGCGGTGTCGGAAGACTAACATGTCATAAATTTTTAAGCCGTGTGTTTTGATTTAATCTTCCCAACTCTTTCCTCCTATGTAGTAATCTTGCATTATTACATAGCAGGAAGAAGTTTTGAGGATTATGTAAAAATACACGGCTTAGAAAATTATGACATGTTAGTCTTCCGACACCGCGGTAACATGATTGTCACATTAAGGGTCTTTGACAAGGTGATATGTTGTGAAAAGATATATCCTTATAGTTCTCCTACGTCTGTTGAAGAAAACCTCTGTACTTCCTCCAGGTCATGTCGCCGGCTGTGCTGCTTCCCCCTCCTCTTTCTGCCCACTTCTTCTCCCCCGACTCTACACTTGAGCTGGATATCATATGTTGCTGAGAGAGTCAAATAAGAAGAAGGGAAGTAGAGGGAGAAGCAAATTTGTTCAGAACCATGGTGGAGGAGAGGAGAAGGAAGATGCTTGATCAGAACGGATGGCTCAGAACACAAGCCAAGATTTATTCTAGCATACATTAGTGTGAATCATCTATGTTCTGTACATATGGTATAGTATATGTTCTTATCGTATCTAGTATCTGAAGGACGTAACAGAATCAAGATGAACTCACTAATGTATGCTAGAATGAATCTCGGGTTGTGTTCTGAGCCATTCGTTCCGATAATTGGCAATTAAGCCATTCGACTGGCGAGGCAGAAACTATAAGGCTACTTGCATGTTCTTCCAACTTTAAATTACAAGATTACTATATTAGGTTAAATAAATCACTAACCTCATCACGGTGAGTCTTGGTGTAGCACTCAAATGTGGGGCACCTGTAATCTATGTGAGTTCATCTTGATTCTGTTACATCTTTCAAATACTAGATACGATAAGAACATATACTGCACTATATGTACAGAACGTAGATGATTCACACTAATGTATGCTAGAATAAATTTTGGGTTGTGTTTTGAGCCATTCGTTCCCATACTTGGCAATTAAGCATGTGAAATAGAACTGATTATGTTTAGTTTGTCTTACGATACTGTAACGCCCCAGTCCCAAATACTTGAGACTAGATACGTATCATGCCAGCTGTATACATACGAGTAAAAATACGACTCGTATATATACATAAGCTGTAAATGTAGTAATCCAAGACAACTAAATCTCATCCACGAAGATAATATAATAGCATAAAGCAACTTTGAGTTTGTCATGTACAAAATAGTTGGGCGGAGACAAAGTCCACTACCAACCAAAAAATATACAAAGAAATAATTTAGCAAGCGAGAGCAATGGCGAGTCCAAGAGCAATCATCACGAAGGAAGGAATGGCCTTAGCTAGAGCACCTGCAAGAAATCACGAAATACACACCTGGGGAAAAACCAGGTCCTCAGAGGGACGTAACAAGACACATAATATCATGCCGATAAACTGAATAAATAAGCTCAACAGAAAAGTGTGCATGTATAAAGGTTCCTAACCATTCTATGTGGATTGCAATTTAGAGGACAACGTTCTACGCAGGGGCTGTCTCAAGCATGTAATAAAGAGTGGCCAACAAGTAGCGCTCATCCGAGACACTATCGGCCGGGTAACACGTAGCGCTCATCCGAGACACTATCTCCCAAAATGTGTGTAAAAAGTAGCCCCTACGCTAGTAGCTGTCCCCTCCCCCCAATGATACTATACGTGCGTCGTAACCGTGACACACAAACACATGTCGTTTCCACAACACGAGTTTATAATAGATAACTGTCAAGTCTTCTAACATGCCTCTATTGACAGTTATTCCTACGCATGCGCACGGGTGATCAGCCAACACGCAAGTGACCACTATATGATGCTCACCACTCTCACACACAACTCGTGTACCATCGTGACAAGTCAATGAGACACACTAAATTTGACGGTAGTCACTTAACTCTAAGCCAATTGTATAAAATATAGTAATCTGCATTTACATATAAATTAAAAAGAAACCACTAAAACATGCATGATATTGAGCAGGAATTTAAACAGTAAAGGCAAGGTGTCTTGCCTGGTGTTATGCCTGATGCGACGCGGTGTTCTGACAAGTTCTGAATAGTCCGATGGGCGGGGTTGATGTAATGGTCCAAGATTGCGAGAAGATAGGAACATGTGATTAGTCATGAGTAATTGGCGATAGACGAAAAGAAATTGTGGGGGTGGATACATATGCTAATTTAGAAAACTATTTATAAGTTTAAGTAATTACTTGAAATTACTTTATACAGTTTTGGAAAACAAACATCTTTCTATTAGTCAATGTATGTCTATATAAATACTTGAAGTATCAAAATTTATTTTAGGCTACAATAAGTTTATCAAAATAAGTTTTCTAGGTAAATATGTGGTTCATTACTAAAAATCATTTTAAGTAAATACTTGAAACAAAAATCACTTTGTTATGGTTGATGAAAATACATAGCTTGGCGACAAAAATAGTAATATAATAATATTTTGAAAGTTCCTACATGTTGGGGAAATATTTTTGTTACAAAATTTAGAATTTATTATATATTTCTTTGCAACACCAAATTTTAAAGATAATAATAATGATATTTAGAATTGTATGATAACAAAAATATAATAATTAATAATGATAATAATAATAATAATAATAATAATAATAATAATAATAATAATAATAATAATAATAATAATAATAATATTAATAATATTAATATTAATAGTAATATCAGTAATGATGATAATAATAATAATAATATAAGTAATGATAATAATAATAATAATAATAATAATAACTTAAACAAACGAAAGGAGCAGCAGTAGTTGTTCCTTCCTTTTATTTAGAAGGTGTGATTTGAAGAGGGAGAGAGAGAGAGAGAGTAGAGATTTTTACGGTGGGGTTTCGTCGGAGGTCGCCGGCGGCGCGTCAGGCGCTCACGGCTGCGGTGGAGATGAGCCGGAGGCAGCGGATCTTTCGAGGACGAGTGCGGCTGCGACTCGCGTGGACGTGCTCGACGGACGCGGTCGCTCCGGCGAGAGGGCGGCGGATCCCAGTCCTGACGGAGGAGCCCGGCGGATGTCCAGATCTGGCCAGCGCAGCAGGGTTGGTGTCCTGGCGGAGCACGGGGTCGGCGCCAAGCTCGGCAGGCGGAGGAGACGGCGGCGAAACCAAATGGGTTTTCTTACCCAGGCGGTCGGCGGCCTGGAAGACGCGTCGGAGCGGCGCTCGGCGTTGGGGTCTCGTACGGGAGCGGCCAGGGGCGGACCTCGACGACCGGAGGAGATGGGGGCGGCCACGCACGGTTCCGACGGCGGCGGCACTGCTCGTCGTCGGCTGATGTCGGAGTAGGGTTTTGTGGAGGTACGGAGTTTTGGACGGACAACGGACGGCGCGGTCGGCGGAGCTCGGATAGGGTGGGGCCTGGCGCTCCGGTGCTCGGCGGCGAAGGCAGCGCCCGTTCGGCTGCCGCATGGCCTGGCGGTCGCCGAGGCGCAAGAGCGGTGGCTGAAGCTGCCGGTGCTGGACAGTTCCGAAGGCGGCCGAAGAGGAAACGCGGCTCCCAGATGTGGCAAAGACGGCTGGAGTTGGCGACAGTCGTGGTGGGCACGCGGTGAAGTCGATGGTAACGGCAGTCGACGCCGCTCGACAGGAAGGTGAGGCTTTCCTATTTTTGGGTTGTTTCTTCTCTTTGGTGATGGTGGTGCCGAACTTTGTGGATTTTTGGCTGTGGTGGTGGAGGTTCGTGGTGTTTGCGGAGATGACGGGGGTGGTTTTGGTCGGGTGTGCGGTGGAGGACGTTGTTTAGGGGTGGATGGTTGTTCTGGAGACAAGGGTGGTCGGGTGTCCAAAGGAGGGGTGATGGTCGGTGGTATCAGCCAGGAAGGCTTGGCGAGGACGGGGACAGGATGTAGGCTGTACGAGATTTTTGTCGTGTCGGGGGTGGGTTCGACACGTCTGGGTTGGACGTCCGGTATGTCGGACGGGACGAAGATTATGATGTACTTGTATTGGGGAAGATATAGTGAATGGGAGGCACGGACACGATGCACAGGGGGGTGGAAATTTGTGGATGTAAAATTATGGAATTTATGGAGGAGTACCTGCCTACTTATAGGACGTGGAAATTCCCATTAGGATAAGGCTTGGGTTTGTTTAAATCCTATTTAGATAATAGCTACAATAAATTAAATTCAAATTCAAATCCGAATCCGAATCCAATCTAAATCCAACTTCAATTTAATTTAAATCCAAATAAATCTAATGGATAAATCTTCATCCTTAGTTTAAACTATAAAAAATATTTCAAATCAAGAGTTTAAATTGCCATAATACTTTCGAAATATGATTTCCAAAAATATTAACATTAATAATTTCGAAAATTATTTTATTATTTAAAAATGAACTAATAAATAATTATGAAATATTTATCTATGACCAAATAAGATTTACATAAATATTTGTTTCAAAAATGAAATTTTATAAGAATATTATTTATTATATAAAAAGACTTCTCATAAATAAAATTATAAATTTAGAAATTTGGTATCTAAAAATAATTATTATATATATTATTTGGAATTGATAAAAATAGCAAAATATTCTTAAAAGAATTATGTACGCTCGCACATTTTCGCACTCGTCGAGCGATTTCAAAAATTCAAAATGTCGCGCGTGACGTACAA
This sequence comes from Iris pallida, assembly GCA_029216955.1. Classification (NCBI taxonomy): domain Eukaryota; kingdom Viridiplantae; phylum Streptophyta; class Magnoliopsida; order Asparagales; family Iridaceae; genus Iris; species Iris pallida. Next base: position 1,878,297 of record JANAVB010035418.1, read on the forward strand.
TACGATTATGCGACGTACAATACAAATTTTTAAATCGGTACCAAATTTAATAAAATAAAAAAAATAGTAGAAATTTAGGGGTTTTACATCCTACCCAACTTAAAAAAAATTTCGTCCTCGAAATTAAGAATTTGTAGGGGGTGAGAAGGCACAACGGTAGATAGAAGGGTTTCTAAAAAAATTTATAAGGTCGTAGTCTAGGTTGAGGATATGATTTAAGAGACGAGTTTTAAGCACTTCTTAAATTCAAGTGATTAGAAGGTCAAGATGGTAGAATTTGGGTCGAGGGAAAGGTCGAGGAGTTTATGATGAAGACATAGCAACATCGAGTGGTATTGGTCATAATTGATAGGACAACTCGAGGAATTTCTAGTACAAGTGCCTTCGCCTTTCCAAGATTAGTGAAGGCGAAAGCGATTTAAGGAGTTTAATGACGACATTACCAATTACGAATACGTGATTCAAAGGCGGTCGTATAGATTTCAAATGAATCGTCAAGGCAGTCGTGGATGGCCAAGGGATAAGTTTATCTATGTTTCCATCCACGTAAATGATATACGAAAAGCGAACCAAGCGCAATAGGTTGATCAGACCATCATGCACCGGTTCTGATTAGACAATATGTTAGTGGGAGCGACCCAATAAAACATATGTCATGATCAAGCTTGATAAAGAATACGCTTGCAAAACTAAGCTATTTTAGCATCATAGGTGAGATAATAAGTAAAGGGTAATGATGAAAGAAATTGATTAGCCCAAGATCTTATAAAATCTAAGTTCCGCCCGAGAATTGGGGCCTATGCAGTCGGCTTGGTTGACTAGATAAGTCAGGGTCTATTGAATTCTATGGTTCAAGTGAACTTATCAATGTGGTCCACAAAACTGTGGGTTAGGTCATGAGATATTCTACTCAACTTACAAGAATTTAACTAATGGTGTGATAGGTCCAGCAATCAAGGTTTAAGCATGTAAGGACTTAAGTAGAAAAATCATATATCGGGTTGAAAGAATCGAGTCGGGGTCGAGTCTCCTCTATAGTTAAAAAAATATTGGTTTCACGGTAGGGATTAGAGTCCGGTCATTTTGACCCGAAAGTCGCAATATAAAAATAAAGTACAAGGATACGTGTTTTAGTGGCACGTGATATACCTACATGAAGGTGGGCTCGTGTAGGTCTTGTTTGTGAAATTTGTAGGAAGAAAACGTCTAGTATTGTGCTCCAAATATCCAAGTCACGGTAAAGGACACAAAAGAAATTAAAATAGAAAGTGGGAGTTCACGAGGTAATGATTAACGAACCAAATAAATGACCGAGATAAAGCATGAAATAAAGATAACTTAGATTCTAACAATTCAAGGTAAAATAAATTAGGAGTACAGTTGCTAGGGATATGATAGTCACTTAGATGGTGTATGATCATGGATAATCTAATCATTTCTCAAATTTCAAAATGGTTAGAAGGTCACAATAAAATCTAGATTTGAGGAAACGTCGAGTATGTCAAAATTGTGACATATTCACATGGTTTGGAAGATGACCTAACACACTCGAGTATATACAACTATCATGGCAATTAACGAGGAATACTTGTATCCTACTAGGGTGCCCTCCTCTCTTGGTCCTACCAATATAATCAAATTTCAAATTCGAGTTCCTCCACAGTTTCGAATAAATCTCAGATACTCCATCAAGCATTTAATCATAATTTAAATTTCCTTTAAATAAATTTCGAATACCTTCATCATATCTATGCGTCACAACTAGTTTTCATAATAAGCCACACTTTTAAAAAAATTCCATTCGCAATTGTACCTCAAGTTAAACTCTTAGCCCGTTCATCATCGCAAATCATGTAACTCAATTAAATCTTCTCCTTTTTTTTTTACCAATTTAAATCCTACTCAGCCTTAAACGAAATCTATTAACTTTTTTAAATCATAGATCATGTGCACAATTTAAATATTTTTTTTTTTCAAAGCGCTTTCATATCCTCTAAACTTTACCATCCTTTCTTCAACTCAAAATTAATAAACTTATAAATCGTACGACTCAATGTCAGCTAAACTTTCGTCTTCTCTAGTTGTCGAAAAATCATAATTAAAACTCTCAAAAATCTTGAGATAAGCTTTCTAATAATACAATCCAATTCGTAATTCATGCGTCACAATACCATTTAAGTTATTCTCAATCGTTTCATCTCTCTAATAAATCATAACATTTCTCTATTTCAAAAAATTTTGAATCAAATTTTGTTTCCTCGATCTAGCTGTCCTCTTGTGTATACCCCTTGTAATAGCAAAATAATTTCACTATCCATTGAAGGTGGTACTAGCTACTACCCAACTTGAATTAACTAAACCAAACTCATACTTCTTAGAAAAATAAATTTCCTTTGTAACTCAATCAAATTTCAATGCATATTAATTGCCAATGCAATCTATCTAGCCATATGTTAAACCTATGGGCATATATAGTTTAGTCCTTACTAAACACAACTAAGGATTTACGGTAGAAGGGTCAAGCAGATGCAAAGCAAGGAGGTCGAACGAGAGTTCGAAATTTGAAGTCAAGAAGGATGTCAAGTAGGTGGATGAGATTCCTAGATTCTAATCCTATATTGCAGCTCACATCGGTACAATTACGTAACCGAAGTGACAAACTTGACCTGCATGGGCCACCACAAAACATGTAACGCCCCAGTCCCAATACTTAGACTATACGTATCTGCCAGCTGTAACATACGAGTAAAAATACGACTCGTATATATACATAAGCTGTAAATGTAGTTAATCCAGACAACTAATCTCATCCACGAAGATAATTAATAGCATAAAGCAACTTTGAGTTGTGTCATGTACAAATAGTTGGGCAGACAAGTCCACTACCACCAAAAAATATACAAAGAAATAATTAGCAACGAGAGCAATGGCGAGTCCAAGAGCATCATCACGAAGGAAGGAATGGCCTTAGCTAGAGCACCTGCAAGAAATCACGAAATACACACCTGGGGAAAACCAGGTCCTCAGAGGGACGTAACAGACACATAATATCATGCCGATAAACTGAATAAATAAGCTCACAAAAGTGTGCATGTATAAAGGTTCCTAACCATTCTATGTGGATTGCAATTAGAGGACAACGTTCTACGCAGGGCTGTCTCAAGCATGTATAAAGATTGGCCAACAAGTAGCGCTCATCCGAGACACTATCGGCCGGGTAACACGTAGCGCTCATCCAGACACATATCTCCCAAAATGTGTAAAAAGTAGCCCCTACGCTAGTAGTTGTCCCCTCCCCCAATGATACTATACTGCGTCGTAACCGTGACACACACCATGTCGTTTCCACAACACGAGTTTATATAGATACTGTCAAGTCTTCTAACATGCCTCTATTGACAGTTATTCCTACGCATGCACGGTGATCAGCCACCGCAAGTGACCACTATTATGCTCACCACCACTCTCACACAACTCGTGTACCATCGTGACAAGTCAATGACACACTAAATTTGACGGTAGTCACTTACTCTAAGCCAATTGTATAAAATATAGTAATCTGTATTTACATATAAATTAAAAGAAACCACTAAAACATGCATGATATTGAGCAGGAATTTAAACAGTAAAGACAAGGTGTCTTGCCTGGTGTTATGCCTGATGCGACGCGGTGTTCTGACAAGTTCTGAATATCCGATGGGCGGGGTTGAGTAATGGTCCAAGATTGCGAGAAGATAGGAACATGTGATTATCATGAGTAATTGGCGATAGACGAAAAGAATTGTGGGTGGATCATATGCTAATTTAGAAAACTATTTATAAGTTTAAGTAATTACTTGAAATTACTTTATACAGTTTTGGAAACAAACATCTTTCTATTAGTCAATGTATGTCTATATAAATACTTGAAGTATCAAAATTTATTTTAGGCTACAATAAGTTTATCAAAATAAGTTTTCTAGGTAAATATGTGGTTCATTACTAAAATCATTTTAAGTAATACTTGAAACAAATCACTTTGTTATGGTTGATGAAATACATAGCTTGGCGACAAAATAGTATATATAATATTGAAAGTTCCTACATGTTGGGGAAATATTTTTGTTACAAAATTTAGAATTTATTATATATTTCTTTGCAACACCAAATTTTAAAGATAATAATAATGATATTTAGAATTGTAATAACAAAAAATATATTAATAATGATAATAATAATATAATATTAATAATATTAATTAAATATAATATAATAAATAATATTAATAAATAATATTAATAGTAATATCAGTAATGATGAATAATAATAATATATAATGAAATAATATAATAATAATAATAATAATAACTTAAACAAACGAAAGAGCAGCATAGTTGTTCCTTCATTTTATTTAGAAGGTGTGATTTGAAGAGGGAGAGAGAGAGAGAGAGTAGAGATTTTTACGGTGGTTTCGTCGGAGGTCGCCGGCGGCGCGTCAGGCGCTCACGGCTGCGGTGGAGATGACCGGAGGCAGCGGATCTTTCGAGGACGAGTGCGCTGCGACTCGCGTGGACTGCTCGACGGACGCGTCGCTCCGGCGAGAGGCGGCGGATCCCAGTCCTGACGGAGGAGCCGGCGGATGTCCAGATCTGGCCAGCGCAGCAGGGTTGGTGTCCTGGCGGAGCACGGGTCGGCGCCAAGCTCGGAAGGCGGAGGAGACTCGGCGAACCAAATGGTTTTCTTACCCAGGTGGTCGGCGGCCTGGAAGACGCGCCGGAGCGGCGCTCGGCGTTGGGGTCTCGTGCGGAGCGGCCAGGGACGGACCTCGACGACCGGAGGGATGGGGCGCCACGCACGGTTCCGACGCGCGGCGCTGCTCGTCGCTGATGTCGGAGTAGGGTTTTGGGGAGGCGCGGAGTTTTGGACGGACACGGACGGCGCGGTCGGCGGAGCTCGGATAGGGTGGGCCTGGCGCTCCGGTGCTCGCGGCGAAGGCAGCGCCCGTTCGCTGCCGCATGGCCTGGCGGTCGCCGAGGCGCAAGAGCGGTGGCTGAAGCTGCCGGTGCTGACAGTTCCGAAGGCGGCCGAAGAGGAAAGCGGCTCCTATGTGGCAAGACGGCTGGAGTTGGCGACTGTCGGGTGGGCGCGGTGAAGTCGATGGTAACGGCAGTCGACGCCGCTCGACAGGAAGGTGAGGCTTTCCTATTTTTGGTTGTTTCTTCTCTTTGGTGATGGTGGTGCCGAACTTTGTGGATTTTTGGCTGTGGTGTGGAGGTTCGTGGTGTTTGCTGAGATGACGGGGGTGGTTTTGGGTCGGGTGTCGGTGGAGGACGATGTTTAGGGTGGATGGTGTGGAGACAAGGGGGTCGGGTGTCCAAAGGAGGGGTGATGGTCGGTGGTATCAGCCAGGAAGCTTGGCGAGGACGGGGACAGGATGTAGGCTGTACGAGATTTTTGTCGTGTCGGGGGTGGGTTTCGACACGTCTGGGTTGGACGTCCGGTTGTCGGACGGGACGAAGATTATGATGTACTTGTATTGGGGAAGATTAGTGAATGGGAGGCACGGACACGATGCACAGGGGGGTGGAAATTTGTGGATGTAAAATTATGGAATTTATGGAGGTAATGCCTACTTATAGGACGTGGAAATTCCCATTAGGATAAGGCTTGGGTTTGTTTAAATCCTATTTAGATAATAGCTACAATAAATTAAATTCAAATTCAAATCCAAATCCAATCTAAATCCGACTTCAATTTAATTTAAATCCAAATAAATCTAATGGATAAATCTTCATCCTTAGTTTAAACTATAAAAAATATTTCAAATCAAGAGTTTAAATTGCCATAATACTTTCGATATATTTCCAAAAATATTAACATTAATAATTTCAAAAATTATTTTATTATTTAAAAATGAACTAATAAATAATTATGAAATATTATCTATGACCAAATAAGATTTACATAAATATTTGTTTCAAAAATGAAATTTTATAAGAATATTATTTATTATATAAAGACTTCTCATAAATAAAATTATAAATTTAGAAATTTGGTATCTAAAATATATTATATATATTATTTGGAATTGATACAAATAGCAAAATATTCTTAAAAGAATTAGTACGCTCGCACATTTTCGCACTCGTCGAGCGATTTCAAAAATTCAAATGTCGCGCGTGACGTACAATACGATTATGCGACGTACATACAAATTTTTAAATCGGTACCAAATTTAATAAATAAAAAAATAGTAGAAATTTAGGGGTTTTACAGATACAGATTTCACATCCAAATTGAAATGGATCGTACTACTTCGTTAATCGTACATGGGTGTACTATAGCGGATCAACCTCCTGGACCGTAGGTACTTATAAGTATTGACCGTATCGGATTAGTATCGATCTATCGTTTGGTATGGGCCGTATCGGTTGGTATTGGTCTTAGCGAATTGGTATCGTCCTATCCGATATGTTCGGCCGTATAGCTAGATTCATATTGGCCTTATCGATTTGGTATCGGTCATATCCTAGGTATCGGCCGTGTTGGATTATTATATACCATTTCGGATTAGTTTCGTGGAAGGTTTAGTAACTGTACTTGGATTTCTCTCTTCTAGAGCTAGATTACCATTGTAAGAGAGTCACGAGAGCGTAAATGACCAGTTACAGATCATCATACTTCCTTTTCAATCTCGCTTTTCCTGATGGAAAAGGAAGTATGTATGTTACTGTAACTGGCCAATCACGATATGGTGATTCTCTTGCAATGGTATTCAGCTCGAGAGAGAGAAATTCAAGTACAGTTGTTACTAAACCTTCCACGAAACTAATCCGAAATGGTATATAATAATCCAACACGGCCGATACCTTCGGATGACCGATACCAAATCGATAAGGCCAATATGAATCCTAGCTATACGGTCGATACTGTACATATCGGATATAGGTCGATACAATTTGTTAAGGCCAATACCAATATACGTCCTATACCGAACCGATAGACCGATACTAATCTGATACACTAGATACTAAGTACATCTGGCCTATACCAGCGGATCCACAAATTACTGCACGATAGGCCCAACGACTCTAGTTACATCCGGTTATTGGTGATACATGATTACATAGTAATTTTGTTAGTCTTGTGATACAGATTTTATTCTCTCATGCTACAAACGTCACAACTTTTCCAGTGCTGCTCCCTCTAATGATGATGAACGCAAAAAAACCACTTCACAACTTTTATAACTTGAGTAAATTTCTTTATCCTATATAAAATTTCTGTTGTCAGAAAGATGGCTCCTAGGACTCGTCGAGGTGGTGCTGCTAGTCGAGGAAGGGGTCGAGGCAAGAAACCCTTGGAGGTCGACATGGAGGAAGTCTCCGTCGTCAAACAAGAGCCGGTGACTGTTAAGGAGAAGGTGTTACCAAAGGTCGAGGTCAAGGAAGAACCGATGATCATCAGGGAAGAGATTGCTCCCAAGCTTGAAGCTAAGGAGGAGCCACCGTCAGAGAGTAGTAGCATCGGGACCGACCCTCATGTCCCTACAGAAGACCTCAACCAGATTGGCCTTCGTATGCAAAGTGCTGATAGAATGGTACATGCCTCAACGCAACTATCATCCCTGGCTGTGAGAATTCATCGTCTGACTTGTGGTCATTGTTGAGGCGAAAGTCGATTTTCCTATGTGTTTTGGAATATTTGTGAAAATTTTGGAATATTTGTTATGATCGGTCGCCAGGATTGGATATTAGGTTACTGTAACTGGCCAACTCTTTCCTATGTGTTTTGGAATATTTGTGAAAATTTGGAATATTTATGCAATGATCGGATTATAACGATGGATATTAGGTTACTCTTCCGGATAATTGATGTCTATTTTATATTAATTTGGTTTGGTCTATATGATTCTTGGATAATTGGTGTGCATTAAATTCGTATGTGCATATTTGGTCTATGTGATTCTTGGATAATTGATGTGCATAATATATTGGTCTATGTGATTGTTGGATAATTGGTGTGCATTATATATTGGTTTAGTTTATGCATAATTTGTGAACAGGAAAAGTGCTGCAATTTTTTTCCCAAAAAACCCAGTTAGCGACGGACTAGTGACTGTTTAGCGACGGATATTCCCAGTTGCCGACGGGTTTTCGACGGATAATCCGTCGCTACCTGGAGTTTTAAACTGTTTCCAGGCAGTGACGGTTATCGACGGATCATCCGTCGACAACGTTCTGGTGGTATAAGCTTCGACGGAATAGCGACGGAACGGCCGTCGCTAGGCGACTGGTATTCAGCCGCTAATCAGTCGCTTTATATAGTGACGGCGTAACGACGAAAAATTCGTCGACATGGTTCTGGAAATGCATGACATTTTCAGAACTATGGCAACGGATAATCAGCCAGCAATCCGTCGCTGTGGCGTCGCGGTAGCGACGGGTTAGCGACTACTATTTCGTCGCCATGGGCTGGAAATGCCAAGCTTTTCCAGAACCTGCTCGACGATAGTCCTCAGAATACCGTCGCAAATCCGTCGTTAATTACCGACGACTTGCGACGGATTAGCGACGGAATGATACGATCTGATACGCTCTTACGACGGGTTTTCGACGGAAAATTTACGTCGCTATAGCATACACAGTTCAGTACTTAAAAGCTGAAGTGGACGGCAGTCCGTCGGAAATGCGTCGCTAATGCTTCGTATTGTGACGTCGAATATCTGTCGCTATTCTGTCATGTGACGACAACGTAGCGACGGAAGGTTATTAGCGACGAGCTGATTGCCGACGGATGTTTTTGGCCAATATCCGTCGGTAATCTGTCGCTAATAGTAATTACCGTCGTTTTAGCGACGGATGTGGCCGTCGCTAAATGATAAATTTTGGTATGATTATTTTTGTTTCTTCCTTTGTAGTATGCGACCGCTGCTGATAGCTTAGACGCCAAGCCGGAGCTACTACTATCCCCCCTCCGAGTTGGTCGGGTCGACGTTACTCCTTCTTCATACAGTATAACTAACATGTCCAATGCAACTTAACTTCTAGTTTCAAAGCGGCTTTCCGCTCGTTAAAGAGACGAATAGTCTCATTTCGAGCTTGTTGTCTCTCACTCTAGTAAAGGAGGGGTTTAGATAAATTGATGCATAATCTCGTAAAGATTCGTTTTCTCCCGTCTGAAAGGAAGTTCACGAATATGTTTAGTTAATTCAGTTTTATGCCGAGCAGCTGAGTAAGTAAAGTTACCCATTGAAGAACCGTGGTGCCAAAGCTTATTTGGGTTTGGGATGCTTGAAGTGTCCTTCCCGTAGCAAGTGTCGTAATGTCTGGATATGGTCCCGCTGCCACCGCCCTTCTTCTATGCGTACTGGTTGTAACATTTTTTGTATTGCGCCTTGTACGGTATTGGTTCACCCTTGGCATCTAAAACAACGGACCATAAGGATTAGTTTCAAAAATCAAAGTAAAATATTTCCAATACTTGGACCTTTTTTTTCTTTTCAGGACGTTGGGTGGAACTAGTGACTTCCGGAGGAGATGGTTGGAACCCCTCCGGAATCGGATTGGTTGCTACTTGCTCAGGTGGAATTTGAGTACCGTAAAAAAGTATTAAAAAATTGGTAAGTCTGTCCAGTAAGATCAGGTGGGTTGAACCTTCACCAGCTATAATAAATAAAATAAAGTAAAACTTTGTTAGAAGAAAGTATGGGATTGAGAGGAGATCGGGAAGCCGTAGAGCAGGAATGGAGTTGGAAGGGAGATCGGGAAGTCGTAGAGCACCAGAGCACCGGTGAGGGAAGCCGTAGAACACCGAGAGAAATGTAGAGAAATGTTTGGAATGAGTTGTGTTTGAAAAATGGAATTTTTGGCCTATTAATAGAATTTTTTCAGGGTTATTTTGGTAATTTTGGGCCCAAAATGACAAAATGCCCCTCCCAACGTTTTAAAAACGGCTATATGGGAGGGCCATTTTCGTAAAAGACCCCCCTCCCAACGGTCGGCAGAATAAAAAAAAATTTGAACAGCCCAACGGTCGCTGGACCGGTCCAACCGGGCCGGCCTACAACTGTTAAAAAAAAATTCGAGCCGCGCCGGGCCGGTCGGGCTCGGGCTGAGGGGGAGGCCCACCCGACCGGTTGGGGGGGTGGGTGCCGGCCGGTTCGGGCCTCGGACGGGCCGGCCGGTTCGGGCCTTGGTCGGCCGGGACAGGCCGTTGACCGCGGGCCGGTCCGGGCCTGGACCGGTGTCACGTCCCAGAACCAGAATACTGGCAAATAGGGACGGACAAGGCCAGCTACGTATAGCAAAGTACTCCAGTACTCCAAAACATGTATAAGCTGTAGATGGGGGTCACTGCTACAAACCAACAGTCAATCCTAGGTCACATGATCCTAGATATCTCAGTCTCAGACAAGAAGTAAAGTACAGAATATCATCATGCATATAAGACAGTAAAGCGTCCCAAACCATAATATATAGATGATCATGAAGCTAGTAATACAAAATGAAGAACTAGCAAGACTAAGTAATACATGATCAACTCTAGCTGCAGTATAGAAATAAACATGTCTAAGCCCGTAGGCCGAATGTCAAGTCCAAAATACGAGCTAAACACGTGCTCGGTGGCTAAATGCCTCAAAAGAATATGTACAGAAAAAAGTGGGTAAGAGAAAGAACACCCACTCAAGTCCTCTGGTGCTCCGGGAGGTCACCATCGAGAGGAAGGTCCGGAAGATCTTCGGACTCCTCAACTAATCTGGTCAATGCAAAACCAGTGGGGTCAGACCCCCAATAGCAAGTACCACAAAGGAAGACAATCTATGAACTAAAACCAGCATGCAATTCATAGCACGAGAAGAAGAAATTAAATAAAGCAAATCGAGACTCGTGCGCTCCAATGCACTTATTCCGAGAATAGGCAAAACAATGAGTAAGCAACCTGTAGCATAAGGTAAAGGACATGTGACAGAATGTAAACTGTGTACATGTAGGGAAAGGAAGCATGTGATCATGAAAGATAAACTAGACAGGAGCATGTTAAGTAGTCGGGACATGTGAGCATGTTATGTACTGGAGCATGTGAGCATGTGGTGAAGCCGAGCATGTAGTAGGAAGAATAGCATGTAAGGAATGACAGGAAGCTAAGTACTACAATAAGATAACTGGAGCAAGACTAGACTAGACAAGAATGGACTCCATCCATCAATCACGGCCAAGCAATGATTACGGCTTGATACTTTAGCTAACTAGGGTTGTCACAATCCTAATTACTAACAATACAAGTCTGAGAATTCCAAGTCCGGTTACCTGCCTGCTGCCACCTATTGGTCATGTCGAAAGTGATTACAAGTGACTTTGTGCTCCCACGCGACGGTGAAGTTGGAGAGTGCTCATCTCGGATAGCTCCAAACCCTTAAATTAAATGTTATAACGACCTAGACCAAAGGCAACAGGTAACTGGGAAATCTCCCCACCCATGTTCTAATGATCAATCTAATTATATAATCCTTACAATTTTCTTGGATTCTGGTGTGGCATTCCGCAGAATCCATCCTAGACATGAGCATGCAAAACTGGACAAGACAAACAAGATTGTGCACTACAAGCCACAACAAGACATGACAATATCAAGGCAAGAGTGCGCTACGACGAGCCCCTATCAAGGAGCTAGACATGTACTAGAATCAAGAGTGCGCCATGACAGGCCACTATCATGTAAGCAAGGAAGGACATGTATCATGCGCCACGACGGGCCACTATCTAGTAAGCAAGAAAGACATGGCAACAATTATCATAGCTTGTAAGAAAGAATCTATCAAAAGACATATCATGGCATGTGGAAGCATAATTAAAGTTAAGTACATTTCATAGAAAATGATTGAACGTGTGCTAGTATCAAGTCTATATAGGGTGTACAATTATTCTCTAGCTAAGCAAGATCATCTTATCATGTTAAGAATTCATTACAATCAAGAAAATATCAAAAACCGACAAAAACGGACAGAACGGGCAAAAACAGCCTAACCGGATTATCCGGCGGATTTCTGCGAATTTTCGGCGGATTTTCCGTAGTGTCACAGCAAGTTTTGTGGTGCAAGTTCGGCTTTTCCGACGGATTTCCGCGGATTTTCGACGGATTTTCCGAACCGTCACAGAAAGTTGATTTTTGAACTCAAACTTGTTTCGGCCATAAAAACTTCGTTTTAAATCGAAATTCGGATTTTCAAAAGTCAAATTGCATAGAATTGAATTTCCTACAACATGGGAGTATTAGTTTTCATAAACCAAATATTTGATAAATCATTACCTCAAAATACTCCAAAATAGAGGTTCTCGGAACACCGAAACGAGTTCCGATTGCCACCAAACTCAAAATCCATGATATACAAACTAGGTGAGGGCCTCATATATGTATTTGTGACCAAGATATATAACGACTAGTATCACTCTTGATACCAAGTTTCTTACTAAGTCCATATTGGGTTTTAACAGAAAATCAAAACCTTGCTTAAACAAGTTTTGGAAAATGCATATATACGAGAATCATAAGGAAAAACAAATTTTATAAAATGATTTTAGAGCAATTCTAAGTATTTACTACCAAGGGAAATAAAATGACAACAAAACATTTTTGTTCAAGATTTGGCAAGATGTACTTGTCTAGGTTAAGCTCCAAGCCTAATCTTCTACTCCTCCTCCTAGGGGGGTTAGACACCACACCCAATGCCTCAAGGCCAAGCTCTTGGCAAGCTCCAAGGGAGAGAAGGGAAGAAGAAATGAAGAGAGAGTGAAAAGAATAAAAAGAGGAGGAGAGAAAGTGAAATGGATATATAGAAGGAGGAATTAATCTTAGCCGTTGGATCATGATCCATGTGAAAATCTAGGTCAATCATGGCCATTCAAACAAAACCAAATGTCCATTGGATAATAGAGTGCATCTATACTATTCACGAAATATCTAAACACTATTCACGAAAATATCTAAAATACTATTCATGAAAATATCTGAAATCGAAATATCTAAAATGTGGAAATTCGTCTGGACGATATGCCGTCAGTATACTCCGGTATACTGGCGGTATGCCGGCCAAGAAGAAAATCTATAAGTTTAGGAAATTTTTTAAAGCATTACGAAAATCAAGGAAATACGAAATACACTACAAAATACGTATCCGTATATAAATACCGATACTGTGAGATGAGTCTCACAACTCTCCACAACCTAAAATAAATTTCGTCCTCGGAATTCCTAAATCTAGTCAAGCATGAAAACCAAACCAAAGAGCTAGAAAATCATATCAATCAAAACAAAGCATGGCATGTTGGTAAGATAAGACAACAGGGATTAAGTAAATGCGTAAGCAATAACACAACTATAATCAAGAAGGGATGGAGGCATATGAATAAATATATCTCCTGAGTCAGTTGAGTAGGAGCAGCCTACGCAGACTCCACAACTTAGATAAAAGTCAAGTCTCCAAATAAGCCGGTACCAATGACTTAATCCAAGACATGACTCTACCCAGGACGTATCTTCGTAGTCGAGATATATTAAAATATCATGTATCTCGAGATACGAAAACAGAAGAGTGAGACGAAAAACTCGCCAATATGCGTAACCCAAAGAAATAAATAAGTCTGGAAGAAGATTAGGATAATACCTACCGCATGACCATCCTCGGCCAAAACCTGCTCTAACATACTAAACTTTGCCTGCCCATGCCTCGGAACTGCTGCTCTAACCGGCTGCTGGCCCTGGCCTCTGTGCCTGAGCCTGAGCATACTGCTGAGGCCTCTGCTGGAACTGCTGAGACTGCCGGGGTAGTCGATGGAATTGGATGTACTGAGGAAGAACTAGCCCTCCGTGGACAAGATCCCATCATATGGTCTGAAGCTCCACAGACCAAACACAGCCAATGTGCCCTAAGACACTCGGAAAGAACGTGCCCAGGCTTCCCGCAATGAGAACATCCTATAGATGAAGACGACCTCTGCTGCTGAGGTTGCATCTGAGATGACTGGTGAAAGGAAGCTACTGGAACTTCTCCTCTAGGTGATCCAATCTCCAATGTCCTAACTGCTGGTGCTGGTGCTGACGACTGGGGAGAAGATCCCCTCTGAATGTGAGGCCTCTTCTGACCTCCGACTCTATCAACGATCCTCTGCGAGGTGTACTCATGCCTCATCGCCGCCCTCATCACTGCATCAAAAGTCTGGAACCATCTGCTCAACTGCCAGAATGATCTCCAGATGAAGCCCCTGCTGGAACCTCCTCGCCCGGTCCAACTCGATCGCCACTAAGGAAGGGGCAAACCGACTGAGCCTGCTAAACTCTGCCGCATAGCCGTCGACGGTCCTGCTCATCTGCTGCAAGACAATGAACCTCTGCTGCAGATCATAACGTGACACCGCATCAAAATAGCGAGTCTGAAACCTCTCGCTAAAATCGGCCCAGGCTACTGGTGCCCTAAGACACCATGAGCCGCCCCCAGTCGGCGGCCAAATCCAAGAGCTGCAACCTGACAACTGCCACACGCTCCCTAGCCGGAATCCCTGCCACCTCCAAAATGGCCTCAGTATCCTGAAGCCACGCATCAGACGCAATAGCATCCTCTGTACCATAGAAGTACGGGGGATGAAGACGTCTGAAGCTGCTCGCAGAATTGTAGACCTGAGCACCACCTCTGTCCAAAGCCGTCTGGACAGAATGGGTGAGAACATCACTCTGACGCTGCTGCGATGCTATGAGATCTCTCAGAACATCCACCAGTGCTTGAACAACACCCTCGCTGCTCTGGCTGAACTGGTACCGCTGGCTGAACAGGAGGAACTGGCGACTCTGCCCTTCGGTCCACTCTAGACTCTGCTCCCGAATGCTGAGGATGCTCCTTCTGAACTGAAAGAACTGGCGGAAGCTGACCCGCCATAGCTGGGATACGGATAATCTGATCGGAAGGACCAGGAACAGTGACCCTGAAAGTTTAAGGACACAAGGATTAAGTCGAACAGGAAGGATCAACGATCAAGCAGATATCAGGTCAAATATCAAAGGTAGAGTAATACGAAGGATATCAATGGAGAAGAAATTGTGACTGAGATAACTACCAGCAACCCCCACATATCTGATAAATCAGACCTGCATGGGCCACCACTAAAACCTATGTCACGTCCCAGAACCAGAATACTGGCAAGTAGGGACGGACAAGGCCAGCTACGTATAGCAAAGTACTCCAGTACTCCGAAACAACGTATAAGCTGTATAGATGGGGATCACTGCTACAAACCAACAGTCAATCCTAGGTCACATGATCCTAGATATCTCAGTCTCAGACAAGAAGTAAAGTACAAGAATATGATCATCATACATATAAGACAGTAAAGCGTCCCAAACCATAATATATAGATGATCATGAAGCTAGTAATACAAAATGAAGAACTAGCAAGACTAAGTAATACATGATCAGCTCTAGCTGCAGTCTAGAAATATAACATCATGTCTAAGCCCGTAGGCCGAATGTCAAGTCCAAAACATGAGCTAAACACGTACTCGGTGGCTAAACGCCTCAAAAGAATATATACATAAAAGAGTGGATAAGAGAAAGACACCCACTCAAGTCCCCTGGTGCTCCGGGTGGTCACCATCGAGAGGAAGGTTCGAAAGATCCTCGTGCTCCTCAACTAGATCTGGTCAATGCAAAACCAGTGGGGTCAGACCCCCAATAGCAAGTACCACAAAGGAAGCCAATCTATGAACTAAAACCAGCATGCAATTCATAGCAACGAATAGAGACAGAAATTAAATAAAAGCAAATCGAGACTCGTGCGCTACCAATGCACTTATCCCGAGAATAGGCAAAACAATGAGTAAAGGAACATGTAGCATAAGGTAAAGGACATGTGACAGAATATAAACTGTGTACATGTAGGAAAAAGAAGCATGTGATCATGAAAGATAAACTAGACATGTGAGCATGTTAAGTAGTCGGGACATGTGAGCATGTTATGTAACTGGAGCATGTGAGCATGTGGTGAAGCCGAGCATGTAGTAGGAATAGCATGTAAGGAATGACAGGAAGCTAAGTACTACAATAAGATAAACTGGAGCAAGACTAGACTAGACAATGACTCCATCCATCAATCACGGCCAAGCAATGATTACGGCTTGATACTTAGCTAACTAGGGTTGTCACAATCCTAATTACTAACAAATGCAAGTCTGAGAATTCCAAGTCCGGTTACCTGCCTGCTGCCACCTATTGGTCATGCCGGGAAGTGATTACAAGTGTGACTTTGTGCTCCCACGCGACGGTGAAGTTGGGAGAGTGCTCATCTCGACGGATAGCTCCAAACCCTTAAATTAAATGTTATAACGACCTAGACCAAAGGCAACAGGTAACTGGAAAATCCTCTCCACCCATGTTCTAATGATCAATCTAATTTATAATCCTTACCATTTTCTTGGATTCTGGGTGTGGAATTCCGCAGAATCCATCCTAGACATGAGCATGCAAAACTGTACAAGACAAACAATTGTGCACTATAACAAGCCACAACAAGACATGACGATATCAAGGCAAGAGTGCGCTACGACGAGCCACTATCAAGGAGCTAGACATTTACTAGAATCAAGAGTGCGCCATGACAGGCCACTATCATGTAAGCAAGGAAGGACATGTATCATGAGTGCGCCACGACGGGCCACTATCTAGTAAGCAAGAAGACATGGCAACAATTATCATAGCTTGTAAGAAAGAATCTATCAAAAGATATATCATGGCATGTGGGAAGCAATAATTAAAGTTAAGTACATTTCATAGAAAATGATTGAACGTGTGCTAGTATCAAGTCTATATAGGGTACAATTATTCTCTAGCTAAGCAAGATCATCTTATCATGTTAAGAATTCATTACAATCAAGAAAATATCAAAAACCGACAAAAACGGGCAGAAACGGCAAAAACAGCCTAACCGGATTATCCGGCGGATTTCTGCGGATTCCGACAGATTTCCGTAGTGTCACAGCAAGTTTTGTGGTGCAAGTTCGGATTTTCGACGGATTTCCGCAGATTTTCGACGGATTTTCCGAACCGTCAAAGAAAGTTGATTTTTGAACTCAAAAATTGTTTCGGCCATAAAAACTTCGTTTTAAATCGAAATTCGGATTTTCAAAAGTCAAAATTGCATAGAATTGAATTTCCTACAACATGGGAGTATTAGTTTTCACAAACCAAAACATTTGATAGAACAATACCTCAAAATCCCAAAACAGAGGTTCTCGGAACACCGAAACGAGTTCCGATTGCCACCAAACTCAAAATCCATGATATACAAACTAGGTGAGGGCCTCATATGTATTTGTGACCAAGATATATGACGGTAACACTAGTATCACTCTTGATACCAAGTTTCTTACTAAGTCCATATTGGTTTTAACAGAAAATCAAAACCTTGCTTAAACAAGTTTTGGAAACATGCATATATACGAGAATCATAAGAAAAATAAATTTTATAAAATAATTTTAGAGCAATTCTAAGTATTTACTACCAAGGGAAATAAAATGACAACAAAAACATTTTTGTTCAAGATTTGGCAAGATGTACTTGCCTAGGTTAAGCTCCAAGCCTAATCTTCTACTCCTCCTCCTAGGGGGGTTAGACACCACACCCAAGGCCTTAAGGCCAAGCTCTTGGCAAGCTCCAAGGGGGAGAGAAGGAAGAAGAAATGAAGAGAGTGAAGGAATGAAAAAGAGAGAGAGAGAAAGTGAAATGGTATATATAGAAGGGGAAATTAATCTTAGCCGTTGGATCATTCCATGTGAAAATCTAGGTCAATCATGGCCATTCAAACAAAACCAAATGTCCATTGGATATAGAGTGCATCTATACTATTCACGAAAATATCTAAACACTATTCACGAAAATATCTAAAACACTATTCATGAAAATATCTGAAATCGAAAATATTCAAATATGGAAAATCCGTCTGGACGATATGCCGTCAGTATACTCCAGTATACTGGCGGTATGCCGGCCAAGAAGAAAATCTATAAGTTTAGGAAATTTTTTAAAGCATTACGAAAATCAAGAAAATACGAATACACTACAAAATACGTATCCGTATATAATACCGATACTGTGAGACGAGTCTCACAGCCGGTACCAGGCTAACCGGCCCAACATGCACCATGAACTCTGCGATGATCATGAGTATTTGGGAACGTCGGGATGGGACGTTATAGTGTATTTGGTTACTTTTTGATGAAAGGAAGGAAAATTTAAGAGAGAAAAAAATGGAGGAGAGTAAAATGAAGGTAAAATTAAATTTTTTTCTTCACTTGTTTGGATAACAAAAAAGTAGGAGAATAAAAATTTGAAAAATAATATTTTGTTTGTTTATCGAATATTTTGTTTGTTTATCGAGAAAAATATAATTATCATTTAGTCATTGATTTTTTCAAATCAATTTTTTTTTGAGTTAATTTTTTCAAATCATAATTAATACTTACTTTATTGAATGGTAGTTGGATAATTTCTTTTACAATCCTCTCAACTCTCTCCATTTTCTTCCCACTTTGGGAGAATTTTTTTTAGTTGGCCATATGAATTTTCCTTTCAAATTTCTCTGCATCATTTTCTTTCCTCCATTTCTTTCTCTTACCAAACAATAGCTTAATTGCGCGCATAGAGAGAGAGAGGGGTTGGTTGCAAAGTCCTCCAAAAAGGAATTATATTGACCGTTCGGTTGGACTGGAGCCAGAAGTGGCTGCGCTAAGAAATTAATTTTTTTTTTCAATAAAAAAAATTGGGAACATTTAGGGTGGGCTGGAGCCCACCCTAGCCCACAACATAGTTTCCGCACTTGACTTTGAGCAATGTTTTAAAAACCGGCGAATGATCTAATCGAATATTCTTTGTTATTGGTCCTACCGTAATTCAATCGGAATCCAAATAGACTTAGTTTGTTTGATTCAAATATGCAAAATATAAATTTTTTTTTTGGGGTTTGGTTTTAGTTTTATTATGTTGGTTTGGTTTGATTTTACAACCATAAAGTCAATCAAAATAAAACAAAAATTCAAATAGTCCAAATTTTACATGATAGTTTTTTTTTTTTTTTAAACCAAATTATTTGGCCGATTCATCGATTGAATTCCTATTTGGAAAAAAAATTTGACTTACCAAGTTTTAGTGCCGATTTTTCGGCATACATGGGTTTGTTCCGGTCAAACATCCATCGTCTCTCAACAAAAGAGAGTAGCCGATGTACAACCACCACATCACCATCACCATCCTCTATCGGGTACCTTTTTTTAACCATGTGAGCACTTCTTCCTCTTTGACATCTTCTGTCTCAATTTTGTCCTTTATATATAATTATTAGTTACAATAATCATGAGATTTTAAGAAAAAAATCAACAATTTCATATAAAAAAAACTTGAATAAAATATCTGGAATAATAAGTCTGCTCGCGTTCTTCTCTTCCACTCGGTCTCAAATCTCAATGTTTGTTTTGTCCTCTGTACAATCTTTTGAACCTATTACACCTTTGCCCATATAATTATTATATTTTAGCATCGATTAAAACATGAGACATAGTGAAAAGATTTAACAACCACAATTCTCGAGACATACATTTATAATATTATGTGCCGCTAAAATCACTTAAAAGTTTCTACTCTTACAATGTGTTTGGAAAGTCTTTTGAGAGGGAAAAAAAATGGAAGCGAATAAAATGAAGCTTAAATTAATTTTCCCTTATAACCAAAAAGTCGGAGAAGTAAAATTTTAAAAATAATTTTTTTTTGTTTTTTGTTTATAGAGTAAGGTATAATTAACATTTAGTTCTTGATTTTTTAAATCATAATTAATACTTACTTTATTGAAAGGTAGTTGGATAATTTTCTTCACAATCCTCTCAAACCCTCTCCATTTTTCTCCCACTTTTGAGAGAAATTTTTTGATTGGGACCTATATGAATTTTTCTCTCAAAATTTCTCCCTCATTTTCTTCCCCCTTCTCAAACGCCACTACTTTTAATTTTTTTTCTCATTTTTCCCTCAATATTTTTCTTCCCTCAATTTTTCTCCCTTCCCAAACAATACCTTAAGGACGCAGTCATAATTTTAGTTTATTTCAGACTGAACTTAGATATTCTAAATTCTTTTAACAAAATAAATGTTGCGTCGGTATCATCATGTTCATATTTTATCGTATAAATAGCGTAACTGTCCAACATAGAACCGTCTCGGACATAATAAAAAATGGAAACATGACAATTTGTTTAAAATTTTACTAGACATACCCTTTATAATTTCTGCATAAAACAATAGGAGTATTTGATATCCTCTTTCACCATTAAAAGAGGATTTGCGATTTGGCAGAACTCATCGGGGGTGTAGAGGTTTGAACGGCTAGGAAAGTGTCGGAGGCAGGACTTGACGTTGATGTTGTAGCTTATCCTTCAGTTGTCGTTGCAGTTCGACGACGATGGCGCGATTTCGATTGTGATGGGGGTTGTCGGTTGAAGATGAAACATAGGAGATGAGAGAATGTTAGTGACGGAGAAAGAGATTAAGTAAAGGAGGGGTGCTCATACGGGAAGATGATAGGGGGGAGTCCTCTTGACAGCCGATTTCTGGTAAATAAACAGTTTGCAGTATACATTACAATGTACATGGGATATCGAGGGAAAAAGGGGAGCTAAGGGTCTGCTTGGATTGAGGGTTAAGAGAGTTGAGTGATGTAAAATAAAATCATACTTCTTTAAGGATAGGAGTTTAGGAGCGTAGTTATAGAAGGTTAAGCGGTGATTTGCTTAACCCTCTTTTGTCTATTTGATATTGACGAATTTGTTTTAAAAGTCATAAATACCTGATCTTATTTGTACTATAAAATATCATAACTTATATCTCCATAACTCTTGCTTTGAGCATGTTTCTCCGTATCTTCCTCATTTGTGAAGATATTTTAACAAGCTCTAATTAAAATTTTAATCAAATTTAATTTTATGGCATATATAATAAGAGTATTTTGATAACAATTATATTTTTATTAATCATTTACTAAACACACCTTAACTCTCCTCCAATCCAAGCAACGTTATATGTATTGACTCTACTCCCCCTCACTCCCTTACTTAACTCCACTTAACTTTGCTGCTTCTTTTTTCCTTCAATCCAAGCAGACCCTAAGAGTTTTGAAAAAGAGATGAACTTCTAGAATGTGGGTTTGTGTGTGCTGAAATTTAAAATTGAAGGTCTGCTTTGATTGAGGAGGAAAAAAAAAACATGACTTTATTTCTCCCTTATTCAACTTTTTTTCAATTAGTTTTTTTAACCCTCAATATAAGTAGATCCTAAAAGTTAAAACTGGACCGACATATATAAAAACATAATAATAAAAAGTAGGCGGCGTCAGCCCACTAGCGGTTTCGGCTACTGTATTGTGTTACAATTTCAATGTTACCTCTAACTCGAGGTTCTAATTTTTTTCCTATTGAATTTAAGGTTGTATTTGATAGGACTTTTTTTTCATGGAAAATATTTTCATCACAAAATTTCCACCAATTGTAGTGTTTGATAGTTTTATATTTTTATGGAATTATTTTCCAAACAATTATCATTTTTCATATTTTCATCTAAAATGGTGGAAAATAAAACTTGTCCAACCCATAGAAAATATCATTTTTCAAAAAAAAAATTAACTATTTTTCGTGAAAAATAATGGCAATTAAACACCCAAATTAAATTTTCTATAAATTTTTTAAAAATTTCATGAAATTTTTTTTCTAGAAAAATAATTCCATGAAATCAATTTTTTTTCCACCTATTTTCCACCTTGCTTGCAATCAAACACACCGCAAGTGTCAATCATCTAGGAAAACAATGCTATGTGCATGAAGTCTAGATCACGTTTGGTTCACTGTATAGCAATCGTAATTACAATATAATTAAATAAAAAATTTATATTTAATTATATTACTATTACGATTACACTACAAGTACTAAACGAGACTATCCTGATTTACCAGAGATCGAGGTCAGTTAATAATATGTGGTGAAGACGTTTTCTTTTGTACATGAATTTGCCTCTTCTCTTTGACTTTTCTTCTACTGGCACATGCATGAACACGCAACGATCCCAACACATATGAGAGACTCCATAAAAAAAAAGGCCTCAAAAAGACTCCAAGGACGAGTTTGATTACAGGATAAAAAAAAAAGAAAATTAATTAATTCTACGAAATTATTTTACTACAAATTTTTTAGGAAATTAACTTGGATGTTTGATTGTTGTTATTTCTATAAAAAATAGTTATTTTCATGAAAATTGGTCTATGAGATGGGATAAATTAATTTCCACTATTTTGGAGAAAAACATAGAAAATGATAGATTTTTGATAAATAATTCTATGCACAATATGTCGTATTGTATCTCGTTTTCAGTTGAGAGATCAAAAGGGTGTGACAATTGAGCTGATAATTTAGTCCCACATTATGTAGGTGATTGGACCATGAGGTATAGTTAATTGGAATTGGTTGATATCTTACATGAGAATTTTCTTTTAAGGCATATGGGCTCAATTCAATAGCCACCTCATGGACCAACTCCAGTTCAAGACAGATGGTGTTGAACATTTATCCATATACACGAACCGGCTGCCACTCGTACGTGTCAGATTGCCATTGCTGAAACGAGCAAGTTTTTTTTCTAACCCTTCTTCTTCTTTTCTCGACTTCTTTTTTCCTAACCGGCCAAGTAAACTTACATAAGAGTTGTCAACGAGAGGTTGGCGATCAGGACGTAATTATTTGGCCGGTTAATTGGTTGTCTTGTAAATAATTGCAAGACAACGTTTTTCTCTGCGTTTAGTAAATTTCAAACGTACAAGTACAAAGTGAAAAAAATCGAATTCGAGTGGCTCTTGTAGTTAGCGATGAGAGGTATAAAATCTGACTGGATGACAGAAGATCAGTGGATCGAGCAACGGAGGCGTATTATTCCATCCATTTAATAATGGTAAAAATTGAGACCAATGCGTATCGTTGGACATCTAAAAAATTTACAACATGAGCAATTTGTAAGCATTGACTATCTCCAAATTTCTAAACTTGACTTTTTATCCTATTTGATATTGTACTATAAGAAGAAAAAAATGTTTAATTGACAAAATTCCTATATAAAAATTGCAACAACAAAAACCGCTCTTCAATGGTTCTCAATTTCAATCATACATGGAGTTGACTAATATTGAGATGGAGGATATCAAGTAAAATATTTTAAAATTTAGTTTGAAAGTGAGATCCAATATTAAGTTGTATAACATCTACGAGAGTTTTTAAAAATAAAACCCTCGTAAAAAAATTTCAAGTTGCATCAGCGCAAACAAAATTGTAGGCCCTAGCGCAGGACAGGCTGAGGCACAGCCTACGACCCAAACAGAATAGGGGGTACCAGTTATATTATGTGTGTTGTAGGCCCTAGCTTAGGCCCCAAATGGAAGGAGGTGTTTGCCATTTTTTAGATGGACCCGGTCTCCCCGATCCAAAGAAAGAAGGGCATTAATTAATGAAAAATGCTACAATTACAACTCCCTTACACCCAAGGGCTTATAACCGGCCACGTGGCCGGTTTCCATTGGTTGTAGGTGGGGCCGGGTGGGACAATGTTAGCAGGGGGGTGAGTGGATTGTAAGAAGGTTGTAAGAATTTGGTAGTAAATTAAACTTAGCATTATTGTTAATTAATTAAGGTTGTTTCTTCATAGGGAAAATGTAGAATCGACGGAGTCACAGAAGGGACATTGTTGTGTCTATTGTCTCTTACCAGAGAAGAAGACTCAACATTTACATTAATTATTTTCTCTTATAACGGAAAAATATTTTGAGAGAAGAACAATCGATTCGTCTTCTATCTTTTCTTCTTATCTTTGGTTGATTCTTCTTTTCATATACATACATATATGTATATATATATATATATAGCATTTTCTTCTTCTTTTGCTATATTTTCTTTTTTTGTTGGTGAACACTGAATTTTTTTTTTGAAGATTTTTTATTTGCCTGTCAATTTGCAATTACGAGTCGTGCAAAGTAAGTTTTAATTACTTATTAACTGTGAATTTAAAGATTATTTATGATACGTTGAACAATCAATTTCATTTTATTCTCTCTTATATCTCGTTTGCATATAAATTATGTGGGAAAAAAAACATAAATCTAATAATCTTGATCAATGAAATATGGTCAGCCAGAAGAATCAAATTTTTAAAAAATTGCTATTATTAAATAAGGACCAAAATTATGGCCAACAATAGAAGGGTAATTTTTCTTATTAAATTGTTCGTCATTTACTAAATAAGGAGTCTAATTTTTTCTTCTTCCTAATTTTTTTGGTCATTTGACTGACTCCGCGATTGGCAAACCCCGAGTCTCAAAACACAAACCATCATACTGAGAATAGACATGTCCATTCTTCCTCTCCCATCACAAAATTTTGTTTAGTGTAGAACAACGTTCGTCAGCCCACAACTTTAATTTTTTATTCTCAAAAAAAAAAAAAAATCTTAATTATTCAAACATAAATGATGTCTAATTGTTAATTATGATGTAGCTTTTTTAATTATCAAGTAAGTTAACAAACATCTGTTCCTAATTTCAAATTATAATATAATATAACTTGTTATTTCTAGAAACCAAATTATATGTCAATCACTACCTTTCTTGATTGTTAAGCTACTGCCATTAATCATCATATTAAAACACTTCTGAGATTTAAAAACCAATAACCTATCCATTTATATTGGGGTGCACAAAGTTGATAGATAAACATTAATAACAAAAAATCAATATATATATATATATATATATATATATATATATATATATATATATATATATATATGACCTCTAGTCCAGCGGTTAAGAGAGATGCATGCGTCCCAAGTGGTAGTGGAGAGACATGCGCCCCGAGAGGTCAGGAGATCAATTTTTGGTGGGAGCGTTCGCCACAATTGTCTTTTTTAATATATATATATATATATATATATATATATATATATATATATATATATATATATATATATACACACACACACACACACACACACACACACACACACACGGAAAATACTACATGTAAAATTTTTTCTCTCCCAGTCCCTCCGCCACATGGCTTTCTCCAATTCGCTCATATATTCCTCCAACCTCCCCCTATTTGTTTTGGTCAATAAGGAGGGAGTGCCACGTAGCAGAGAGACATGGAAGGATAAATTTTTGAATGTACCTATAGCATCACTTATATTTTTTTTTGTCAATGGAGGGAGTGCCACGTAGCATCACTTATATATATATATATATATATATATATATATATATATATATATATATATATATATATATATATATATTTGTGTCCATTTTTTGAGGCCGCCAGCTTGGGACCGTTGCCGTCCCGCGACCACCCAGCCATCCCAGACCCGGGGGGGGGGGGGGGGGGGGGGGGGGGGGGGGGCTCGAACTTGGGACCTCCCCCAAGTGAGCCCCCCTCCTTAACCACTTGGGCTAGGGAGCTTGGAATATATATATATATATATATATATATATATATATATATATATATATATATATATATATATATATATATATATATATATATAATGCAAATGACCTCTAGCCTAGTGGTTAAGACAGATGCATGCGGCCCGAGTGGTCAGGAGTTCGAATTCCAGTGGGAGCGATTCCAAAAATAATTTACCTGATGTAGAAAATAATAATGCCTTGTTCTTATTGATGGGGACTGTTACAATATATATAGCGTCTACATGATTGGACTTATGGGCCATATGGGCCATATTTACATTAGTTACAAATATAATCTAACACCCCCCTCAAGTTGGAGCATGCCAGTCACAAATGTCCAACTTAGGAAGTAAAGAATCAAACACATGCTTTCCAAGGGGCTTTCCAAGGGGCTTGGGAAGTAAAATTTTATCTCTCCCAGTCCCTTCGCCACATGGCTTTCTCCTATTCGCTCATATCTTCCTCCAACCTCCCCCTATTTGTTTTGGTCAATAAGGAGGGAGTGCCACGTAGCAGAGAGACATGGAAGGATAAATTTTTGAATGTACCTATTGTAAGCCCCCTGAATTTCAGGATTTATTTTTGCTTTTCTTAATGAATTATTTTTCGATAAATATTTTATTATTAAATTGTTTAGATCATTAATGTACCTTTCCATGACTTTGACTTCTGGACCGTCAGGGATGCCAATCTCTGTAAACTCTCTTCATGGGTTTTGTTGTAGACAAGATTATCTTCGTTTTGATGTATCGTGTCCCACTTGAACTCGTTCCCTTGTGCTCTTTTTGTATCGCGCAAGTTCGGGTCAACTTAGACCGATTAATCATTCAATAATTATTCCCACTTTTATCTTTGATCGTCGTTTGCACGTTACCGTTGCTTTTAATTTAGGAGCACCGGATCAGCCATTTTCTCAGAACCAACTTCTCATGAATGATCTACTCGAGACGCTCTCCACCCATGACCTTCGTGTCCCATTCAGACACTCCATTTTGTGCTCCATTTTCTTCGCACAACTTCCGGGTCAATTAAGGCCGATTTATTATCTACCGTGAAACCTGATTTAATTTCCAATTTAATTTTGGGACCCGACATCGACCCAACCTAGCCGACCCAAAGTATGGACGTGGTCCATACGAAGCCTACTACCCGCCTGCCACTTGTGTTCCATTTATTGGAGTCCCCGTATATTATTTATTTTCCCGTGATTATAAATACGTATTTAATTTCAATTATTGCACTCTGTCCGATTTTGACCCGACCCGACTCGACCGAACCCGAACCCCAGCTCCACGTTGTCCTCTCATGACTGTCCAAGTACCCCACTTAATTTTCCTATTTTTCCTATTTTAAATATCTACATTTTTCTCCACTTTACAAATATCTATATATATGTATATATATATATATATATATTAACAACTCTCATTCTCTCTCCCCTTTAAACCACACCACCTCACACCCTCCCATCTCTCTACCAGCAAGAGCACCCCCCCCCCCCAAAACCGACCTCTTCCTCTCTCTATTCTCATTCACGTCCCTCTCTCTAAATATCTCTCTCTATCTCTCTTTATATATACCTACATATATATATATATATATATATATAATATCATATATATACATACTTCTCTCTCTCACTCCCATTTAAAACACCAACTCACCCCCACCCCTCCTTTACAACTCACAGCAACCCTCCCCCCTTTGGACCGACACCCCCCCATCTCTCTTTCTATAATATCTTACTCACTCTCTCTATTTTACACTCATACATACATACTCCTCTCTCTCTCTTCCTCTCCAAACAAATCCCACACACACCACTCCCACGCACCCCATGGCCGAGAGCTCCTCCTTCCTCCTCCTCCATAGGCCAAGCACCACCTCCCTCTTCTCCTTCTCCTCTTCATCATCTTCACCATCATCATCTTCCCACAACATCACCACCACCACTACCATTAAAAACCACCACCTCCACCATCACCCAAACCGCCACCACCGCGCAGCCGCCCACCGCCGGGCCTCCGCCGCGCGCCGCCGCGGGCACCCCCGCCGGCGACCGCCGTGGCAGGCAGCGCAGCCGTCAGCAGCAGCAGCTGCGGCAGCAGCTGTGTGCGCCTACGCGCGCACGCAAGCGCGCGTTGCCGCGTGGCCGTGTGCCACTTAGTGGCCGGCCCGCGCCCCCACGAGCACCCCCTCGTCCCGGCGACCTCAGGCGAGCCACCCCGTGGCCAACGCCCGCTTCCCCGACGCGCCGAATAGACGATTCGTGCGTTTACGTCGAAATCCCGTCGACGCGCGCGCGAGAAGTTTCAAAAATTGTTTTTCGAGACAGCAAGTTCGTGCACGTTTTTCGGAAGATCCGACCGTTGGATCGGCGAACTCTTTGCTCCGACGCAATCTCGGTATATTTCTCTTCACCCCTGTCAAATTTCACCCGTTAATTTTGTCGTTTGATACCTCAAAACTGGCCACCAAGTTGACATTTTAAATTGAACTGTTTTTGGCCAGTTTCGTGGAGTTGACTTCGTCAGCTCGTAACTTCGCCGTCGCAGCTCCGTTTTGCGCACCGTCAGTTCCGGTGCACAGCTGGTATAACCATCTTCCTGTCTCCTTTATATTTCGTTTCATTTTAAGCACGTTTGGTTGGTTGAATTCGACGCCAAAGTTGGCCGTCCGAATTCTTTAAAATCGCACTTGTTAAATTTTATTTTTGAACCCGGGACTCCGGATTCAATTTCTGACACCACCAGTAGACTCGTGGCGTCGTTCTGGCATGTTTTCATATAAAGTTTGCTTAATTTGGAGAACATGGGCCCTGGCACGCATTTCGGTGCAAAGCGGGTCCCACTTTTCGAGTCAACGGGTCACTTTGAGTTCGGCTCATCGGAATCCAATTCCGGATATACCGTTGAGTTCGTATCGTCATTCTGGACTCGTTGACATATAATTTGCTGAGTTTTGAAGACATTTGCTCCGGCACGCATTTCTGTGCAAATCGGATACCAAGTGTCGCGTCAACGTATCATTTTGAGATCGGCACATCGGAATTCCATTTTGGACATACTGTTGGGTTCGTATCATCATTCTGGATTCGTGGACATATAATTTGCTAGGTTTTGTAGACTTCTATCCTGACACTTTTTTCGGTACAAAGTGTGTCCAACGGCGGACATCATTTTGACCCGAAATTACCGTTTTGCCCCTGTGTCCAAATTGGACTTATGGGTAGGCTACCTAGCTGATTTGACCGTTCTGGACACGTTAGTGATATTTATTTTATCATCCGACAACATCTGTAGATTTTGAATATGTATCATCGTTATTTTATAATTAATTATTTTTCTAGATATTGTTACTTCCGGTTTTTAATTTTTATATATATTTTAATTGCTGTAAAAATCTTGGAAAAATTATATTTAAATACTATCTTAATTTAGATAATTTATTATAGTTTTTTCAGTATTTAATAAGTACTTTTGGTATTTTATAAAAATGGGAAAACAGAACTCATTTTCAGGATACATGTTTTTGCTGATTTTAATAAATATTTATGAGGGTTTATAAATCCCAGAAAAATTAGTATAAATTTTTATAATTAACAAGGATTATTTTGGTACTTTACTTTATATATATTTAAGCTTTTTGTCTATCTCTAAAATTGTTGGAACTTAGTGTACAGTTTGATTTATTTATTGAATAATTACGACTTGCAACTTTTTGTGTTGTTTTGTGTTTTAGTCATATTGGACATCACCCCGCACTAGTGTAAAGACCCCAGGAAGTTAGTTGTGTATAGTGGCACTTCACATTAGACTTCTATGCTAGGTCCCCACTTAGTGAGTGTCTAGTTAGGAGTCGTGTCTCACCACTAGTATATTGTTGATCATAGCTTAGAACTGAGTTGTATATCATTATTGACAGGATACCGGACATCTATACCTTCGTACTAGTATTCTTGCTTTGCTCAGGCGAGTACATTCTCTGATAGTTCTCTCATTTATTTGTCAATTACTGTATTTCAGTTCTAGTTAGTTCTATGTGATTCTCTGTATCAACACGTATGGATATTTCTGGATTCATGTATGCGACACATACCTTACTTACTGATCTCTATTACTGGAATCACTGGAATCATTCCGGAATCATTTCTGGAATCATCATTTGGCCGGACTCATCTCGATTCTTGTGTCTTGTACTGGATTCACTTGCTGGGCGGGGAAATATTGAGTAAGACATGTAGACATATCCCAAATCTGAAATCTCCAAACTGGAATCTACTGGAAGCATAGCCATCTCTTGCCTGATCAGTGAGAGATGTGCCTGATACCTATAGCCGTTTACATGTCGACCTCGGTATTTTAAAACACACTGTTAGATCATAGTTGGACTCACTCTGGATTCATTGATCACTGTTGGACCCATCTTGTGTCGGAAATTATCTGGTATCGGATTATATGGACTGGACTCACACTGGAATTACATTAGACTTATATTGTACTGTCTGGACTCATACATGTTATTCTAGTTCAGTTAGCTTTTATTACCGTCATCATTGCCATGATTCTTCTCTTGTTTAGTTACCTTTCTTTTCTTGTATCTTAACTGTTTCTCTATACCATCACCTGAATATAAACTACCATGTTCATCAATAAAACTGTCTATAACTGTTTTAGAGTTCTCTGTCATTTACTTGGGTTTTCTAGATGGATTGTACTCGTTCCCGTCCTGATTGGACCTGTTGAAAATATTACAGATGATAGTCCTGAGGATGCATGCCCTACTTACCATGGACCTGGCCTTAGCTCCAGAAGAGGCCCCAGCGGGGAACCTTGCTTAGTTATCTTTCATGTGTTTAGTAGACTTAGACTTTGTCTGTACTTATATTTGGATACTGGACCTTGTCTCCAGTTAGATACTTTGGTTATGTATTATTAAGTCTGTGCTTATGTTACCTTCGCTTATAGATGCTGTGTTGTGATGAACATTTAAATATGATTTTAGAACTGTTAGTAGCTTAGATTCTTTATTGTCTATTCTTAGAACAACTTACTACGCTTTAGCAAGCGTAGGCTGGACATGGCTCGGCCCGGCCCAACAATTTGGGAAGCGGGTCGTGACATGTTTTTTTGGCGGCCCATGCAGGTCCAGACTTAAGATGTTTGGTTACGTTATTGTACCAAGCATGCCTGCAACTAGGATCTTAGGACAACTTGATAACACTAGGAATAACATTTAGAACACCTAGAGGATTTCTAGGATTGCAACATAGGAGAACTCATCACAGCATAGGACCGTTAGCTATAATTAGCCTCTTGTTTGTATTTCAGTGGGTCAATTTAGACCAAGTTTGTACCCTTGGGATGACCCTGAGGATCTCACTCTAATCTTATCTAGAAATCAGTTTCCACTTATTTCTATTTGCTCTTCTTTAAATTCGTTGTTGAATTTAATTTCTGATTTTGTTGTTAACTTTGATCTTGCATCGTGATAAATTTTGTGGATTGAATTATGATATATTCTGATAAGGTAAACGTCTGCTTTATTCATGGAGTTTAGAATTTATCGCAGCCATATTAGCTGGTATGACAAAAACATAGAGCCTGATTTCGGATATATTAGCCTATTCATAGAATTTAGATTTTCTCGCAGCCATACCGGTTGGCGTGGCGAGGATTCTAGATAATATGATTTTAGGAAGTATACCTTAGTTATGACTCTATCGTTTATTGCATCTAAGCTTACTGGTGTGGCAAAAATTCTGGCAATATGATTTCAGGAAGACGTATATGGTTATCAGATCATATCTCAACTTGGTTCACTTCGTTATGACCGATTGAGCAAGAACAAATTCTTACCATCATTCTTCTTCGTCTTGATTAACTTTGTTCTATCTACATCTACAACTAGAATTACAAGTTCTCTAGGACTCTCCAACATGATTGTTTTCATGTTATCTTTTGGACATAATTATTTTTATGTTCTATCTTTCCTATGACTTGACTAAACTTTTCTTCGTTAACCTCTTGGATAATTCTTCTCGTTATATATCCCGTTGTTTTCGTACCATTCTTGGAGATATTCCGATAAACTTTTTCCGTCTTGCTTGACCTTTAACTTATTTTGACACTGTTATGGATTGCTTGACCCAGTCTTAGGCCTTGTTACCTTCAACTTGATAGACGACCGAAATAGCCAAACCTTGTTGACTGATCTTGTAGTATGACTATAAATATATTGTATGGTTGTGATTAAGCTTATAGGACAAGTATGAGTGACTGACTGTAGTAGACTTGAAAACCATTAAGAACGATTGTATTGGTATTATGACTCGATGATAGGGTATCTAAGATGGATAAATGAGATCGTATATTGTTGTGACTATGGATTGAGGATTAGAATCTTGTGCTTAGAATTTGAGGATTGAGCATTAAATGACTTTGATGACCAAATGATTATGGGTTATCTATAGCTAATTATATGTGATTAGAGGGTAGAACGATACGTGGATTGATATGGAATAAATTAGAATGAGTTATCGTATTACGTACGAGATCGGAAAGATATCAGTTAAAAAGATAATGAACAAGACAGAGACATATGTACATTGGTAATTAATAAATCGAGAGTTTTGAAATCGAGGATTTATATTCGGAGGACTTGTTGAGTAAAAAGAAGAAGGCTCTACGCCAAGGATAAGAATTGAACGTATAATTTCAAGGAGAAACTGTAGGAAAGGATTGACGACAAATGGTGCTAAGGAACTGTGGATTGATAGAATATGGATACTTAGGATACGATAAGGAAATCAAGTATTTACAATTGAGGTTAAAAATATGGATGATGACCAAGCATTGTTTGCTTATGAACATACCCAGAGAATGACCTATAGTTTAGGGTATATATAAATGTTCCATGTTAGTATGGAAGATTCTAAAGGATTTATGACGTAGTTTATGATAGAAGGACCATTGTTGAACCTGAACCAAAAAGTTTGTAGGAGAAACAGAAGAAATGATTACAAGAGCAGCAGATTGAGTATTGTAGCCAGAGCAGCTGCATGTTATAGTTTGACCTATTGGATGATTTTTAATTTCGAGGACGAAATTTTTGTAAGGTGGGTAGGATGTAAGCCCCCTGAATTTCAGGATTTATTTTTGCTTTTCTTAATGAATTATTTTTTGATAAATATTTTATTATTAAATTGTTTAGATCATTAATGTACCTTTCCATGACTTTGACTTCTGGACCGTCAGGGATGCCAATCTCTGTAAACTCTCTTCATGGGTTTTGTTGTAGACAAGATTATCTTCGTTTTGATGTATCGTGTCCCACTTGAACTCGTTCCCTTGTGCTCTTTTTGTATCGCGCAAGTTCGGGTCAACTTAGACCGATTAATCATTCAATAATTATTCCCACTTTTATCTTTGATCGTCGTTTGCACGTTACCGTTGCTTTTAATTTAGGAGCACCGGATCAGCCATTTTCTCAGAACCAACTTCTCATGAATGATCTACTCGAGACGCTCTCCACCCATGACCTTCGTGTCCCATTCAGACACTCCATTTTGTGCTCCATTTTCTTCGCACAACTTCCGGGTCAATTAAGGCCGATTTATTATCTACCGTGAAACCTGATTTAATTTCCAATTTAATTTCGGGACCCGACATCGACCCAACCTAGCCGACCCAAAGTATGGACGTGGCCCATACGAAGCCTACTACCCGCCTGCCACTTGTGTTCCATTTATTGGAGTCCCCGTATATTATTTATTTTCCCGTGATTATAAATACATATTTAATTTCAATTATTGCACTCTGTCCGATTTTGACCCGACCCGACTCGACCGAACACGAACCCCAGCTCCACGTTGTCCTCTCATGACTGTCCAAGTACCCCACTTAATTTTCCTATTTTTTCTATTTTAAATATCTACATTTTTCTCCACTTTACAAATATATATATATATATATATATATATATATATATATATATATATATATATATATATATATATATATATATATATTAACAACTCTCATTCTCTCTCCCCTTTAAACCACACCACCTCACACCCTCCCATCTCTCTACCAGCAAGAGCACCCCCCCCAAAACCGACCTCTTCCTCTCTCTATTCTCATTCACATCCCTCTCTCTAAATATCTCTCTCTATCTCTCTTTATATATACCTACATATATATATAATATCATATATATATACATACTTCTCTCTCTCACTCCCATTTAAAACACCAACTCACCCCCACCCCTCCTTTACAAATCACAGCAACCCTCCCCCCTTTGGACCGACACCCCCCCATCTCTCTTTCTATAATATCTTACTCACTCTCTCTCTATTTTACACTCATACATACATACTCCTCTCTCTCTCTCTCTTCCTCTCCAAACAAATCCCACACACACCACTCCCACGCACCCCATGGCCGAGAGCTCCTCCTTCCTCCTCCTCCATAGGCCGAGCACCACCTCCCTCTTCTCCTTCTCCTCTTCATCATCTTCACCATCATCATCTTCCCACAACATCACCACCACCACTACCATTAAAAACCACCACCTCCACCATCACCCAAGCCGCCACCACCGTGCAGACGCCCACCGCCGGGCCTCCGCCGTGGCAGGCAGCGCAGCCGTCAGCAGCAGCAGCTGCGACAGCAGCTGTGTGCGCCTACGTACGCACGCAAGCGCGCGTTGCCGCGTGGCCGTGCGCCACTTCGTGGCCGGCCCGCGCCCCCACGAGCACCCCCTCGTCCCGGCGACCTCCGGCGAGCCACCCCGTGGCCAACGCCCGCTTCCCCGACGCGCCGAATAGGCGATTCGTGCGTTTACGTCGAAATCCCGTCGACGCGCGCGCGAGAAGTTTCAGAAATTGTGTTTCGGGACAGCAAGTTCGTGCACGTTTTTCAGGAGATCCGACCGTTGGATCGGCGAACGCTTAGCTCCGTCGCAATCTCGTTATATTCCTCTTCACCCCTGTCAAATTTCACCCGTTAATTTTGTCGTTTGATACCTCAAAACTGGCAACCAAGTTGACGTTTTAAATTGAACTGTTTTTGGACAGTTTTGTGGAGCCGACTTCGTCAGCTCGTAACTTCGCCTCGCAGCTCCGTTTTGTGCACCGTTAGTTCCGGTGCACAGCTGGTATAACCATCTTCCTGTCGTCTTTATATTTTGTTTCATTTTAAGCACGTTTGGTTGGTTGAATTCGACGCCAAAGTTGGCCGTCCGAATTCTTTAAAATCGCACTTGTTAAATTCCATTTTTGAACCCGGGACTCTGGATTCAATTTCTGACACCACCAGTAGACTCGTGGCGTCGTTCTGACATGTTTTCATATAAAGTTTGCTTAATTTGGAGAACGTGAGCCCTGGCACGCATTTCGGTACAAAGCGGGTCCCACTTTTCGAGTCAACTGGTCACTTTGAGTTCGGCTCATCGGAATCCAATTCCGGATATACCGTTGAGTTCGTATCGTCATTCTGGACTCGTTGACATATAATTTGCTGAGTTTTGAAGGCATTTGCTCCGGCACGCATTTCCGTGCAAATCGGATACCAAGTGTCGCGTCAACGTATCATTTTGAGATCGGCACATCGGAATTCCATTTTGGACATACCGTTGGGTTCGTATCATCATTCTGGATTCGTGGACATATAATTTGCTAGGTTTTGTAGACTTCTATCCTGACACATTTTTCGGTGCAAAGTGTGTCCAACGGCGGACATCATTTTGACCCGAAATTACCGTTTTGCCCCTGTGTCCAAATTGGACTTATGGGTAGGCTATTCTAGCTGGTTTGACCATTCTGGACACGTTGGTGATATTTATTTTATCATCCGACAACATCTGTAGCTTTTGATTATGTATCATCATTATTTTATAATTAATTATTTTTCTAGATATTGTTACTTTCCGATTTTGAATTTTTATATATATTTTAATTGCTGTAAAAATCTTGGAAAAATTATATTTAAATACTATCTTAATTTAGATAATTTATTATAGTTTTTTCAGTATTTAATAAGTACTTTTGGTATTTTATAAAAATGGGAAAACAGAACTCATTTTCAGGATACATGTTTTTGCTGATTTTTAATAAATATTTATGAGGGTTTATAAATCCCAAAAAAATTAGTATAAATTTCTATAATTAACAAGGATTATTTTGGTACTTTATTTTATATATATTTAAGCTTTTTGTCTATCTCTAAAATTGTTGGAACTTAGTGTACAGTTTGATTTATTTATTGAATAATTACGACTTACAACTTTTTGTGTTGTTTTGTGTTTTAGTCATATTGGATATCACCCCGCACTAGTGTAAAGACCCCAGGAAGTTAGTTGTGTATAGTGGCACTTCACATTAGACTTCTATGCTAGGTCCCCACTTAGTTAGTGTCTAGTTAGGAGTCGTGTCTCACCACTAGTATATTGTTGATCATAGCTTAGAACTGAGTTGTATATCATTATTGACTGGATACCGGATATCTATACCTTCGTACTAGTATTCTTGCTTTGCTCAGGCGAGTACATTCTCTGATAGTTCTCTCATTTATTTGTCAATTACTGTATTTCAGTTCTAGTTAGTTCTATGTGATTCTCTGTATCAACACGTATGGATATTTCTGGATTCATGTATGCGACACATACCTTACTTTCTGATCTCTATTACTGGAATCACTGGAATCATTTCGGAATCATTTCTGGAATCATCATTTGGCCGGACTCATCTCGATTCTTGTGTCTTGTACTGGATTCACTTGCTGGGCGGGGAAATATTGAGTAAGACATGTAGACATACCCCAAATCTGGAATCTCCAAACTGGAATCTACTGGAAGCATAGCCATCTCTTGCCTGATCAGTGAGAGATGTGCCTGATACCTATAGCCGTTTACATGTCGACCTCGGTATTTTAAAACACACTGTTAGATCATAGTTGGACTCACCCTGGATTCATTGATCACTGTTGGACCCATCTTGTATCGAAAATTATCTGGTATCGGATTATATGGACTGGACTCACACTGGGATTACATTAGACTTATATTGTACTGTCTGGACTCATACATGTTATTCTAGTTCAGTTAGCTTTTATTACCGTCATCATTGCCATGATTCTTCTCTTGTTTAGTTACCTTTCTTTTCTTGTATCTTAACTGTTTCTCTATACCATCACCTGAATATAAACTACCATGTTCATCAATAAAACTGTCTATAACTGTTTTAGAGTTCTCTGTCATTTACTTGGATTTTCTAGATGGGTTGTACTCGTTTCCGTCCTGATTGGACCTGTTGAAAATATTACAGATGATAGTCCTGAGGATGCATGCCCTACTTACCATGGACCTGGCCTTAGCTCCAGAAGAGGCCCCAGCGGGGAACCTTGCTTAGTTATCTTTCATGTGTTTAGTAGACTTAGACTTTGTCTGTACTTATATTTGGATACTGGACCTTGTCTCCAGTTATATACTTTGGTTATGTATTATTAAGTCTGTGCTTATGTTACCTTCGCTTATAGATGCTGTGTTGTGATGAACATTTAAATATGATTTTAGAACTGTTAGTAGCTTAGATTCTTTATTGTCTATTCTTAGAACAACTTACTACGCTTTAGCAAGCGTAGGCTGAACATGGCTCGGCCCGGCCCAACAATTTGGGAAGCGGGTCGTGACACCTATAGCATCACTTATATATATATATATATATATTTTTTTTTTTGAAGCAATGGGTACTTGTGGCGAATTCGCCTCCACTGAGGCTCGAACTCCCGACCACTTGGGCCGCATGCATCTCTCTTAACCACTAGGCTAGAGGTCATTAGCACTTAAATATATATATATATATATATATATATATATATATATATATATATATATATATATATATATATATATATATATATATATATATATATATTTGTCCATTTCTTGAGGCCGCCAGCTTGGGACCGTGGCCGTCCCGCGACCACCCAGCCATCCCATACCCACGGGGGGGGGGGGGGGGGGGGGGGGGGGGGGGGGGGAGGGGGGGAGGGGGCTCGAACTTGGGACCTCCCCCAAGTGAGCCCCCCTCCTTTACCACTTGGGCTAGGAAGCTTGAAATATATATATATATATATATATATATATATATATATATATATATATATATATATATATATATAATAGGAAAGCTTGGATGGTAAAACTTTTGAATTCCGAATATATATATATATATATATATATATATATATATATATATATATATATATATATATATATATATATATATATATATATATATATTCTATTATATAATAGGAAAACTTGGATGGTGAAACTTTTGAATTCCAAAAATACCCTTGCATGTCTATACTAATTAAAAATTGTTCATTAATTTTAATAAAGACAACTTAATAATTACGAAGACTACCATTTGGTCTTCCTAAAGAGTCTTCCTAAGTTAATTAAAAGAATGTTAAAAAACGTGCAAGGCACGTGCACATATGCTAGTATATATAATGCAAATGACCTCTAGCCTAGTGGTTAAGACAGATGCATGCGGCCCGAGTGGTCATGAGTTCGAATCCCAGTGGGAGCGATTCCAAAAATAATTTACCTAATGTAGGAAATAATAATGCCTTGTTCTTATTGATGGGGACTGTTACAATATATATAGTGTCTACATGATTGGGCTTATGGGCCATATGGGCCATATTTACATTAGTTACAAATATAATCTAACACCCCCCTCAAGTTGGAGCATGCAAGTCACAAATGCCCAACTTGGGAAGTAAAGAATCAAACACATGCTTTCCAAGGGGCTTGGTGAAGATGTCAGCCAGTTGAGAAGAAGTAGGAACATGCGAGGCTATTACGGTGCCATCTCTAATAGCATCGCGAACAAAATGCAAATCCACCTCAATATGCTTACTGAACTCATGAAATACCGGGTTCTGAGCCAGTGCAATGCTGACTGACTGTCACAATACACCGACATAGCAGACTCCTGGCGATCGCCCAAACACACCAATAACTCTTTCAACCATTTCAACTCACAGACAAGCGCAGCAAGAGATCGATATTCAGCCTCAGCAGAAGATCGAAAAACAGTTGGTTGCTTATTGGTCTTCCAAGAAATAGGAGACCCCCCAGAAACACCAACCAGCCTGTAACAGAGTGGCGAGTCAAGGGACAACTTGCCCAGTCGGAATCACACCAACCAGAAAGACAGAGATCACAATCAGCTTTCAAAAGAATACCCTGTCCCGGTGCATGTTTGAGATATCTGACAACTCTCAAAGCAGCATGCCAATGATCTTGTCGAGGCTCCTGTAAGAATTGAGACAAGATATGCACAGCATCGGCTAAGTCAGGGCGAGTAAATGATAGATAAATCAACCTCCCAACCAGCCTCCGATAAGTCTCTACATCCGCCATCTTTGGACTAGTCGATTCTGCCAGCTTGTGATTGGGCTCCATGGAAAAACCAGCTGGTCGAGACCACATCAAGCCGCATTCGAAAATGATGTCCAATGCTTATTTCCTTTGACACAAGGAAATTCCTTCTGCACTCCGGGCCACCTCTATGCCAAGAAAGTAGTTCAACACACCAAGGTCCTTCATGTGAAAGCAAGAACTAAGGTACTTTTTGAAAGCATCTAAAGCACCTAAGTCATTACCAGACACAATCATATCATCCACATAGATCAAAACATGCAACTCTACCTTCCCTTTAAAAAGAGAGAAAAGGGAATAATCAGAATGAGATTGAATAAATCCATAGGATATCAGAGAAGCAACAAGCTTAGCAAACCAACAACGTGGTGCCTATTTCAATCCATATAGAGACTTACGCAGACGACACACTTTGTTGGGTTCTCTATGCGAAAAACCTGGCGGCAACTTCATATACACTTTTTCTGTCAAATCTCCATGAAGAAAAGCATTGTGCACATCCATCTGGTGCAAAGTCCAGCCTCTCACAGCTGCAATAGCCAAGAACGTCCGAACTGTAGGCATCTTAGCTACCGGGGCAAATGTCTCTGAATAGTCGATCCCCTCAACCTGATGATTACCGAACACAACCAGCCGTGCCTTTAAGCGCTCAACACTTCCGTCAGAGTTGTACTTAATTTTGTGCACCCATCTACTTCCCAATGCTTTCTTCCCAGGAGGCAAATCGACAAGAATCCATGTCCCATTATCTTCCAGAGCCTGTATTTCAGTTTGCATAGCCGCGTGCCAGCCTGAATCTCGCGAGGCCTGGCGATACGAAGTAGGCTCAACACCTGCAGTGATAGCTGCAAGAAAATCTCTGTGTCCAGCAGTAAATATGTCATAACTTAGAAATTGTGTTAGAGGATACGAAGTACCTGAGGAAGTGATGGGAACAGATGAACTGTGGTGAATGGGAGGCTTTACTTCGAACAACATTCGTCAAAAAATCCTGTAATCGTACTGGCTGTGATTTCTTTCTCATTCCTCTTCCCAATACTATCTCGTCGGGCACCTCTGGCAAGACTTTATCCCCTGTATCATCAGTAGTATCCGCATCATCTCCAGCGGACTCTCCTGTCAATACTTTTGTAGCTACCTGTGCATCCTCGCCACTCGGTGCCGAGCCGCCAGCAACCACTCCGGCCTCAACAACCGTAGCCGGCACCATCCCAAAAGCCTCTATATCGTCTTCCGGCACCTCAACAGATGTATGGCGTATCGTAGAAGACATCTCGTTAGCAGAGCCACACGCAGGAAATTCTTTTTCATAAAAAGTAACATCACGTGACATAAAAAATTCACCAGTCTCCAAATCATACAGTTTCCATCCCTTTTTATCAAGTGGATACCCAACAAAGATACATTTTCTAATCCTGCTAGCAAATTTATCATGTCGAGATTTCAAATCAAACGTATAGCACAGACAACCAAAATACGTAGATGATCATACCAAGGAGCCGAACCATATAAAACTTCATAAGGAGACTTAAAATACAAGATACTAGAAGGTGTTCTATTTATCAAATAACATGCACCCAGAACACATTCCCCCCAAAAATCTACAGAAAGAGAACCCTGAAATCTCAATGCCCTGGCTACATTCAAAATATGTCGATGTTTTCTTTCCACCCTTCCATTCTGTTGAGGTGTCCCAACACAGGATGTTTGAAATAATATACCTTGAGATAAAAAATAATCTCGTAAACAATTAAATTCAGTGCCATTGTCACTCCGCACATGACGTATATCGAACCCAAACTGACGCTTCACCATAGCAATAAATTTAAGAAACATAGAATAAACAGCACACTTATCCTTCAATAAAATAACCCAAACAGCTCTAGAAAAATCATCCACCAAAGTCAAAAATATCGTGTACCATTAGATGACGGAACACGATATAGTCCCAACAGATCACAGTGTATAAGTTCAAAGCATCTCAAAGCACGACTACTACTATCAGGAAAAGCATCACGAGTCTGTTTAGCTTGATGACAAATATCACAAGCCTTATGAGAAAATACACTACTACCAGAGAGAAAAGGTAAAGTCTGCATTACTTTATCTGAAGGATGCCCCAGTCTACTATGCCATACCTCGGAATCACTCTCTCTGCATGCCAGGATCCCCGAAGCCAAAGAAGCTGGAACCTCCCCCAAGAAGTAAAGTCTACCCCTTTGTTCACCTGCTCCAATCACCATCCTCGTACTTCGGTCCTGAATAAAACATAAATCAGGAGTAAATAACATATCACAATTTCTGGCACCAATCAATTGTGAGACAAAGATCAAGTTGCAAGTCAATGTCGAAACATAAAGAACATCCGTCAACACCAATAAAGCAGTCAAAAATACTTTGCCTCTCAGAACAGCCTCAATAGTACTTCCATCAGGCAAAATCACAGGACAGACAGGGCCCTCAAAGCAATCAACTAAATAGTCACGAAAACCTGTCGCATTGTCACGACCCGATCCCAAATTATTGGATCGAACCGGATCATGCCCAGCCTGCACCGTTGTGAGACGGCGGTAGTAAGCTGTTCTATATGCAGGTATTCACAACAACATCTATACATTTGTCACAACTCAATATACGGAAAATTTTTAAAACTTTTATTCAACATTGAAAAGTACAATTGGAATGAAAGAACTGAGAATAAAGTGCTGAATTCAAGTTAACAAAATTCTAAAACAATAAAACTAGAAACTGGAAATGACTAGCTAAGCGGTCGGCTCGTCGGCCTCAGGTCCTGCGTCCTCTAAGGGGGACTCCGGCAACACCACAGGGTACAAAATCGGGTCATAGTAGCTATTGTACAATAGCTCAGCATCCTTAAAGTCACCTAAAAATGTTGTTGTAAAACCCCTAAATTTCTACTATATATATATATATTTTTTATTTAAAATTAGTACCGATTTAAATTTTTGTATTGTACGTCGCCTAGTTGTATTATACGTCGCGCACGACCTTTTATTTCTTTTTCGAATTTGCTCGACGAGTGCGAATATGTGCGAGCGTACATATTTTAGAAAAATAATTATTTTTTATTTTCTTACACTTTCAAAATATTATGTAGAATTATTATTTTTGCCATAAAAAGTCTATTGTTTTTAGCAGTTATTAATAATAAAAATTCTTCGTACAAAAAAATTTATTTCATAAATATTTATTTATAATGTATTTTCGAAATTATTTAATATTAATATTTTATTATTCAAAAAAATTTATTATTTTCGAAATTAATTATTATAGTATTTTTGGAAAATATATTTTTGAAATATTGTGACAATTTAAATTTGATTGATTCCATGGAAATATTTAAATATATTAAGCTAATATCTATATTTGGAATTTGAGAAATTGATTTGATTTAAATTAGATTTGGGTTTGAAATTGGATTTGGACTTGGATTTGATTGCTTTTAATTTAAATTAGGAACTATCTAAATTTGGGTTTTAAATAAATCCTAATCCCTATCTAATTGGGAATTCCCACATCCTATAAATATAGGCAGGTACTCCTCCATTGTTCTTCACAAGCCATAATTACTCCACAAAAATTTCTACCCAAGTGCGTGCCTCGTGTCCATGTCCAACATCTTTCCGTGTCGGCCGTGACAGCCTCGGGTCCGACCCCGGTGACATTCTTATTCCATTCTTTTTACAATTACATTATTCTCCGTGTCGGACACCCCCGACACAATCAAAGCCTAAGTCTATCCTAGCTAGCTCCGACCAATCCCCCTTCCTCCTCACCGTCCAGCCAAACTTCCGTCCACCCCATCAATTTTCCACCACCTGTCACCCCCGAAGCCGTCGCCACAACCCGTGTCGCCAACACCACCACCAAGCCTACAGCCATCACCCGAACTACAAACCACCAACAGAAAACTCCGGCCAGCCTCAACCCAGTCCCCTGTCCGCCAAACCCGCAACCCAACACCTGGCTTTCCCGACACCACCCCAAACCACCCAGACCCGACAAACCCAGCACACCAAATCTCCACCACCGCCGTCGGCATCTCCGTCCACCCCGTCCACCACACACGAACAACCGAGTACAACCACCAAGTACACCCCCGACCACCGCGGTCCACCCCAACAGCAACCAGCAAATAAAAGAACCGAAAAGAAAATAACCACTGTCGTCATAAGAAAAATCCCAAAACTAATTACCTAACCGTCGCGGCGTACGAGCGCCTGACCGCCGCGTCAAGCCTTCCTTCGTCGCGCTGTCAAGGGAGCTTCGTGTCCACCTCCGCCGTGGTCAGCCGCGTCGACGTCGCAGGACCACCCCTTCGCCGCGTTCCCGCCGGCTATGCCCGACTCCGCCGGACCGAGACCCCCAGCCGAACCGCCCCGCCTCGAACCCCGTACCCGCGCTCCTCCGTGCCGCGCTCGGCCTCGCCTCCAGCCGGCTGCGACCACCCTCAAACGCCCTTCCGATCATCTTCCTCCTCCGCCGACCGGAGCCCCGGTCGAACTCGACCACCGACGAGCTCCGGCCGTCTGCGCCACCTCCGGCAGCGCCTTCTTCCCTTCCTCCGCGCCTCGTGCGCGATCGCCGGCGTCTCCGCCGCGTTCTCCGTCGCCGAACCACCCCAACGCCGACACCCGCTCTTCCCCTTTCCTCCACCGTGTGTCGAGCCGCAGCTCCGTCCAGCGCCAAAGCCAGCCCGCCGAAACCCTCGCCGTCCGCCGCCCTCTCCCCTCTTCCTCTCCTCCGCCGGTCGATTTCTCCGCCCGTCTCCGACCGATTCCCACAGCTCCA
This sequence comes from Iris pallida, assembly GCA_029216955.1. Classification (NCBI taxonomy): domain Eukaryota; kingdom Viridiplantae; phylum Streptophyta; class Magnoliopsida; order Asparagales; family Iridaceae; genus Iris; species Iris pallida. The sequence continues at coordinate 1,922,125 of JANAVB010035418.1, forward strand.
CTTCCCTTTCTCTTCTCTCTTCGTGTCCCTCTCCCTCTCTCTTCGTATCCCTCTTCCGCTCCTCACCATCTCTCTCTCCCTGCCTCTTTCTTCTTTTTATGTTTTTTTTTGTTTTTCTTTTCTTACAGTACTGTTCTCTCAAGAGAACAGCAGCTACTCCCTTATCATTATTATTATTATTATTATTATTATCAGTTATCTGATTAGTGTTAATATTATTACTGTTATTATCATTATATTATTTTATGATTACTGTTATTATTATTATTATTATTATTATTAATAAAACTATTAGTATTATTCTATTTGTTTCCAATAATGTATATGTTCCCGAAAAAAAAAAAATATTTTGAAGCAAAAGTATAATTTTGTGTACAACTCTACGTATAATTTTCAAATTAGATTTCTTAGCCCTAAACTGATTTTCTAGACTTTCGAGATATTACCTATAAATATTTTTGGCTCATAAAAATGTTTTATTGCAGATTTTTATTTTTGATTAATAAATTGTTCGACTTATAAATTATAAGGTGGTCTAAAATGATTTCTTTTCTAGATTTTTCAAAGTAGTTATCTAAGATATATATATTTTCTATCTAGAGTCGTATCTTTACAAACCTAGAGTTGCCTTAAAACATGTTAAATTTTTATTTAAATATATCTAAAAACTATTTTAGCTAATAAGAAAATATTTTCGGGTATTATTATTAGTTTTCTAAAAACGTATATTTCTAATTATTAAATTCCTTCGAATATCTTCCTCTTCTGCGATTAGCCCTATTCTCAAATCCCTTGCCAAATCAGTATGTACCTTATGTCCACCCTAACCAATTTGACCGTCCTGGACCCGATGGCACTGTCTGTGCCACCATCCGAGGTCACCATGCATAGTTGTTGCACCGAAGTTGCAGATCGTGTCACCTTGATTATCGCAGCACACCAGACGCTCTACCAGGCAAGACACCTTGCCATTTGCTGTTTAATTATTTTTAGCTCATATTTCATGCATGTCTATTATTTTCTTTATAAACTGTGATATATGGCATAACTGTTCTTTTATATTTCCTGCTGTGTATTATTTTTCTTACAAATTAAACCTAGATTTAAGGGACCGCCTTGTGTGTCGCATTCATTGGCCTTGACACGTTGTAAACACGAAGTTGTGTGTCGCATGTAGAACACGGAAGTGCGTGACTGGCTGGCCACCAGTACGTACAAGCCGTGCGATAGGAATAACCGCTAATAGAGGTTGCATGCTAGTTTGACTTTGTAGCTCCCCTTCCCGAAAATATGAAAATATTTATTATTTTTATTGTATTTAAATAGTGATTTTTTTTATAAATAATTAATGGTTGGCTTATTGAATTACGTTATTATTTTATTGAGGTTATAAAATGTTAGTATTACTATGGTGGTTATTAAATATAAACTATTTATTATTTTTAGTGATTATTAAATTATTCTTTATCAAAAGAATAATATATGTGTATGTGTCGTATATATATATTTATGTATTAAGTGTAGATGTATTTATGTATAAATATATATACGTATATACGTGTGTATAAGATAGATTTATTATATAAGTAAATATATATATGTTAAATAAATGTATGTATATAAAGTTATGCGTATATAAAAATAGATACTATCTAATTGTGTATGTTTATATATATAATATATAGGTGTTTGTGGCAGATAATTTTGAGACACAATATCCTTATATCCCCTTGACCAATCTTTATCCACTGCTTTGCTTGGTTTAATATAAGCTAGCTCACCTTTGGGAAAGCTTTTTGAAAAGCAGCAGCAAATCCAAACCAGGTCAAATTAGGCCCATAAAGGTGCAGGCTATGTGAGTTACATAATCTAGGAGAGGTTGAAAGAATTTGCACCAAAAATTGAGTACCTTTTTGTTATTACAATAACAAATGGTGGAATAAAATTTGTAGGTCAAAACTCAGTTGGTTAGGGTCTCATTTATGATACACCACTTGGTTTAAATTTTGTATTGAGTATTGTTTTGGTTTTGGTTTAGTTTTGATAAATAACAAACCAAGGAATTGCATTTCGAAAACGGAAGAAAAAGCTTGGTTCACCAAAGCTGAACAGCCGCACACCTAAACCCATCTCTAAACCCGGGCCCACCACAGGCCCACACCAGCCCCGTACTGTGCAGTACTCCCCAGGCCGAGAGTTTTCCCCACACTGCGTTATCAAACCCCGACCCCGCCTTGAGAATCCGAGTCGGGATTTCTCACTCCAGGAGATACACAAGTTCGAATAGAGAAAGGGGAGCCACTAAAGGCTTCCCAACCCAACTCCTTAGCTCGGCCCAGACCCCATTTATCCCAGGCCCACATTCCTGCTGCTACAAGGCGCAGCAAGAGGCAGAGTTTTCCTACAACTCTGTGTAAAAACAGATGTATATATATCCGGGAGATCGAAGAAGAATGGAACCCTAAAACCATCAAACCCTAACTCTATTCCACGTGACGACCGACCTGGACGACCCCTGGGCGGCTACCTCGATGGCGCGCATCGCGGGAAGATCGCCGCCGGCCGGCCACACGCGCGTGCGCGCGTCGGTACGGCAGAACAACACAGCAGAAACAGCAACGCCAAGCCAACTTCGCCGCGACGGTTCTTCCTCCACAGATCATCGTTTCTCGAAATGATTGCACTGGTACAATCCTAACCTATACCCCATTATTTCGATATGATAGTTTCGATTTAAATCTAATCGGAATCGAGTTAAAAATCGATGCCAACTTGACGAAAATCTGTCCCAAACGGGACAGAAGAAAACAGTCCAACGACCCTTCTTTACGGTCAATTTTCTTCCAGACCATGAGTGATTTCGAAAATGTGTTTGAAGGAAGTTGGGGAAAACCTATAGGACAGAAAAACCCTTCTTTTACTTTTAATTAATTCATTGTATTCGTCAAATAAAATATGTTTAAAGTTTGCTAAAAACCTGTTTTCGAAACTTGAAAAACCATCGATACCACGTCCGTCCCGCCATTCCGGGCGACGTGGTCGCGCACCGGAGGCATCGAAAGCTGCGTAACGGCTTCGTGGTCATGTGGGCTTTGACGGAATTTAAATTGGTCGTGTGTGCGCGACGAATTCGACGCGTATCCGTCGAAATCGCCCCGTATCCGTCGAATGCAAATTCAGTCATAACTTTGTGCACGCTCGTCAGATCGAGACGAAACTTGCGCCAACAGGACCGTATCATTTTTCTGGTCCTGTATGCCAAGTTTGGTCCAATTCTGAGACCGTTGACAAAATCATCGTTTTGCGGGCCCCACGGTTCCACTCAATGGGCGATTTTGTGCACGGCCCGCCGGAATCCAACTCTGGACATACGGTTGGATTCGTATCGGAAAACTAGATCCGTAGACATGTAGTTTGATGACTTTAGAGACCGTTGACTTTGGCACGTTTTTCGGTGCAAAGCGAGTCCAACGGCGGACATCGTTTTTGCCCAAAATTACCGTTTTGCCCCTGTGTCCAGAATTAGACTTAAAGACAGACAATCCTAGCTAATTTGACTATTCTGAGAATGTTGATACTATTTATTTCAGCATCCGGAGACTTCTACATGTGTTGATTGTTTGTGGCTCATTGTGTGGTACAGTATTGGTTTCTCCAGCTAAGGACCTCAGGCAAGTGCACTTTCTGATTGCTTTTCGATTCATAGTAGTTTTCTCATTTCATGTCTATACATATATCTTGCTGTTTGTTGACACGCTCGTCACACGGAGTTGTCGGGAGGGGAAATATCTTAGTAAACATGTGGACTACCCAGAAATATCCTCCGTGTCTTTCGTGAATGCTAGCCGCTGCGCACGACACGTGCAGTGTGCCTTATTTACCCCCTAGCCGTCCACATGTCAAAACAGATATTTCACACCACTTAGATAGATGTCTTTTATTAGCTTTTCCTTGTTTATTTCTCTATCGTGCTACGACATCAGTTTATCTTACAGTTTTCATTTCTCATATGCTATTTTCATGTCTTGATAATTCTATTGTGTTTTGCACTGCCGTCGATTTGTGTGCTTGTTCCAATCCTGACTGGATAACCAACATTTTTCAGGTTTAGCCGCGATCACTGTTAGCATTGGGGAAGACTTGGGTATGCTGAAGATAACCTAGAAATAGACAGCAATGTATCATTTTCATTAATTGTAAAACTTGTATTTTTCCTTTAATATTAAATGTTGTAATAAATGTAGAATTGTGAATGAGCATCAATTGTTATTTCTTGAGCATTTATTCTTGCGGGCTTGACAGCGTTCTACCGCCGACTCTGCGGCGTAGGCTGGCTTGGACACGTCTCGTATCCGAAAACCGGGTGCGGGTCGTGACAAGTTTTTGTGGTGGCCCATGCAGGTCAGTTTTCGCAAATTATGCGAACTCGCGGTAGTACCATATTAGTCGTACTGCTGCGAGCCTGCGTCCAAGAAATACTCATTCACAAACTAGGATTAAAATGATTTAAGATAATGACTAGGACTAGGAGTCCCTTATTCAAATTGACCGTTGGGTAGTTAAGGTTATTAGATAGGCCTTACAATTTAGATAACTTGCTAGATCCCTACAGGTACACTATTACTTGAGATATGACAATATGATCCAATGCGAGTATATTATTCGCTTGGCATGTTAGGCTTGCCTAGAATTAAGGCGTTGATTTTGATAAATAGTTCAATTTTCTTTTAGATATAAATCTTATATCATAATTTAGAATTGCCTGTGTTAAATTCTATTTTGTTGTAAGGAGTTGGTTTATAATCCCTGATTATAGTATTCCTGTATGAACCCCGAGTTAGATTCGATTTAAAGTTTCCCTCAACAATTTGAAATGCTTATGAAATAGATACTAGAGTGTTTGTGCCTCCTTTCCAAAAATCTCGCCTACTTATATTTTGACTATCTTGACCAATGCCGCTATTACAGCCTAGCTTTTGCAAGCTTACTCTTTTATCGATCTTGATCCAAGACATATGTCTTGCTAACATATTGTCTAATCAGAATCATTGTATTACGGTCTGATCAACCATGATGCATTTGATTCGCCCTTCATCTAATTACCTTACGTGGATTGAGATGCAGATGTCTATAGGATCGCATCCGCGACTGCTTCGACAATCCCCCTTGAATTATACATTCGTCTTTGACTCGTGAAATTGTATTCAGTGACCTCTCTCTTGAACTCTTATTATTTTTGCCTTTCACCGATTGGAAAGGCGAAAGCTCATAATTGATAGATAGATACAGAGTGGTATACACCCGTATAGCTACCATCGACCAGCCCTGTAAGAGGAACCTTGCCACCATATCCTAGCTTCTAAGGTGGGTAGACTGTAAGCCTTCTTGGGATATACAAAGATTACCGACTGATTATAATAGTTTTCCGTTAGAGTGATAGCTAGTGCCCATCGACTCCCACTTTCCCTTTAGATCATTTTGTGTCCCCGGCCGTGTCATTAGTATTCGGAGCACAAGACCAGCGGTTACCCTTCAACAAATTTTATATGCAAGATCTAGACGAGTCCACCTTCACCTAGGTATATCATGTCCCGCTCAAAATCGTCCCCTTATACTTTGTTTTGTACTACGACTTTCAGGCTAAAAAGGACTAGCTATAACCCTTACCATAGTACCGGTATACTTTCCGACTCCCATTAGAACCTCAGCCACGACTCAATTCCTTCGACTCAATATATGGATGTGATCTACTCGGAGTCCACTACGCACATGCCACTAGTGTGTCACCCAATTGAGACCTCATGTGCCACTTAAACACAAAAGTCTCGGAAAGTGCATTTTTGGGCTTCATGAACATAGCTAAACAACCCGACGGCCAACTAGCTCAACCCTTGGATAGAAACTTATTCTAGGATACCCTAACCTAGTAGGAAGAGTTTTATCATTATGATCTTGTCCAATCCATTGAAACCTAATGTGCATCCAATCAATGACTGATGTCCAACTAGAGAACCCATTAAGACCACAATCTTGATTCCTCAAATTCCGTCCCGTTATGGAACCTTGTTTGAAATAGAACTTCAAGAACGAGACTTCTGTATTGTACGAATTGCAGGTCACTCTAAGTAACGAAGGACTCTTCGACGTAACAAGTGACTGAACTATAGTAGCCCAATCTAGTAAATAAGTCAATGATTCATAAACCTTCTCTCTATCTGCATCATTGGGTAATCTACCGCTCTTGAGACTTCATAATTACCCTCGATTATTCTTCCTTCTCTCCCCATCCTTCCCCAGAGTGACGAATGACCATGCTTACTAGAATTTATAGATATTTCTTAGCTACATATGTAAATTGCTGCTTGTTAAATTTTGGGTTACTTGATAGATATAAGCAATTTATAGACGTCATATGCAGTAGGTATCTGTTGGTAGGATTGTTAGCAACTAGTTAGAAGATTATAGATTTTAGTTGAGAGGAGTAGTGTGACCAAAGGTGGGTAGAAGTCCTCAAATATTCTTGGTATAAAGTATTTTTGAAATTAAATTTGAGGAGATTAAGGAAATACTAAACTTCAAATGTTAAGAAATAGCTAAGAATTAAGAATTTCGAGGACGAAATTATTTTAAGGTGGGTAGATTTGTAGCTCCCCTTCCCGAAAATATGAAAATATTTATTATTTTTATTGTATTTAAATAGTGATTTTTTATTTATAAATAATTAATGGTTGGCTTATTGAATTACGTTATTATTTTATTGAGGTTATAAAATGTTAGTATTACTATGGTGGTTATTAAATATAAACTATTTATTATTTTTAGTGACTATTAAATTATTCTTTATCAAAAGAATAATATATGTGTATGTGTCGTATATATATATATTTATGTATTAAGTGTAGATGTATTTATGTATAAATATATATATACGTATATACGTGTGTATAAGATAGATTTATTATATAAATAAATATATATATGTTAAATAAATGTATGTATATAAAGTTATGCGTATATATAAATAGATACTATCTAATTGTGTATGTTTATATATATAATATATAGGTGTTTGTGGCAGATAATTTTGAGACACAATATCCTTATATCCCCTTGACCAATCTTTATCCACTGCTTTGCTTGGTTTAATATAAGCTAGCTCACCTTTGGGAAAGCTTTTTGAAAAGCAGCAGCAAATCCAAACCAGGCCAAATTAGGCCCATAAAGGTGGAGGCTATGTGAGTTACATAATCTAGGAGAGGTTGAAAGAATTTGCACCAAAAATTGAGTACCTTTTTGTTATTACAATAACAAATGGTGGAATAAAATTTGTAGGTCAAAACTCAGTTGGTTAGGGTCTCATTTATGATACATCACTTGGTTTAAATTTTGTATTGAGTATTGTTTTGGTTTTGGTTTAGTTTTGATAAATAACAAACCAAGGAATTGCATTTCGGAAACGGAAGTAAAAGCTTGGTTCACCAAAGCTGAACAGCCGCACACCTAAACCCATCTCTAAACCCGGGCCCACCACAGGCCCACACCAGCCCCGCACTGTGCAGTACACCCCAGGCCGAGAGTTTTCCCCATACTGTGTTATCAAACCCCGACCCCGCCTTGAGAATCCGAGTCGGGATTTCTCACTCCAGGAGATACACAAGTTCGAATAGAGAAAGGGGAGCCACTAAAGGCTTCCCAACTCAACTCCTTAGCTCGGCCCAGTCCCCATTTATCCCAGGCCCACGTTCCTGCTGCTACTAGGCGCAGCAAGAGGCAGAGTTTTCCCACAACTCTGTGTAAAAACAGATGTATATATATATCCGGGAGATCGAAGAAGAATGGAACCCTAAAACCATCAAACCCTAACTCTATTCCACGTGACGACCGACCTGGACGACCCCTGGGAGGCTACCTCGACGGCGCGCATCGCCGGAGGATCGCCGTCTGCCGGCCACACGCGCATGCGCGCGTCAGTACGGCAGAACAACACAGCAGAAACAGCAATGCCGAGCCAACTTCGCCGCGGCGGTTCTTCCTCCCCAGATCATCGTTTCTCGAAACGATTGCGCTGGTACAATCCTAACCTATACCCCATTATTTCGATATAATAGTTTCGATTTAAATCTAATCGGAATCGAGTTAAAAATCGATGCCAACTTGACGAAAATCTGTCCCAAACGGGACAGAAGAAAACAGTCCAACGACCCTTCTTTACGGTCAATTTTCTTCCAGACCATGAGTGATTTCGAAAATGTGTTTGAAGGAAGTTGGGGACAACCTATAGGACAGAAAAACCCTTCTTTTACTTTTAATTAATTTATTGTATTCGTCAAATAAAATCTGTTTAAAGTTTGCTAAAAACCTGTTTTCGAAACTTAAAAAACCATCGATACCACGTCCGTCGACTTGGTCGCGTACCGGAGGCATCGAAAGCTGCGTAACGGCTTCGTGGTCGTGTGGGCTTTGACGGAATTTAAATTGGTCGTGTGTGCGCGACGAATTCGACGCGTATCCGTCAAAATCGCCCCGTATCCGTCCAATGCAAATTCAGTCATAACTTTGTGCATGCTCGTCAGATCGAGACGAAACTTGTGCCAACAGGACCGTATCATTTTTCTGGTCCTGTATGCCAAGTTTGGTCCAATTCTGAGACCGTTGACAAAATCATCATTTTGCGGGCCCCACGGTTCCACTCAATGGGCGATTTTGTGCACGGCCTGCCGGAATCCAACTCTGGACATACGGTTGGGTTCGTATCGGAAAACTGGATCCGTAAACATGTAGTATGATGACTTTAGAGACCGTTGACTTTGGCACGTTTTTCGGTGCAAAGCGGGTCCAACGGCGAATATCGTTTTTGCCCGAAATTACCGTTTTACCCCTGTGTCCAGAATTGGACTTAAGGACAGGCAATCCTAGCTAATTTGACTATTCTAAGAATGTTGATACTATTTATTTTAGCATCCGGAGACTTCTACATGTGTTGATTGTTTGTGGCTCATTGTGTGGTACAGTATTGGTTTCTCCAGCTAAGGACCTCAGGCAAGTGCACTTTCTGATTGCTTTCCGATTCATAGTAGTTTTCTCATTTCATGTCTATACATATATCTTGCTGCTTGTTGACACGCTCGTCACACGGAGTTGTCGGGAGGGGAAATATCTTAGTAAACATGTGGACTACCCAGAAATATCCTCCGTGTCTTTCGTGAATGCTAGCCGCTGCGCACGACACGTGCAGTGTGCCTTATTTACCCCCTAGCCGTCCACATGTCGAAACAGATATTTCACACCACTTAGATAGATGTCTTTTATTAGCTTTTCCTTGTTTATTTCTCTATCGTGCTACGACATTAGTTTATCTTACAATTTTCATTTCTCATATGCTATTTTCATGTCTTGATAATTCTATTGTGTTTTGCACTGCCGTCGGTTTGTGTGCTTGTTCCAATCCTGACTGGATAACCAACATTTTTCAGGTTTAGCCGCGATCACTGTTAGCATTGGGGAAGACTTGGGTATGCTGAAGACAACCTAGAAATAGATAGCAATGTATCATTTTCATTAATTATAAAACTTGTATTTTTCCTTTAATATTAAATGTTGTAATAAATATAGAATTGTGAATGAGCATCAATTGTTATTTCTTGAGCATTTATTCTTGCGGGCTTGACAGCGTTCTACCGCCGACTCTGCGGCGTAGGCTGGCTTGGACACGTCTCGTATCCGAAAACCGGGTGCGGGTCGTGACAAACTTAGCGGTTATAGTGGGTTGTGTTGTGGATACAACACAGTAGGCATTGGGCGGGGAGGACAATTCCTTAACGTATGGGCTTCGATGCACTTTCCCTTTTGTAACCCGTGAGCTCCGCCAGAGACGCGGGTCAGCTTACCCATGATTACTGACGACCACTGACGATTCTGCGGAACGTCATGCTCTTACTGCTGGGGCCTCTGGTGCCCAAAAGGGGACTATGCCGATCCTATTTAGCCAGGACCCATGCGTAGGAAGGATTGTTCTTAACAACATTTCACTTAGAATGGTAGACTACCCTATCCGTTAGGTACGAGTACTTTTGGTTTGGGTACTTGTATCTGACCGTGACTTGGAACAATAACTTGTCGCGGATTAGTTTGTCATATCTTGTCCTTGTTTGGTTGTAGGTGTGACTTACTACTTCGATGAGAAGGTATTGAACCTTGTTGGGGTCCGGATACCATATCGGATTCTTAGCATGGGAAGATACGTCGCCGTGAATTAGTTTACCATCTCCTGTCCTTGTTTGGTTGGGGGGATGGTACGCTCGTTCAGTAGATGCGTATTGGACTATGTTATAAATTCGATTGACTTATTTATTGAGCAATATTTATTCAGTTTATATGGCATGCTATTATGTGTCTTGTTACGTCCCTCTGAGGACCTAGTTGTCTTGCCAGGTGTGTGCTATTGTCTTTCGCAGGTGCTTTAGCTCTAGCCGTGTTCATTGCTATTTCTCGAGGATGATGCACTTGGATCGTCTTCGCTTCGCTCGCCAAATTCACATCTTTACTCATGTACTTTTTCTTTACTTGTTGGTAGTGGATTTGTCTCCGCCCAACATATTGTATCAAGACAAATTCATAGTTGATATATGATATCTTTTATTCTTTGATTTGTGGATGAGATTAGTTAGTTATGGTTCTACTATATTTTACAGCTTATGTATTTATACGAGGCTTCCATATATTGGAGTATACTTCGTATGAATACAGCTGGCATGTCTACGTTCCTAGTCCTACGTATTTTGGGACTGGGGCGTTACATGTTTTTGTGGTGGCCCATGCAGGTCAAGATAAATTGTTTGGTTACTTTACCGTACCAAGCAAGCCTGCGTATAGGATTAGAAGTTTAGGATCTCATCCACATACTTGACCTCTTTTCTTGATTTTATCTACCGTTTGACTCATCAATTGCATCTTGCTTGCTCCATTCCATCCCTATTCTTATCTTCCCTTCGTGCTTGCTAGAGATTGACCCTACTAGTTAGTTGTCCCAAAATACTATTAGTTTAATTCTTTAAGTTGGGTAGAATACCTTATGACCTAGCAACCCCTTTGTCCTTGCGACCTATCTTAGCAAGCCTACTTAGATTCTAGAATTTAGAAAACCTTAACCCACCTAGTCAACCAAGCCTTGGTCAATAAAACCGTAGAATGATAGTATAGGAATAAGCAAGACTTAGATTCTTATGCCTCTTAGACTATTCACATTTCCTTTATTTCAATCTTAATCACTCGTGCCTATGTATTTACCATTTGATTAAATGATGCTAATATAGCCTAGTTTTTGCAAGCTTATTATTTATCAAAGTTTGTTCATGACAATATGCTATTGAGTACTCACTAGCCTATTGTCTAATCAGAACCGGTGCATAATGGTCTGATCAACCAAGTGCATTTTGGTTCGCTTTTGTCTATTACTCTACGTGGATGGGAACATAATTAAACGTGGCCCTTACAATCCATCCACGACTGCCTTGACAATTCCTTTGAAATTCTTTTTGGTCGTCTTTGAATCACGTACTCGTATTCGATAAGATCGTCTTTTGAACCCCTTAATGCTTTCGCCTTCACCTACTCTAGAAGGACGAACGCGTTATACTAGGATCTCCTCTAGCCTTTCTATCGATAATGACCATTATCACTCTATGTTGCTACTCGTCCTTTCTCGGCCCTATCATGACCTTCCAATTCACTTAATATAGAAGTGAAAATCTAATTCGTTCTCTAAAATCGTGTCCTCAAGAGTCCATAACTTTAAGGCCTCTAATTTATTTTATTTTCTTGAACTCATACTAATCTTTATTGCGCGTATTCTCCTTAACCATTTATCTTCTTACGTTAATCCATGATTATCTTCGCCATGATTGAAATCACGACGCTAATGCAAGTTTTCATTAAAACGTCGTTCCCTTGTCTTGATTTGATTATGCTTCCTTATCGATACCCCCTTGTGCCTTTCACCCCCTCATAATTCTTAATTTCGAGGACGAAATTTCTTTTAAGTTGGGTAGGATGTAAAACCCCTAAATTTCTACTATATATATTTTTTTTATTTAAAATTAGTACCAATTTAAATTTTTGTATTGTACGTCGCCTAGTTGTATTATACGTCGCGCACGACCTTTTATTTCTTTTTCGAATTTGCTCGACGAGTACGAATATGTGCGAGCGTACATATTTTAGAAAAACAATTATTTTTTATTTTCTTACACTTTCAAAATATTATGTAGAATTATTATTTTTGCCATAAAAAGTCTATTGTTTATAGCAGTTATTAATAATAAAAATTCTTCGTGCAAAAATATTTATTTCATAAATATTTATTTATAATGTATTTTCGAAATTATTTAATATTAATATTTTATTATTCAAAAAGATTTATTATTTTCAAAATTAATTATTATAGTATTTTTGGAAAACATATTTTTGAAATATTGTGACAGTTTAAATTTGATTGATTCCATGGAAACATTTAAATATATTAAGCTAATATCTATATTTGGAATTTGAGAAATTGATTTGATTTAAATTAGATTTGGGTTTGAAATTGGATTTGGACTTGGATTTGATTGCTTTTAATTTAAATTAGGAACTATCTAAATTTGGGTTTTAAATAAATCCTAATCCCTATCTAATTGGGAATTCCCACATCCTATAAATATAGGCAGGTACTCCTCCATTGTTCTTCACAAGCCATAATTACTCCACAAAAATTTCCACCCAAGTGCGTGCCTCGTGTCCATGTCCAACATCTTTCCGTGTCGGCCGTGACAGCCTCGTGTTCGACCCCGGTGACATTCTTATTCCATTCTTTTTACAATTACATTATTCTCCGTGTCGGACACCCCCGACACAATCAAAGCCTAAGTCTATCCTAGCTAGCTCCGACCAATCCCCCTTCCTCCTCACCGTCCAGCCAAACTTCCGTCCACCCCATCAATTTTCTACCACCTGTCACCCCCGATGCCGTCGCCACAACCCGTGTCGCCAACACCACCACCAAGCCTACAACCATCACCCGAACTACAAACCACCAACAGAAAACTCCGGCCAGCCTCAACCCAGCCCCCTGTCCGCCAAACCCGCAACCCGACACCTGGCCTTCCCGACACCACCCCAAACCACCCAGACCCGACAAACCCAGCACACCAAATCTCCACCACCGCCGTCGGCATCTCCGTCCACCCCGTCCACCACACACGAACAACCGAGTACAACCACCACGAACACCCCCGACCACCGCGGTCCACTCCAACAGCAACCAGCAAATAAAAGAACCGAAAAGAAAATAACCACTGTCGCCATAAGAAAAATCCCAAAACTAATTACCTGACCGTCGCGGCGTACGAGCGCCTGACCGCCGCGTCAAGCCTTCCTTCGTCGCGCTGTCGAGGGAGCTTCGTGTCCACCTCCGCCGTGGTCAGCCGCGTCGAAGTCGCAGGACCACCCCTTCGCCGCGTTCCCGCCGGCTAAACCCGACTCCGCCGGACCGACCGACCCCCAGCCGAACCGCCCCGCCTCGAACCCCGTACCCGCGCTCCTCCGTACCGTGTTCGGCCTCGCCTCCAGCCGGCTGCGACCACCCTCAAACGCCCTTCCGATCATCTTCCTCCTCCACCGACCGGAGCCCCGGTCGAACTCGACCACCGACGAGCTCCGGACGTCTGCGCTACCTCCGGTAGCGCCTTCTTCCCTTCGCGCCTCCGCCGCGTTCTCCGTCGCCGAACCACCCCGGCGCCGACACCCGCTCTTCTCCTTTCCTCCACCATGTGTCGAGCCGCAGCTCCGCCCAGCGCCAAAGCCAGCCCGCCGAAACCCTCGCCGTCCGCCGCCCTCTCCCCTCTTCCTCTCCTCCGCCGGTCGATTTCTCCGCCCGTCTCCGACCGATTCCCACAGCTCCACTTCCCTTTCTCTTCTCTCTTCATATCCCTCTTCCGCTCCTCACCATCTCTCTCTCCCTGCCTCTTTCTTCTTTTTATGTTTCTTTTATTTTTATTTTTTTTGTTTTTCTTTTCTTACAGTACTGTTCTCTCAAGAGAACAGCAGCTACTCCCTTATCATTATTATTATTATTATTATTATTATTATTATTATTATTATCAGTTATCTGATTAGTGTTAATATTATTACTATTATTATCATTATATTATTTTATGATTACTGTTATTATTATTATTATTAATAAAACTATTAGTATTATTCTATTTGTTTTCAATAATGTATATGTTCCCGAAAAAAAAATATTTTGAAGCAAAAGTATAATTTTGTGTACAACTCTACGTATAATTTTCAAATTAGATTTCTTAGCCCTAAACTGATTTTCTAGACTTTCGAGATATTACCTATAAATATTTTTGGCTCATAAAAATGTTTTGTTGCAGATTTTTATTTTTGATTAATAAATTGTTCAACTTATAAATTATAAGGTGGTCTAAAATGATTTCTTTTCTAGATTTTTCAAAGTAGTTATCTAAGATATATATATTTTCTATCTAGAGTCGTATCTTTACAAACCTAGAGTTGCCTTAAAACATGTTAAATTTTTATTTAAATATATCTAAAAACTATTTTAGCTAATAAGAAAATATTTTCGGGTATTATTATTAGTTTTCTAAAAATGTATATTTCTAATTATTAAATTCCTTCGAATATCTTCCTCTTCTGCGATTAGCCCTATTCTCAAATCCCTTGCCAAATCAGTATGTACCTTATGTCCACCCTAACCAATTTGACCGTCCTGGACCCGATGGCACTGTCTGTGCCACCATCCGAGGTCACCATGCATAGTTGTTGTACCGAAGTTGCAGATCGTGCCACCTTGATTATCGCAGCACACCAGACGCTCTACCAGGCAAGACACCTTGCCATTAGCTGTTTAATTATTTTTAGCTCATATTTCATGCATGTCTATTATTTTCTTTATAAACTGTGATACATGGCATAACTGTTCTTTTATATTTCCTGCTGTGTATTATTTTTCTTACAAATTAAACCTAGATTTAAGGGACCGCCTTGTGTGTCGCATTCATTGGCCTTGACACGTTGTAAACACGAAGTTGTGTGTCGCATGTAGAACACGAAAGTACGTGCCTGGCTGGCCACCAGTACTTACAAGCCGTGCGATAGGAATAACAGCTAATAGAGGTTGCATGCTAGTTTGACTTAGCGGTTATAGTGGGTTGTGTTGTGGATACAACACAGTAGGCATTGGGCGGGGAGGACAATTCCTTAACGTATGGGCTTCGATGCACTTTTCCTTTTGTAACCCGTGAGCTCCGCCGGAGATGCGGGTCAGCTTACCCATGATTACTGATGGCCACTGACGATTCTGCGGAACGTCATGCTCTTACTGCTGGGGCCTCTGGTGCCCAAGAGGGGACTATGTCGATCCTATTTAGCCAGGGCCCATGCGTAGGAAGGATTGTTCTTAACAACATTTCACTTAGAATGGTAGGCTATCCTATCCGTTAGGTACGAGTACTTTTGGTTTGGGTACTTGTATTTGACCGTGACTTGGAACAATAACTTGTCGCGAATTAGTTTGTCACATCTTGTCCTTGTTTGGTTGTAGGTGTGACTTACTACTTCGATGAGAAGGTATTGAACCTTGTTGGGGTCCGGATACCATATCGGATTCTTAGCATGGGAAGATACGTCGCCGTGAATTAGTTTACTATCTCCTGTCCTTGTTTGGTTGAGGGGATGGTACGCTCGTTCAGTAGGTGCGTATTGGACTATGTTAAAAATTCGATTGACTTATTTATTGAGCAATATTTATTCAGTTTATATGGCATGCTATTATGTGTCTTGTTACGTCCCTCTGAGGACCTGGTTGTCTTGCCAGGTGTGTGCTATTGTCTTTCGCAGGTGCTTTAGCTCTAGCCGTGTTCATTGCTATTTCTCGAGGATGATGCACTTGGATCGTCTTCGCTTCGCTCGCCAAATTCACATCTTTACTCATGTACTTTTTCTTTACTTGTTGGTAGTGGATTTGTCTTTGTCCAACATATTGTATCAAGACAAATTCATAGTTGATATATGATATTTTTTATTCTTTGATTTGTGGATGAGATTAGTTAGTTATGGTTCTACTCCATTTTACAGCTTATGTATTTATACGAGGCTTCCATATATTGGAGTATACTTCGTATGAATACAGCTGGCATGTCTACGTTCCTAGTCCTACGTATTTTGGGACTGGGGCGTTACAGTTGTCTCCAGTCAGGAGGGAGCAAGTACGAATATGTATCTCATATTTTAAATAATAATGGAAAAGTGCAGGCTAAACAGTTGAAATAATATTTTCTAGTAGTTCTACGATTAAAAATAATGTGATTTGAATGTGTAATCGTCTATGAACGGCTTGGGTTATACAATAGCGTCCTAGTGACGCGATACGGCTTATCCCCGTGTGTAAGAGGGGTAAGCTCGCACAATCCTGCAATATAGGGGGGTATTGGCCATAAACGTTACACTATTCCCCCAATCCCTACAATCAATATCAATCAATATCTGAACCCTAGAAGAGGGTTCCGTGTAGCAGTGTGGTTTAAACAAGCAGCTAGACAATTACTAAATAAAATACAAGAAAATATAACCGTAAGTTGCCTCTGTTTAGTTGACTGGATCGGAAAAGTCGGTATCGAGGAGGATGTCAGGTTCGTCTCCGAGATCCTACAGTTGAGAACCTTGGCTTAGAACCATAATGAAACCATTCTAGGTGTGCTATTTACAATTTCTAGAAGTAGACCTTAGTCAGGTTTTAAGTTTATTAATTAATCTACCGAAAATCGTCTAACGTCGCAATCTATGTTCATTTTATTTTAATTAAATAAGTCGGTTATTGTTTAATCGGAAAAATGGGAATTACCGGTTAATTTGGCAAAACTTTGTATTTTAAAAAATATATATAAAACTACAATTTTCTTTTAGTGATAAAACATGGACTTCGTTAACTTACTAATATTTTATTCAAGTTAATTTATCGTGAAAACCTTATTAGTTTTATACAAAATAATTAGTACCCAAATTATAATTACGTGTCTAATAACGAAAACCAACTCAGAAAAGAAAGTAAAAACCTAAACTACACAATACAGGGTCACAGCGAAATAAAATAGAAAACTGGGCTAATGTCCTTTACAAATTTTACATAAATTAATTAATCATCTAGGCGAGCTCTGAGTGCCGCGAACGGTCCAAACAGTAGGCCGAAGCCCTGCACCAAAAATACTAACAGCAGTACCAGTTCTAAAAATAATTATAAATATAAATATAGTTGTAAAATGCGTCTTAGACTTGGTCCAAAAGTCATGTTGCTGGCTAGCGCCTCAACATACAGGAACCCTGTAGCGTTTGCGCTTCGCCGAGGCTCATTCGACCGATATGGTCGTCGCCTAACTGGGATACAAAACTCCAAAATCCACTTTTAAATCGACAAAACCACTTTCGAAATCCGTTTGCAAAATACCGAATTGAAAATAGGAACCCATTTTAAAATACTTTATTTTTGAAAACTTTCTTGAAAATTTGGGCAGCATCTCCTCTGTAATTGGGACAACACAATCCTGGGAATGTGCCAAAATCAACATAAACAATATCCCAAACCAGGGAAACAACCCAAACCATCCACAATAATATTCCACGCAGAAATAATATCCAACCCGAAAATACATCATAATTTTTCGTAGCCAAAACCAAAGAATACTCCCGAATTAAATTCGGAAATCCCAAAATAAAGTTCGGGAAACCGGAATCCACAAAACCGAATTATTCTGAAATGGAATTCGGAAAAAATCCGAAACTACAATCGCCTAAACTGAATCTCGTAACGGGATCGGGGACCGTATCATCATCGACACTAAGGTAGGGACACGGGATATACCTTGGGTTGCTCGGCTAGAGCTCTCAGATGATATAGGAAAAGAAAACCACGTTCCCGCGGACTCGGGAAATTCCTAACTTGCGGACAGCAGCGAAAAAATACCGGAACAGATCTGGACATCACTGTTGAACAGCGGGGCGCACGCGGGCTGAGCCGGGCACGGACATGGGCGGGGTCTGGCCGAAATCGCCGAAGAAAAATTGGCGGGCACCGGGGCTAGGGCACGGCGGGGAACGACCGAAAGGTGCGGGAGTCGCCGGCGCTGGGAGGCAGCGCGCAGGGGCTCGCGAGGTCGACGCCGGAGGGGCGCTTGCCGGGCACGGGGCGTGTCACGACCCGCACCCTAGAGTAAGGGCACGAGACGTAGGTACGTCAAGCCTACGTCGCAGTATCGGCGGTAGAACGTTGTCCTAGGTCAAACATCTAACAATACAAAGGTTCCTGTACAGTATATACACTCCGAATGGAGGTGACATAGTAAATACAGTCTCAATCACATCTAAGGTAGAGCATGATAAAAGATAGATAAAATATGAAATCCACAAAGAGGTATAGCAGATAGAAGTCTAAGTGTCTAAGATACACAATCCCAGAAAATATCTAAAAGCTCAAATACAGTAATCCATAGAATAAATACAACTCAAGACAACTGAAATAACTATCTATACAACCTCTACTGTGTCTCCTCTAGGCTAGCAGGCAACCTCCAAGCTATCTGTAAAATTTATCAACATGTCCAGTCAGGACATGAGCGAGCACAGTACATCTCAACAAATCATAGCAGGTTAGAAAATATAATCATGCAGTAAAGTAAGATACATGATCTGAAAGAAAGTACAGAATGTAAACAGAGAGAGAACTGTAATCGAAATATCTACTATAAGTAGAGAACTAACAGTGGCTAATGAGTCAGAGTACAATATAGACATGTGAATGGCATGGGATGATTCTGATGCTACACTACGGAATGATTTTGATGCTACACTACTTGGATATTATTCACATGTCTACTTCTACTCCCCCATACCCCCAATCAATACACAAGAATCCAGCCAGGTTATGTTATGATTCATGTAACGGCCCCCGAAGGATGGTACATGATAGTCCCATAAATGGAAATTCTAGGAAAGCCCATAAATGGGGGATTCAAGGAAGACTCTGTGATCATGAGAGTACATGTCACAAGTGATTCAATGAGCCATAAAGCATAGTGATACACAATGTAAGTGAAACGCACAGAACATGTAGTATCCTATGCTCCCTGAGGGGATAACATCTCAAGAAAGGATCCATATAGTACTAATCCGTGTGACCAACGTGACAGCATCAAGTAAAGTAATTTAAAGCAGGAGAATAATTTTAACAGGATATGAAATGATCAGAGAATGTACTCGCCTGTATCCTGAGTATCTGAAGAATATCTACTGTCCGAGGAGTGGTGTCTGTCTCCTATAGAACAGTACAAGTCACTATAAGTCTAAAATGATAATAAGATGCAATTCATTGTATTATGTATGAATCTAGGTCAATCTAGACCAAAGTCAACTCTTGGTTAACTCTGGTCAACCCTAGAAGTCAAACTAGGTCAACTAAGTCAAACCTAAGTCAAACAAGTCTCACTAGGCCTAACCAAGCCTAGGCTAGCAAACACACACACCATCACAAGTCATAGAGAACACATATTACATATATATACATGCTTACAATATATTCATATATTATCCAACATTGCATTTATGACTTGCATATATATACCACTCATTAACTTACTCTATCACATGCATTGTACACTACATTATATTTCATTTCATTGTCTACCTACATGCATTCCTACATACTAGCATATATATATACATGGCCTATATTTCATGATCTCATGCTTGCCCACACATATATATAGACATGGGTTAAAAATCAATTAGATACATTATATATATACATTCATACTCATGATGTCTACTAACATATTAGTATCTACTTGTGGCTATATGATACTATACCTATTCCCTAGACTAAAGTACTTACATGTATAGCCTATTACCCATGTTACATCTATATTCAAGAATCAAGTACTCAAGCTACAAGCCTTATCCCCCATATTAATACCCCACTTGAACTCCTGAAGCCAAGTCTCACTCCACCTGTAACCCTATACCTAATATACTCTATTATCCACAAAAAATTCCATATCAATATAGTGATAGGAGGAACTCCCCATACTTTCAATTCCTTATTCACTCCTCTATTATTACAGTTCAGTCCTAACTGAACCTACTTCCTTCTCAATTTTTCCCAGGTAACATATGCTAAGATCCCTACCATTCAGTCTAAAGCCAACCCTTATCTATCTAACACACACACACAAACACATTCTCTCTCTAACCCATTCAAGCTCTCCCTCTCTCTGTCTGCCCTGCTGCCAACTCCTGTACTAATACCCTACTGCCATCATAATGCCCACAGTCTAACACCCCTTACCTTCATAGCTGAATAATCATCTATACCAGTCAAGACTGATTTAAATATCAGTTAAACAACTGATATGCAACCTCAGTCCCTATCTGGACATAGAGCCCCAATAATCCCTCTCTTCATTGTCCTGCCTCATCTCCTGTATCAGCCCAGAGGCTGATAGCTGCACCCTACTCTCTCTAATACCTGATACACTCGACCAAGTGATCCAAAACTGAAACATGTACAATCAGTCCAACTGGTACCTTAAAATTTCTGACCACTAACCCCCAAAACACTCGACCACATGGTTTACTCCCACCCTCACAATCAAACCAAAATTGATACTATTATCTAACCAATGCCAAATGCCATGTATGAAATACATTCGAAACCTAACATAACATATCGTAAAATCTGATACATCTAACATATATCAAAACTCAAGAAATTCAATCTCAATTAAAACTCAAAACTGGAAAATATAAGAAACAGTGTGTGCAGTGAAGAGTGTCATAGTGTGTTAAAGTATCAGGACATGGTGAAGTGTCAATGCAGTGTCAATATATCAGAATATGGTATGTCCAGACAAGGATATTTGCAGATGGTGTCCGGCATGTGGTGTGCAGTGATGTGAAGAGTGAATGTGCGGATGAGTGTCCATGAATCCAGAGTATCAGGATATGGTGCAGCTATGTGTTCGAGTGTGTCCCAAAGTGAAATAAGTGAAGTGTCAACTAAAGTGATAAGTATGTGTCCAATTGGTGTCAATACATGGTGTCCCAATGTCCAAGAAACTGGACACATTCGTGTCTAAACACAACACAACACAGACACAAGAACTGTGCACTCGACAGCGTCATGCACGCGTACACGTGTGTCCAGTACACGACACAGGCCACGTGGTGACACGTGGCCGTGCACACGTGTACGCCTAGACTAGGGGGACGTGTCCAAGTGCCTGTCCCATGTCCACGTGTCGATATGAGACCGTATCAGTGGATCAAAATTCGCGTGTGTGTGTGTCAGGAATTTCAGTATGAGTGAGATTTCTCACTAACCACTCAACGAAACCCGACCAAATTTTGTGAGTGTCGTGTCAGACACTAGGCTCACGTGTCCACAAAAAATTAGGCATTGAGAGGCCGTGTCGTGTCCTGTGTCGAGCCCGAGCAGCAGGGCAGCGTACCGGAGCCGCGTGCGTACGTGTGTGTCTAAATTTGGACACGAAACGTGTCCAAAAATGTGCTCAGTAGGACACAAATTTAAAGAACACACATAGGACTACAAATCCATGAAATTAGTTTTTGAAATTACAATATTTTAATCTATTCAAGCAATTCATCAAACACTTAGCAATACACATAGACACGTGTCCGATATGGACACCAAACGGATACGAAATTGACCCAAACTTCAGGGACAGCTAGGGGACTCCTAGATCTAGCCTTAAATGCAAAGAAAACAAAATATTAATACCATTTCTGGATTTTTACCTATAGATGCAAAAAGCATGAAAAAGCTCCAAATGGGGGATTCTCCCTTGCTAGCCAAATGCTCCCAAATTGTCCCAAAGCTGGGATTAAACCCCACAATCAGAAAATAGGAGAGTATTAGGTTCTAATGCAAAAAAATAGAGTTAAAAAGGATTTAATATGAGAAATCTATGGATTGGGGAAGAATGGACAAACCTTTCTTTTCCTATGTGTTGAAATAAAATAAAAGAGGCAAGAACTAATGAATAAGTGTTTATATAGGGTGGGGATCCCTATGTGGCTGGTCACTTAGGGTTTGGTTAGGGTTAGGGCTTCTAGTTATGGGCCATGGGCCAAGACACAAGTCATTAAGTCCTTAAATCACAAGTCATTTCATTAAACCATAAACCATGCAATAATTTCACTTAAACTAATCCTCCTAATCCAAAATTAGTTTCTAATGACTAAAAGTAGGTTAACCTAAGTTAGACTAGGGTCACCATGGCTAGGGTTAGCTTTTAGACTAGTCTACAAGTCTCTATAAGTCAAAGCCCAAACTAGGAATCACCAATTCAATAAATCATCAAATAATTCAATTAAGTCAAAATGACCAAATTAACCCTATACTAAATCATCCTAATGATATGGTTAGGCTCTAGGTCATACAGTCTCTAGGGTTTCACTGGCAGCACATCAAAATCACAAGTCATGACTTAAAGCAGTTTTTAAATAGTTTAAAAAATTATTAAAAATCACCAAAATCATAATGTGTAATAATTATCAATAATTAATAATTATAATTATAAAATTTTAAAATTACCCTCATCTGGAAAACTGGGTGTTACAGGGCGGCCAGGGTCGGGCGCACGGGCGGGAGACACGGCCGGCCGGCTGGACGCGGCCTAGGGGCACGAGCGGAAGGGCGACGCCGGGCTGGACAGGCCGGCGGAGGCGGTGCTGGGGTCGAGGGCGGCCGACGTGGGCGGCCGGAGGAAGCCGTGGGCGAGCGGGAGAGGCTCGGGCGCCGGGTGGAGCTCTGGAGGGGCTAGGAAAAAGAGAGTGAGGGGTTGTGAGAAGAATTTGTAAAGAATGAGAAATAAAGGGAGATGTTGGTTCGTGAGTAGTGGTGGTGGAGGAGTGTTATTATAAGGAGGAGAAAAAAAATGTGTGGAGGAGAGTGAGAATGAGGGAGTAGTTAGAGGAGAATAGGTAGGGGTGGCCTGGTCGTGGGTGACCAGGCCAAACGTGGGTTTATCTTTTTTATTTTATTTTATTTTTTAATAATTAATAATAGATATATAATCAGAATTTAAAGAAATAAAAAGAATGGGTTTGGAACGGGATTGGGTTTCGGGAAATCGGGTTCGAACTCGGGTCAGACTCCGATCACGGGATCGAGGCAGGGCCACGATCAAAAATCAACGATTATTTTAAAAATATCTTTTCCTAATTCCGACTAATAAATAATAATAATAATAAATATAATAATTAAACAAAAAATTATGCTGCAATCCAATAATTTATAAATTCTAAAATTCTGGGTTTCACAATCTTCCCTCCTTAGAAAATTTCGTCATCGAAATTAAAGGCAGGGTTAGGGGTTACCTCAATTCTCAAACAGATACGGATATTGCTCCCGCATCTTGTCTTCTCGCTCCCAGGTAGACTCGCCTGGTGAGTTGTGCCGCCACATAACTCTGACTATTGGCATCACAGAATTCTTGGTTCTCTTCTCTCCTCTGTCCAATATTGCCACTGGCTTCTCTGGTATTGTGAGACTGGGTCCAATTTTCAGCTCCGAATGGTCCAAGATGTGGCTCGGGTCCGAGATGTAGCGTCTTAGCCGCGAAACGTGGAAGACGTTGTGGACGCCTTCGAGACTTGGGGTAGAGCCACCCGATAAGCCACTTCTCCAATCCTGTTAAGTACTTCAAAAGGACCAATATACCTGGGGCTTAGCTTTCCTGCTCTGCCGAAACAGATGGTTTCTCTGGTAGGGGAGATCTTCACGAACACACTATCACCTTCTTCAAACTCCAACGGTCGTCAGGTGCTATCTACCCAATGCTTCTGTCTGTCCTGGGCAATCCTGAGCTTGTCTCTGATCATCTTTACCTTCTCTGCTGCATCGGTCACCATCTCAGGTCCAAGCAATATCCTTTCTCCTACGTCGTCCCAAGCAAGTGGAGTGCGGCAACGACATCCATAGAGTGCCTCGAACGGTGTTATACCGATGCTAGCTTGGTAGCTGTTGTTGTAGGAGAACTCTACCAAGTGCAAATAGTCTTCCCAAGACCCTCCAAATTCCAAGACGCAGGATCTCAGCATGTCTTCCAGCGTCTGGATTGTTCTCTCTGATTGTCCGTCAGTCTGGGGATGGTAGGCGGTGCTGAACTTCAATTGCGTTCCCAAACTATCATGCAAGCTCTTCCAGAAGTGAGAGGTGAACCTGGCATCCCTGTCAGACACAATACTTACCGAAACTCCATGAATCCGGTAGATGTGCCGCATATACAGTGCCACCAACTTCTCGATGGATAGACCCACCTTAAAAGGAATAAAGTGGGCTGACTTCGTCAGTCGGTCCACGATAACCCAAATGGCATCCTTCCCTCCTTGGGATCGAGGCAGTCCTGACAAAAAGTCCATCGTTATGGGCTCCCATTTCCACTCCGGGATGTCTAGCGACTGCAACAGTCCTGCTGGTCTCTGTCTGCTAGATTTTACTTGTTGACAAATTAAACTTCTAGCTATATACCTGGATACGTCCTTCTTTATTCCATACCACCACACTATATAGTACGCATATCTCGATACATTTTGTTGGCTCCTAGATGTATGGTGTCACGACCCGTACCCTGATTAGGGGCACGAGAAGTGGGTACGTCCAGCCTATGCCGCAGCATCGGCGGTAGAACGCTGTCTAGGTCATCTGCAATACTACAACTAAACAGATAAAGGTACCTGTACAGTATATACACTCCGAATGGAGGTGACATAGCAATACAGTCTCAATCACAAATGTAAAACTAAGGTAGATAGCATGGAAAGGAAATATGATAGATGAAGCAAGAAATAAGTTCGAGATCTACACAAGTCCAAAACTAAACGTAACATCACAGAATAATATATAATACTACATTCTAAAATCCAAAGCTGGATCACAGTCCAGTCAAGCCTAACAAGTGCTAACTACTCAGGGAGTATAAAATCTAGTGGCCAATCTATCAGGCCACTGCCCTGGCCTGAGTCTCCATCTGTCTCAGAAACATCTGTAAAATTTATCAACGGTATCCTGTCAGGAAAATGAGCAAGTACAACCACCAACAGCAGTTTCATGTGAATTGATAAATACTATAAGAGACAGTATAATGAAATACAAGACAAAGATATAGGCGACTTGGGAACCATTCGAAAGCCGAGTTACAACCCTTAAACCAAACAAGGACCGGGGTTGTAACCTTTCTTTCAAACATGACTTAGTCTCAAATCATAGTACAGTATAAGGCAGGTAGAGCATGTGAGTAAATGAAATCATAGCATGGTAAGAAGTACAGAAAATAAAACTGAACTAAAATATAAGATATGACAATAAATATAAAATGTGATTTGAATTATTAGAGCGAAATGTGATCGGCTAGGGAGTCATAGTAGGGTTATCCACTTGGCCCGACAATCACAGGAAAATCTTTGGAAAGGGTCATGCCGGCCAACCTGGATAACCCGGCAAGGGGTGTCTGCTACACCCTACGTGAGGTGAGGGTGGCGCTAGCAAAATAAGGACATGGGGCTTTGATCACATAACCCTTAATAATTCTCCCATCCCCGAATAGTATACAGATCCGAATATAGCACGTCATGACGCGGGATTCCCTAAGAGGGGAGCAAGTCCTCTTCAGGAATCGGTGTCAATACAAGTACAAGAATCAAGACCAAGCAAGTACCAGTATCCCAAGAAATCCAGGAATGACATCTCATGACAGGAATCCGACAATACTAGTCCGTGAACTATCGTGTCGAGAATCAAGTAAGACACTACAACTGAATCGGATATAGTAGATATCAAGACAATAAAAACTATCAGTGAATGTACTCGCCTGCTGTCCTGAGCTATAGGATATATCAATTCTCAGAGCGGTATCAGAAGACCTAAATATGAAATACTGCATGTTAATTTAGGTTTAAACAAGTTTAAGAATGATTCACAATGAATGATATGCAAATCTAGGTCAAACTAGGTCTCACTGAGTCACACTAAGTCCTGTCAAGTCAAATCTAGGTCAAATCAAGTTATATCAAGTCAATCTAAGCCAGACCAAGTCAGCCCTAGGTCATACCAGTCATCACAGGTCAAAACAAGTCGAAGAAAGTCAAACGGGGTCAAGAGTTGGCCTACAGTTGACTTTTGGTCAACTGGTCAATCCTGGTCAACTCTGGTCAACTCTAAGTCAACCCTATGTCAAACTGGTCAAATGTTGACCAACAGTTGACTTTTGGTCAACTGGTCAACTCTAGTTTGGATTTGGTCAAATCTAGACAAAGTGTTGACTCACGGTTGACTTTTGGGTAAAAAGTCAACTCTGGGTCAACCGAGCCAAAGTCGGCTCAAATATGATATTTGTAGGGTGTACCCAACATGCCATCCAAGTTTTAAGTCAATTCGACTACCCGAACTCCGTATCTCGAAATTACCCGATTACCCCTTAACATTTACCCTTAAACTGCTCTAACTTGACGCCAAGTGGGCTTCCCTTAGGAATTCCACTCCGTGCTTCCTAGGATAGTAGGGTACTAGCCTATAAAACCATTACCTACCAAGTTTTCTAGGGTAAGTGGACATCCAGTCCATCTTACGGTCCGAATCGCCCGTTTACCCGTTATCTTGAACATTTTAAGATACGGGATGGTGCGGTGCGATACCGTCTCCCCAAGCCCACACGCAACCCCGATTCCAACTCCGAAGCCTACCCAAAAAATCTAAATCACATTATCTAACTCCCCTCCAAGTTTCGACGCGTTCCGAATTACGGAACTCAATTTCACCCCTTAACCAAAATCCTACTTAACCCTTAACTCACTCACTCAACTCTCTTCAACCTATACTTTTCACCCTCTCTTGGGACAAGTTTTGGGGGTTATTCTAGTAGGTTTATTAGGGTTATATAGAGCTAATAATAGGGTATATATATTTATATATATAGGTATATAGTGGGGTATATACGGGGTCGAATAGGGGGTAAAACGGGGGGTTAAAAGCCAAATGTTGCTGCTACTGTTGCCTGCTACTGCTGCTGTTCTTGCTGCAGCTACTGCTGCTGTTTGCTGCTGTTAGGTGGGGGGGGGGGGAACAGCAGCCCCATCCCCCCCTTGGTGCCTTGGTTGCTCCTACTCTCTTCCTCTTATTCCTTCTCTAATTTCCTCTCAATTCTCCTCTAATCCTCTCTCAATCCTCCTCTAATCCTCTCTCAATCTCTCTAATATATATACCACTCTCACACAACTAATTCCCATTCCCTTTCCCTCTCTACACACACGAAATACACACACCTATATATGTATGACCACACACACATATATATATTTCTATACATATCTATATAAAAGTATATATATATATATATATATATATATATATATATATATATATATAGACACACTCACACACACACATATATATATATATATATATATATATATATATATATATATATATATATATATATATATATATATATATATATATATATATATGGACACTCACACACACACATGGACACACTCTCACCCACACATGGACACACTCTCACATGGACACACACACTCCCACACATACAAATCTACATACACACATACATATCTATATCTATATCTATATTTTTTTTCTACATACACACACACACACACACACACACACACACACACACATATATATATATATATATATATATATATATATATATATATATATATATATATATATATATATATATATATATATATATATATATATATAGACACACAAATACACATGTATATATATATATGTATATATATATATATATATATATATATATATATATATATATATATATATATATATATATATATATATATATATATATATATATATTTGTTCTTTTAAGAGTGGTATATATATATATATATATATATATATATATATATATATATATATATATATATATATATATATATATATATATATATATATATATATATATATATATATATATATATATATATATATATAGACACACAAATACACACACACACAAATATATATATATATATATATATATATATATATATATATATATATATATATATATATATATATATATATATATATATATATATATATATATATATATACACCACTCTTAAAAGAATAAAACCATAATTAATCCTTAAACTAGAATTTAGGGGAACCTAACAAATCTAGGGTCAACTTGTAGAGAATGGTCTTCCCTATAATTAATGTGAAAGAATAAATGAAGATGAGAAATAAATGAGGGATTAGAGAGTTTACCTAAAGTGGATTTGATGGAGAAGAAGAAGCTTGAAGGAAAGAAATGAAGAGAGAGGAAGGAAACTTAGTGGTGAAGAAATGAGAGGTGGAGGGGTGCCCTTTATGGCCAGCCATGGAGGGATAGGGTAGGGGCACTTGAAATTACAAGTTTGCCCCTCCCTTGCTTCTAGGCTAAGTTAAGTCCCAAAACTGGTTTTGGAAGTTGCTAAAAATAAATAAAAATCGTAATTAAACTTAATTACTCATGGGGGACTAGTCCAAACTCCTAAACCTAAAAGTTTAGTGTGGTGGGCCATGGTTAAATAACAGGCTAATTGCGACTCAAGTCAAAATTCACCGGGGTCCCGAATTAACTCGGAATGCGATGAAATTCGAACCCGACTCCTAATATATTTAAATAATAATATTCATGAAATAAAATTCCCAAGAATATTATAAAATGAAAAATTACCATTTTACCCCTAACTGGGAAAAGTGAGGGTGACATATGGAATACTGCGACTGGTGTGCTTCTTGCATCAGCTCGTTCCTTAGTTCGCCAGTTGGTATGCACAACCTCGTACCATGCTTCAGTGCTCCGTCGCTGGCGATTGAGAATCCTTCAAGTGTTCCTGCCAGCACTTGATCTCTGAGTTTGCAAAGCGTCTCGTCTTGGAATTGTGCCTCATTGACTCTGTCCATTAGACTTGAACGCACTTGCAATTGCATCATTGTTGAATCAGTTCCTGGCATAATGGCTTCTCTTTCCAGTTTCTTTATGTCTTCTTCGGGCAGTACAATCTCTAGTCCAAGCTTTTTCATATCCTCCAGCAAATGATGCTCCTTGGTCAAGAATATTGCCATCGGGTATCGACTAAGTGCATCTGCAACAACATTAGCCTTACCCGGATGATACTGCAGGTTGATGTCGAAATCTTTCATCATCTCTAGCCATCGTCTCTGTCGCATGTTCAGCTCCTTCTGAGTAAAAACATATTTAAGACTTTTGTGGTCTGTAAATATTTCCACTATCTCTCCATAAAGGTAGTGCTTCCACAGCTTAAATGCAAATATCACCGCTGCAAGCTCCAAATCATGCGTGGGATAGTTCTTCTTATGAGTCCATAATTGCCTAGATGCGTAAGCAATTACTTTTCTGTGTTATTGAAGAACGCAGCCCAATCCCTTACCGGAAGCATCACTATAAATTGAGAAACCGCCGGTACCTGAGGGTAGCGCAAGTATCGGTGCTGTTGTAAGCCTCTTCTTCAGTTCCTCAAAAGCTGACTGGCAAGCTTCCGACCAAAAAAATTCTTCATTCTTTCTGGTGAGCTTCGTCATCGGCTCAGCAATCCTGAAGAAATCCTTCACAAATTTCTGGTAGTAGCCAGCTAAACCCAAGAAACTTCTGATTTCTGCAACTTAACTTGGTGCAGTCCACTTCTCAATAGCAGCTATCTTCATTAGATCCACCAAAATTCCTTCTCCTGTGACAACATGGCCAAGAAAATCCACTTTGTCTAAGAAGAATTCGTATTTAGATAGCTTACCATAGAGCTTCTCCTTCCTTAAAGTTCCTAGAACTTTGTTTAGGTGCTCTTCATTCTCTTCTTCAGTCTTCGAGTAGATCAGAATGTCATCGATGAAGACAACAACAAACTGATCCAGATATTCATGGAAGACTTTGTTCATAAGGTTCATGAATACTGCAGGGACATTCGTCAGTCCAAACGGCATGACCAAAAATTCATACTGTCCATATTTGGTGTTGAACGCCGTCTTTGGAATATCCTCCTTCCTGACCTTGATTTGATGGTAGCCAGACCTGAGATCTATCTTCGAAAATATCTTAGCTCCACTCAGTTGATCAAACAGGTCATTGATCTGGGGCAGAGGGTACTTTTTCTTGATGGTGATGTTATTCAGCACCCGGTAATCAATGTGCATCCGCACGGTTCCATCCTTCTTGGGCACGAACAAAACTGGTGCTCCCCAGGGTGAAGCCCCATCTCTGATAAATTCTTGTGCCTTCAGTTCGTCAATCTGGTCCTTCATCTCCTTAGCCTCCTTAGGGTTGACTTTGTAGCATCCCCGAGAAATAGGGGAAGAGCCGGGTACTAGGTCGATGGTGAATTCCACACCTCGATCTGGCGGCAATCCTAGAAGACTATCTGGAAAGACGTCCATGAATTCTGCTATGATAGGACGAGGAGGCTCGGGTTCTTCGGTGATAGAGGAGTAGGTAACACTCTTCATGTCTTCCGGAGCTTGAGAGATTTCAAACTCCGGTTCTCCTGGTGGTCTGAAGATTACACATCCTCTGTGATAATCTATCAGCGCATGCTGCTCACTTAACCAGTCCATCCCTAGGACTATATCATAGTTGGGCAAGGGCATCACAAGTAAGGGTGTTAAGAATTTGTGGCCTGAGATAGTTATGGGACAGTTACAAGCCTCGGTGATGGATATGGGTCCACCACCGATCATAACTCTACTAATCATCTTGCTAAGTCCCATATCCAGGTGGTGTGTAGAAATAAACTTTGATGATATAAAACTGTGTGATGTACCCGAATCAAATAATGCTAGAGCAGGATGTGAAAACACATAAATAGAACCTGTGATGACATCAGTGGTGGGTTCCTGCTCTGGTTCTTGCTCGTCTGCTGTTAGGGCAAAAGCTCACCCAGTTTTCTGCTGATGTTGCCCGAACCGTTGTTACTGAGTGGGTAAAGGAGCTCTTTGCTGAGTTGCTCCGGTCCGGTTGAATGCTGTAGGGCAGCCCTCACTTGGTTGGTGGCAGACCCACAAACTAGGCAGTGTCCCAGTTTCTTTCTGCAGATGTTCGCCTGGTGTCCTGGCCTCTTGCAGTAGTCGCAGACACGAATCTGCTTCTGATGCATTCTGTCACTGGTTCTTGCCTGATGTTGCTGCTGTTGGTGGTACGAAGACCTATTTTTGTTGTTGTTGTTGGGCCTCTTCTGGTTACCCTGGAAGTTGCTAGTTCCAGGATACTCCCTTTTTGAGCGAGAAGGCTAGCTCTTCTCCACGTCCTGAGCTCGTATTAGAATCTTTTTGTATGTCTTGGCGCCGCCTGCGATCACAGGGGTGCGAATTTCTTTCCTTAGTCTATACCTGAATCTTTTAGCATGATCCTTGGGGTCAGCAACCAAGTTCTTGGCAAAGCGGCTAAGTCGGTCGAACTCTGCCGCATACTCTCCAACCGTCATATTTCCTTGCATCAGATCCTAGAACTGTCTTTCCATCTCCCGTAACTCTGATGTTGGGAAGAACTTCCTGCGGAACAGCCTCTTGAAGGTGTCCCAGTCAAGCTGCTTGTCCTGGAGTCAGGATTCATTTCGGTACCTGGTGCTTGCCATATCTTGCAGCTGGAGTCCTACTACTTCGATCTTGAGGTCCTCTAGGAGTCGAGCGACGCTCAAGAGACGCTCCATGCTGTCGAGCCATTCGTCAGCGTAGATGATTCCCTCGGTTCCTTTGAAAGGTCGAGGGCCCTGCTTCTTGAAACTCTCTATATCTCCAACCTTCACATAATAATATTTTTTATCAAATTGAATGGCCTTAATGATACATAAATTAACCCTTAGATTTATGTTTACCTTAGCATGCCTTAGATCCGATTGAGCTGTTCCTTCTCTCTCGAGGGCAGCCATAGCCATGTTGTGGGCATTCTCCATGCCTTCTCTCATGATGGCGGTCTGCTCGTGATGGGCTTCAGCTTGGGCTGTGGTTTATTCACGATGAGCTTCTGCTTGAGCTCTCTAGGCATCCAGTACTCCTCGTAGCAGGCCCACGAGCTCGGTGGGGTCCATCGGTACTGGTGGGGCAGCTGGTACGGGCACTACCGTAGGGGACTGCGGCTCAGTACGGGGAAGTACCGATTCTGCCGTTTGCGCTGTAGTAGCGTAAACGGGACGGGGTGCTGGTGCAGCATGGGGACGGTCAGTCAGCTGCAAGAGAGGAGGGTCCCGACGTGCTTGAGGAGGTGGGGTGTGATTGGTAGATGACACCTCATCTTCAGCAGGACCGGAACAGGTGGTCTTTCCTTTGGCCATACTCTGGAAGGTTTAGGACGCAAACATAAGCAAGGTATCCTACCAGTCTATAATCAAACAAAAATATTTATATATATAATTCGGACCTATGTTGTAACAAATCAATGTCCTAGTGTTCTAATTGTTTCTAGGTATGTTTTCCTAAGTTGTTGTTTTACACCTGCATGGGCCACCACTAAAAACATGTCACGACCCGATCCTAAATTATTGGGTCGAACCGGATCATACCCAGCCTGCACCGTTGTGAGACGGCGATAGTAAGCTATTATATATGCAGGTATTCACAACAACATCTATACATTTGTCACAACTCAATATACGAAATTTTTTAAAAACTTTTATTCAACATTGAAAAATACAATTGGAATGAAAGAACTGAGAATAAAGTGCTGAATTCAAATTAACAAAATTCCAAAACAATAAAACTAGAAACTGGAAATGACTAGCTAAGCGGTTGGCTCGTCGGCCTCAGGTCTCGCGTCCTCCAAGGGGGACTCCGGCAACACCACAGGGTACAAAACCGGGTCATAGTAGCTATTGTACAATAGCTCAGCATCCTCAAAGTCACCTAAAAATGTTGTCTCCTGTCACTACCACATTTCTAGCTTGAGGATATTTTGGTCATTTTTAAAATTTTGGAAATTATTTGGATTATTTATTATTAATTATAATTATTAAAATTTTAAGTGATTTTTAGTATAATTGATTTGGTGCTATTATTGACTTTGACTCAGGGTGACTTAGGAGACTGTCCTAGAAGCTAACCTAGGTCATGGCTACTTAGTTAGAGTGTGTAACCCTAGCTTGACCTAAGTTAGTGATATCCAACTCATTAGAATTTATTTGGAGAAAATATGAATTTATTTGGCTAGAGAATGGCTTGTGATTTCACAAGTCATGATTTATGACTTAAGCCCATAGAGGCCCAAAACCCAACACCATGTAAACCCTAACCCTAGCCCAACACCCCTTGGCCGGCCACACCTAGCCTAGGAATTCCCCCTATAAGTAATCTCTTCCATTAGGTTAGCCTCCTTTAGAAAGTTCACAAGTTGGAAAGAGAGGTATGCTCTATCTTTAGAAATTCATAGAAAATCCAATTTAATTCCTTTTCCATCCAAACTAACTGTAATAGGTTCTAAATTCCTTCTACATACTGTTTGTGTTGAGAAATTTCAGAGTGTGGACAATTTGAAAGAGTTTTGGTAGCTTGAGGATCCACTCATATTGGGGCTTTTTGAGCCATTGCAAACCCTAGGTAAATTTCGAATCCCTTCCATAAATTGCTGTTATTATTGCATATTTAGGAAACCCTAGGTCTACCCTAACCGTAGGTAAAGCTATCCCTAGGTTTCGTGTCCAATACGTGTCCGTATCGGACACGTATCAGTGGATACGTGTAGGCGTTCGATGAAATACCACAGTGGGCATTTCATCACTGTTTTAGGAATTTGTTTGAATAGGAAATTAGTTTTTAACCTCGCTTATGGGATTCCGGTGTCCTGAGATTTTTTTAGTGTCGTGTCGGGTCGCGGTGGACACGGGAACACGCGGGGTGCCACGCGCGCGCGAGGAGTGTTGCTTCCCCTGCTGCTCGGGGTGCCACACGCCACGTGGACACGAGATTTTTGACACACGCGATGGGGCATTGACTGACACCACGTGTGTCAAGTTTTAGGGCCTTTTGTGTCGTGTCGGACACGTACGAAGCCGAACACTGGTTTTACACTGTATCGGCTGCAGTCGGTTTTTGACACTGATACGTGTGTCGTAGCATACACACGCGCGTCGTGGACACGTATCAGGGTGTCCCCGACCTAGCCCTAGTCCTCCTCGATACTGGGACATGATCACGAGATCTGTGTCGCTTTGTGTCAAGTGCACGAGCACTGGAAACACGTGCATGATACTGCTTTGCACTGCACTGTGCGTACACAGTTTTGTCTTTGTTTCACTATTTAAATTCAGTTTTTAATGTTTTAATTCATGTTTTTAATATCTAATTAGATCCTAAACATGATTTATGATCTATGTTAATTGAGTTTACCTATTAGTTTAGGTTTTGTAATGCGGAATTTGGATTTGGACTTGTATTCGACTGATACTCTATTTCAGATTTCCTAAAACTGTTGAACCCATTTCAATCCTATTTAATTTGATTTCAAATTGTTGTCTCAGTTTTTTAACGATCTCTGTTAATTAGATTACTTATTTAGAATAGACTTTTGGATTTGAGAATGGGAATTGGACTTTGTGTTGGGTTTTGAAATGCAGGAAACTGAGAGTTTGTTTCCTTTTCCATTTAAACTGAATTGATTTATTTCCAGTTCTTAATACCTGAGTAGTTCCTCCCCATTACTCTAATTTGAGTTTCATGTAAACTGTAAACTGAGAATTGATATCCTGAATTGATTTTATCCTTAACTGTTGAGTTGGAATCAATGTTAGTTTTCATAAAATTGAGAAATTGGTTTCCTTTCCTTCTTGTAGAACTGAGTTTGAATGATCCCTTATTAGTTGTGTACATGGTTGAGTTCAAATGTAGGATTGCGTATTTAGTTACCTAAAAATCTGTTCACGTAAACTGTTACTCACTGTTTTGCATTGACACATGAACATAATGTATTAGCCACTGTTTCTTCTCAATACTTGAATTGATTTCCCTTCCCTCTTAACTGAAATGAATGTTTTGATTCATGTTAACTGTCATGTGGGATTGGGTATTAGATAACTGATTTGAAATTCGAATGTAAACTGTCAAATAGTTTTCCTTTTTCCTATGATTAATTCACTCCTTAAACCTGAGATTCCTTTTATTCCTACTCACTGCCATGCACTGTTTTCCTGAGTATTATACACTGTCATGTATTTTCAGTTTTCCCTCACTGATTCCTATAGTTAGCTCACTGGATTTCAGGATAATGTATACTTTACTGATTTCAGGAACACTTGAACACAGAACCCTCATGTCTCACACACACACACACACACACACACACACACACACACACACACACACACACACATGTCTATCTCATGCACCTCTTGTACTCTCATGACACACACATGAGAATGCATTGCCCTTTCTATCCCTATACCTATGTGTATATGTATATATACATGTATGTGGGATGTACATATATGTATCCTATATATATGTGAGTGTACTATATTATATTAGATACATTATTGGGATGCATGTTACTATATTATATTAATATGTGTATATATATATGTATGTGTGTTATACATATAGGTAGCCTATATGTTAATGAGGGTATTATATTTTTGATATATATATTGTCATGTGTTTATATGTGATTTGTGGGTTGGTTTTAGGCATGATATTGCCTAATAGGCTAGACTAGGACTCATGGCCTATGGGTGTGGCTGAATGCCAGTATAGAGTCTAGATTAGACTTGTATAGCCTTGTTTAGACCTAGAATAGACTTATTAGACTAATATAGATTTGTTTGACTTAGGTTTGACCTAGTTGACCTAGTTTGACTTCTAGGGTTGACCAGAGTTGACCAAGAGTTGACTTTGGTCTAGATTGACCTAGATTCATGTAGAATGCATTGACTTGCATCTTATTATCATTTCAGACTCATAGTGACTTGTACTGTTCTATAGGAGACAGACACCACTCCTCGGACAGTAGATACTCTACAGATACTCAAGATACAGGCGAGTACATTCTCTGATCATTTCATATCTTGTTTAGGATTATATTTCCTGCTTTAGATTACTTTACATGATGCTGACACGTTGGAAACACGGATTAGTACTATATGGATCTTGTTGTGCGATGTTATCCCCTTAACGGATACATCGGGTATTTCGTGTTCGTGTACTTTATCGTGAGCATCGTGTACTCTTTGTATTCGTGACATTCGTGTACGAAACGTGTGAAATCGTGTATAATCATGTATTCACATGACCTTCGTGTACAATAACATAACTTGGCTAGATCCTTGTGTATTGATTGGGACAAGGGAGTAGAATTGGTTATGTAATCAATCCAGCAGATTACTCGTGTACAAACCTCTTTAGATTACTCGTGTACAACATCGTGCCGTTTACATAACAATCTTGTGCTCTGAATCACTAGTCACTGTTAGTTCTCTATATACTGTAGCTATTTATTTACAGTCTTCCTTTTTATC
This sequence comes from Iris pallida, assembly GCA_029216955.1. NCBI lineage: Eukaryota > Viridiplantae > Streptophyta > Magnoliopsida > Asparagales > Iridaceae > Iris > Iris pallida. The sequence goes on from JANAVB010035418.1 coordinate 1,958,740, forward strand.
ATGTTTTTTCTTTCAGTTTCCTGTATCTTACTCTCTAGCATGATTATATATCCTGACCTGCTATGATTTGTTGAGATGTACTGCGCTCGCTCCTGTCCTGACTGGACCTGTTGAAAATTTTACAGTGAATGATGAGGCTTTGGTGTCTACCCATTATGGAGCAACTTTAGACATCACTTGTGACTTGGACCCACTTGCAGTAGAGGATCTACCACCAGTAGCTAGATTGCTAGCTTAGACTTTTACTTTGTCTTCTCATTGATACATTATTATATATATACTGGGAGTTTGTTTTATCTGATGTTATGGAGATGTTATCTTAGACTTTATCTGGATTGTATTCTCTGTGATTTTTATTCTATTCTATCTATCTTTTATCATGCTCTACCTTAGATGTGATTGAGACTGTATTGTTATGTCACCTCCATTCGGAGTGTATATACTGTACAGGTACCTTTATATTGTTAGATGTTTGACCTAGGACATCGTTCTACCGCCGACACTGCGGCGTAAGCTGGGCGTACCCACGTCTCGTGCCCTTACTCTAGGGTACAGGTCATGACATCTCCAGTCAGGAGGAAGCAAGTACGAATATGTATCTCATATTTCAAATAATAATGGAAAAGTGCAGGCTAAACAGTTGAAACAATATTTTCCAGTAGTTCTACGATTAAAAACAATATGATTTGAATTGTAATCATCAATGACCGGCTTGGGTTATACAATAGCGTCCTAGCGACGCGATACGGCTTATCCCCGTGTGTAAGAGGGGTAAGCTCGCACAATCCTGCAATATAGGGGGTATTAGCCATAAACGTTATACTATTCCCCCAATTCCCACAATCAATATCAATCAATATTTGAACCCTAGGAGAGCGTTCCGTGTAGCAATATGGTTTAAACATGCAGCTAGACAATTACTAAATAAAATACAAGAAAATATAACCGTAACTTGCCTCTGTTTAGTTGACTGGATCGAAAAAGTCGGTATCGAGGAGGATGTCAGGGTCGTCTCCGAGATCCTACAGTTGAGAACCTTGGCTTAGAACCATAATGAAACCATTCTAGGTGTGCTAGTTACAATCTTTAGAAGTAGACCTTAGTCAGGTTTTAAGTTTATTAATTAATCTACCGAAAATCGTCTAACGTCGCAATCTACGTTCATTATATTTTAATTAAATAAGTCGGTTATTATTTAATTAGAAAAATGACGATTACCGGTTAATTTGGCAAAACTTTGTATTTAAAAAAATATATATAACTATATTTTTTTAGTGATAAAACATGGACTTCATTAACTTACTAATATTTTATTCAAGTTAATTTATCATAAAAATCTTATTAGTTTTATACAAAATAATTAATACCCAAATTATAATTACGCGTCTAATAACGAAAACCAACTCAGAAAAGAAAGTAAAAACCTAAACTACACAATACAAGGTCACAACGAAATAAAATAGAAAACTGGGCTTATGCCCTTTACAATTTTTACATAAATTAATTAATCATCTAGGCGAGCTCTGAGTGCCACGAACGGTCCAAACAGTAGGCCGAAGCCCTTCACCAAAAATACAAACAGCAGTACCAGTTCTAAAAATAATTATAAATATAAATATAGTTGTAAAATGCGTCTCAGACTTGGTCCAAAAGTTATGTTGCTGGCTAGTGTCTCAACGTACAGGAACCCTGTAGCGTTTGCGTTTTGCCGAGGCTCATTCGACCGATATGGTCGTCGCTTAACTGGGATACGAAACTCCAAAATCCACTTTTAAATCGACAAAACCACTTTCGAAATCCGTTTGTAAAATACCGAATTGAAAATAGGAACCCATTTTAAAATCCTTTATTTTTGAAAACTTTTCCGAAAATTTGGACAGCATCTCCTCTGTAATTGGGACAACCCAATCCTAGGACGGTGCCAAAATCAACATAAACAATATCCCAAACCAGGAAAACAACCCAAACCATCCACAATAATATTCCACGCAGAAATAATATCCAACCCGAAAACACATCATAATTTTTCGTAGCCAAAACCACAGAATACTCCCGAATTAAATTCGGAAATCCCGAAATAAAGTTCGAAAAACCGGAATCCACAAACCGAATTATTCTGAAATGGAATTCGAAAAAAAGCCGAAACTACAATCGCCTAAACCGAATCCCGTAACGGGATCGGGGACCGTATCATCATCGACACTAAGGTAGGGACACGGAGACACGGGATACATCTTGGGTTGCTCGGCTAGAGCTCTCAGTTGATATAGGAAAAAAACCACGTTTCTACGGACTCGAGAAAGTTCCAACTTGCGGACAGCAGCAAAAAAATACCGGAACAGCGCTGGACAGCACTGTTGAACAGCGGGGCACACGCGGGCTGAGCCGGGCGCGGACAGGGGCGGGGTCTGGCCGAAATCGTCGGAGAAATATCGACGGGCACCGGGGCTAGGGCACGGCGGGGAACGGCCGAAAGGTGCGGGAGTCGCCGGCGCTAGGAAGCAGCGTGCAGGGGCACGCGAGGTCGACGCCGGAGGGGCGCTGGCCGGGCACGGGGCGGCCGGAGTCGGGCGCGCGGGCGGATGACGCGGACGGCCGGCTGGATGCGGCCTAGGGGCTTGCGTGGAAGGGCGGCGCCGGGCTGGACACGCTGGCGGAGGCGGTGCTGGGGTCGAGGGCGACCGTCGTGGGCGGCCGGAGGAAGCCGAAGGTGAGCGGGAGAGGCTCGGGCGCCGGGTGGAGCTCTAGAGGGGCTAGGAAAAAAAGAGTGAGGGGTTGTGAGAAGAATTTGTGAAGAATAAAAAATAAGGGGAGATGTTGGTTCGTGAGTAGTGGTGGTGGAGGAGTGTTATTATAAGGAGGAGAAGAAAAAATGTGTGGTGGAGAGTGAGAAGGAGGGTGTAGTTAGAGGAGAATATATAGGGGGATGGCCTTGTCGTGGGTGACCAGGCCAAACGTAGATTTATTATTCTTATTTTTTTTAATAATTAATAATAGATATATAATCAGAATTTAAAGAAATAAAAAGAATGGGTTCGAAACGGGATTGGGTTTCGGGAAACCGGGTTCGAACTCGGGTCAGACTCCGGTCACGGGACCGGGACAGGACTACAATAAAAAATCAACGATTATTTTAAAAATATCTTTTCCTAATTCCGACTAATAAATAATAATAATAATAATAATAATAATAATAATAAATATAATAATTAAATAAAAAATTATGCTACAATCCAATAATTCAAAATTTTAAAATTATGGGTTTCACACGCATGAAGAGTAGCCCCAGTATCGAATATCCACGTGACAGAAGAATTCTTACCCATCAGATGATCAGAGTTTGAAGAACCAGGGTTAGAAGGATTGTCGTTACCCAGTAAGCTCATCAGTTTCTGCCATTGTTCACATGAGAATGGTGAAGGATACCTTCTATGCATCATATCCGCCAAACTTCCAGCAAGACAAGCAGGGACACCATGACCAGCAGCGGCGACAAGATGAACAACCCCTGCGCTACTAGCACCGCGTCCCCCATCACGTCTCTGCTGTAGTACCGGGCCTCTGCCACCACCAGCACCACGTCCGCCCTCACGCCGAGGACGAGTCTTCCACCACTCTGGATAGCCAATCTTGGCAAAGCAAGTTACAACATCATGACCTATTTTCTTGTAATGAGTACAGATCATACCTGATTTGTCCCTAGAATCTGAGGTTCTACTGTTAGAAGTAGTAGAAAGACGAGGTGAAGTCTTGATAGCCAGCGCCAACACCTCTTCAGTAGCGGATTGGACCTGAGATTTTTGCATATCCTTCTCCTCACGGACTGCCTGGTATGCCCGATCTAAACTTGGCTGAGGATCCTGAGCCAGAAAATTAGATCGGGTATGACCATACAACTCAGCATTCAACCCATACACAAAGTCCTAAAAGTGGTCTTCATCCCTCATAGCCTGTAGTTTTGCGGCAAGTTTACCACATGTACAAGTAGGCATTGGGAAATAAGCAGCTTGTTCATCCCACAAAGACTGTAAATTTCTAAAGTATGTTTCTACAGACATCGAAGCCGTTTGTTTGCACTCAGCCAAAGTCACCTTAATTTGTTGCTTCCGAGTGCCATTGCTAACAACAAATCTTTTCTACAACAAGTTCCACAATGGATAAACCTCCTCAAAGCACGACAAAGATTTCTTCAGAGACGGATCAATGGTATTAAGAACCCATTGAACCAATAGCGCTTGCATACATCTCCAATCAAGCAATTTACTAGCATCAGTAACAGGTTTAATTTTAGTACCTTCCAGAAAAGTGATCTTTTGCCTAGAGATTAGAGAGAGACGTATCGACCGAGACCACTCAGCATAGTTCGGTCCACGAAAAATAATAGAAGTAATGATATTTCCTGGTTGATCAGCAAAAATCAGAAAATATGGATCCTTCAGATTAGGATAATTTGGGTTGTATGCACCGCCACCGCCAGTCGCGATGGAGTAGTTGGATGCAGCATCATCTGCCATCGCAGATGTCGGGTGTACAAAATTTTGTACAACTCCGACGAATCGGCCGCTGATGGACGAGGTCGACGGTGAATCGGCTGCGGTTAGGGACGCCGAATCTGGCGCGTAGAGGTCCGGTGTACAAAATTTTGTATAACTTCGACGAATCAGACGCTGATGGACGGGGTCGACGACGAATCGGCCGCTGTCAGGGGCGCCGGATCTGGCACGTAGAGGTCGGTGGCGGTTCTGCCACGGTCAGAGGGCGTCAAGCGCGGTCGGCGCAGAAGCGGGCGTCAGGCGTGGTCGGTGATCCGACGCGGACAGGGAGTGTCGCGCTGTCAGTCGCAGACGGGGAAGATCCGACGCGGAGTATCGGCGGTCGCGGTCAGGCGCTGGACGGGGAAGATCCGCACAGACGGTGTCGGCGGCCGCGATCAGGCGCGAACGGGGAGTGCCGTGCGGTCAGGCGGAGACGGGTGTCGGGCGTCGGATCGTCGGATCGACCGCAGAGAAGGGGGTGGGGAATATTTCGGCTAGGGTTTTTCAGGAGGCTCTGATACCATGTAGGAAATAATAATGCCTTGTTCTTATTGATGGGGACTGTTACAATATACATAGTGTCTACATGATTGGGCTTATGGGCCATATGGGCCATATTTACATTAGTTACAAATATAATATAACACCTGATTTCAATATATATATATATATATATATATATATAGTGGTAACCGTTATTTTATATATATATATATAGACAAACATTAGATACTATTTGTAAATAACGGTTACCACTATATATATATATATATATATATATATATATATATATATATATATATATATATATATATATATATATATATATATATATATATACAAACATTAGATACTATTTGTAAATTACGGTTACCACTATATATATATATAAATGGCATCTAATGTTTGTCTATATATATATATATATATATATATATATATATATATATATATATATATATATATATATAGACAAATATTAGATACTATTTGTAAATAACGGTTATCACTTTCCTAGTAAATGTAGGAAAGGAAAGAGTCTCAGGGGAGTCATGGCATTGTTCGTCGGGATGTAGTCTGTTGGGTACATCGGAGAATTTTGTAAAAAAGAACACGGTTCAAATATTTTCATTGACGTTGCTCACCGACCCAAAGAAAAAGGCACCTAATTTTTTTTTGGGAAAAGCGGAGGGAGTGGTGGCACGAGTAAATGAAGGATCGAGGAAATGCTCCTCGTCTTGTGTAGGACTCGGGCTGCAAGCAAATGGAGAAAATGAACAGTGTAAAAAACTGTTCATCTTGTTCCCACTGGGATTCGAATTCCTGACCACTCGGATCGCATATATCTCTCTTAACCACTAGACTAGTGGTCATTTGCTATATATATATATATATATATATATATATATATATATATATATATATATATATATATATATATATATATATATATATATGGTCGTTTTATAATACATCTCCTGGAAAAGGATGTATCGATACATCCCAAATGTGGACCATTGGATATTGATCCAATGGTTCCGATTGAATAATAGAGTAGAAACATCATTTAATGCTATTTTGACTTTTGACCTATTGGTAACTTGCTTTAGCAGGTCATTCTTCACTTTTATTTTTTCAATGAAAACCCTAAATTAACTCATATTTACTCTCTTTTTTGGCGACATCCAATTTAATATTTTGTGCATCAACGTATAAATTCTGTAATTTTTTGGTTACAGGTCGTCATGGTGGTGCTGCTGTTGATGGTAGTGGTGGAAAGAGAAACGGAGATGAAGAAGAAAATAAGAATCGGTCTGGATCGCGTCGAACGTCGTCGAGCCCTCCTAGAACAACGAGGAGTACCAGCTGCGCCGAGAAGAATCGGTCCGGTTCGCGTCGGACGTCGTTGAGACCTCCTCGAACAAGGAGAAGTACCAGCGACGCCGCTCTAATTTTACTGTCCATGCCATTGTCAGAAATTTTATTTTTTATCTAACAATTTAATATTTTGTTAATAAAGCTACATGTCATGGTGGTGCTGGTGAACTGAGGAAATCTGCTTCTGAGGTCGGACGGATCTTCTGCTCATATATTTAAAATAAATCTGTATTGTTCGGACGAAATATTTTTTACTTTTCTAATGATAATATTTTCGAAGAAAATATTTTTTTTGGACGGAGAATGGCCATTCTCTTTGCTTTTAACACGGAGAATGACCATTCTCTTTGCTTTTAACACGGCGAATGGACGGAGAATGGCCATTCTCTTTGCTTTTAACACGGAGAATAGCCATTCTCAAGGAGAATGGCCATTCTCCGTTCCTTTAACATGGAGAATGACCATTCTCCTTGCTTTTAAAACGGAGAATGGCCATTTTTCGTTTTTTAAAACGACGAATGGTCATTCTCTGTTCTTTTAAAACGGAGAATGGTCACTCTCTGTGCTTTTAACAAAGTATGATACATTTAGGACTGAAAATGTTCAAGTATCTCATATATTTTTTACCAAATATTTACAGTATTTTTAATATCATTTACCAAAGTATATTCATTTAATATTAAATCATGTTCAAGAAAATCTGAATATCATTTTATCAGGCTTCCACTGTATGGCTGCATAAAATTTCTTGTGAGTGTTTGAATATAATTAACCAACTATCTAAGAGAATTTTTTTACATTACATTATGTATTACACTAGCATCGAATTCATACTGATGGCATCGATGTACTGATGGCAATAACAAAGGATGAATATGCAGGATTATAATTTTGCTTCAGTAATAACAAGGGATGAACATGCATGATTACAATTTTGCTTTAGCAATAACAAGGGATGAACAGACAGGATTACATTATGCATTACACTGGCATCGAATTCATACTGATGGCATCGATGTAATAATTTTTTACAGAAAGCAAAACACATTACAATTAAATAAAGTTTTAGTGATCCCAGGATGCATCCGTAATGAGGCTATCTGTAAACCCTAGGAATGCACCCAGGACTCATGAAATCTGTAAAGGCCATCTGCAAATCAAAGAAATACACCAAAATATCAATATCATCTGTGAAGGCCAACTGCAAATCAAATAAACGCTTCAACCAAAAAATCATAATCAAATTAAGTATACTTCATTCCAAGTCCAATAAAATGCATAATCCACGTTACAGTAATCTGCCCAATCTACGTTAGTAATTCAACATAGAACCTGCATAATTCACAATACAATAATCCAAATAAATATCAGACCTACTCTAAATTCAAGACCATATTACATTTTCCAAACAAATTAGGAACTATGCACTTATTACAAGCGAAAAGTTTAGTCTTACAATATTTCAAACACAAAATTTAGTTTGACCGCCAAGACCAACAAATATTCAGAACCATATTATAATTCAAATATTACTTCCAAATTGAAATAAAATCTTCAAAACTTAAAAGATGAATCTTCACAGCCGTCTTCATCTTCTTCTTCTTTCTTCTTCTTCCTCAAAATATCCTTCACCTACACCTTGAGGGACGGAATAAGAAAAATTATAGTCAGTATGGACTCACTGTATATGTAGAAATGATATCCAAAAACATAAATAGAAGCATCAAAGTGATGGCTAGCATTAAAGTGTTAATGTACACAGTGTATATTTTTACATAAGAGTTTGGGCTAGCCCCATTTACCTTCTTCACGAGGGAAGGAAAATCTTATTCTTGGTCAGCAAATTCAACCTCTATTTGGTTAATCTTATCCAGAATCAATTTCTGGTTGTCGGATATAGTCTTCTCTTTGAAGACATTCTCAAAGTTTGCAGCAACAAAATTGTATAGATCATTAACCCTGTCCTTAGTGTTTTTGATTCCATAAGTTGATGGTTTTTCAGATGTTGATGGTTTGCTTGCAGCTGTTGCCCGTTTTCCAAACATTCGAGTGAAGGTTAGTTTTCTCATGGGGCCTTTGTTTTTAATATAAACATCCCCTGCTAAGCTTGGGACAGAATATTTACTAGCCATCGAGCATACAAATCCTCCGAAAGGGAGAGCTGTCCTTGCAGTTAGTTTTTCTACGAGATGCATCATTCTACTGAACATGTAGGAACCTATATCCATCCTTTTTTCTTCCCCATATAATAATTTTTTTTTACTCTCTAGGGATGGATGAAAAACTCATGTCCTGTAGGGTTGAGTGTTTGAGATAAGTAGACATGCAACAATTTATACAAATCTTTTAATTGATCTTTGTATACATTTTGAGGGGTCTTGACACCCGCTGATACACCTGTAATCTCATGAATTGCACCCTCGTGGAAACATTATCAATATCTTTCATATTAAACTCAGAAACTGGATCAAATCCATAAAACTTGTTGATAACAGCAGCATTTACCCTAATCAGTTTCCCCCTCAGAAATACTAGTTGTTGATCCTCTTCTTTTTCTTTAATTTCAGTCGGAAGATTTGAGTAAAATTCTCTTACTATTGTTTGAGAGATTTTTTCAAGACAGGATTTGTTCAGTTTCTCCAATTGATATAATTTCAATATATCCAGGAAAGCTTCGTCTTCGACATCATCCATCTTAATTGATCTTTCAGGCATAACAGCCTTTTTCTTGAAATATTTATTGTAAATCTTCTTAGATTTAGAGTTCTTAAAATTTTTTACTTCCTCTCTATCCTGGGACTTATTTGATGATTGCTCTTCCTCTTCATTTTTCTCTTCTGATGAGGATTCAAAATCCTCAGAGTACGCTGATGACTCTGTATTCGTTGCCACCTTAGCCTTCGCTTGAGTACGCCTTCGATCTTCATAAGTTGAGTCTTTCGATGACTCTGTATCGAAGATAGATTTTTCGGTCTTTGTCGAGCAATGAGTTTTTTAGCCTTTTTTGTAGGTGGCTTGGCTGCCACCTCCGCTTTTATCATCGCTGCTGCCGCCGCTGCTTCCGCCTCTGCTATTTCGGCCTTTGCCCTAGCGACCATAATCTTGGCTTTCATTGCCCTTGCAAATTCTGCCTTTCGGGCCTGTATCGTATCCCTTTGTGGATTCTTTTCCTTCGGATACGGTCGTTGTTTCTTCGGCGGCATTTTGATAAGAAGAGGGTTTGGGAGAAGGAAGAGGGTTTGAGAGAAGAAGAGAAAAAATTCGACCGTCTTATATGACCTTGGGAAGTGAAAAAAATTAGAATAATTTTGAGTCTTAAATTAAATTTATTACTATTATTACTAGTATAAGACGATCGAATTTATTACTATTAAAATTTAAAAACTACTTTCCAAAATTATATTTATTACTATTATTACTAGTATATATCCATGTAAAATTACTACATAAACCTTTGGGATTTTCACACCCTAAATTTAAAAACTACTTTCCAAAATTAAATTTATTACTAGTATATATCCTCATGTTCCGTATAAATTATTAAAAAATTTGGCACAAAAAACGGATGTATCGATACATCCCAAATCTGGACCATTGTAATTTAACAAAGAGAATGTCATTCTCCGTTTCAAATTAAACGGAGAATAGCATTCTCAATCAATTTTAATACTGGGAATGACATTCTCCGTGTAATTCAACACGGAGAATAGCATTCTCTGTTTCAAATGACACGGAGAATATCATTCTCCGTTTAAATTAAAACGGTGAATGAACATTCTAATGTGTTTTTAACACTGGAAATGTTATTCTCCGTTTCAAATTACACGGAGAATACCGTTCTCCGTTCCAAATTAAACGGCAAATAGAATCCTCAATCGTTTTAACACTGGAAATGCTATTGTCTGTGTAATTTAAAACGGAGAATGCTATTATCCGTTTATAAAAACACGGAGAATAGCATTCTCTTTCGTTTTAACTCTTGTAATGACATACTCCGTTTAATTGGCACAAAAAACATGGTGGAAACATGTTTAATTAACAAAATTTGACAATATATTTAAGAATTTGAAGTTTCTAATCTCAATATTTCCATTTTTTGAATATTTGATTAAATTTTTGAACGTATTTTTTATTTTTGCATTGAGCCGTTATATACTCGTATTTTTGCCATCCCGAATTTTTCACGTTTGACGACTTGGTAAGAAGACTATGTACTTGAAAAGAGTAAAATTGAAACCCTCAAAGTTGTCCTCTAGTTTACTTTGTAATCATATTTAAAATGGATTTGACGGCAAGAATGACGCTGGCAGCATAATCAATTCTATGACGTAACAAGTCATTGATGGGGATATCGTCGTTGATATATGGATTTGACATAACAAGATTTGTTAATTAAAAAATAGATAAAATAATTAGTCGCTTGTAGCCAAAACCAAATTGAGTTAACAAAATATTATATTGTATTAAATGCCACCTTCGTCGTCGGAACATTCTCCGGCGAAGGATACAAGAGGAGGAAAAAAACTGTAAAAAACTAAAAAAAACATAAAAATAAGGGGTCTACCCCTCACTATCCTCGCGGAGGATCTCCGCAAAGTCCTGCAGGGTGCGTACACCTGCCCTATGTCACAGGCGGCACAACCCTTCCCTCTTCTCCAGAGAATTCCGTTCCTCCGGAGTGATCGACAACAGGTCAAAGTTGGGCTCCGAATGAAGAGGTCGAATGATGACCTCCAGTGACAACCCGCAGGAGGTTAGGAAGTCCGCAGCCTCTGCCAGCCAGTCATGGACCGGAGGCGGCGCAGAGGGTGCTCCATACGGAGAGGCTCGACAACGTCTGGAAGAAGACTCTGGCCATGGTTCCCAACCAGATGATCTTTTTGGAGCCATGTTAAATGTGCAACCTACTCAAATGAATGGGGACCCCTATGTATATATATATACACGTTCCTAACCGACTCTTCTTATTCCTTATTGGAAGTTGGAGATATTCAATTTTTTATTCCTTATTGGAAGTTGGGGATATTCAATGACCTCCTGTGACTTTTCTTATTCTAAGCTTAGTTGGTTGTACTGTTTGGCTTTTACATGGAAGGCCTAGGTTCGAGTATGGTGTATGGGTTCTGTAGAATTTTTCTATTGTTAACATTTTTTGGGTGCTATTATATGCTTTTAACTTAGTATGGAATAATTTGGAACTGGTAATGGCCATTCTCCGTTCCTCTAACACGGAGAATGGTACATTTAGGACGGAGAATGGTATATTTAGGAAGGAGAATGGTATATTTAGGACGAAGAATGATACATTTAGGACGAAGAATGGTACATTTGAGACTGTTCTGAAGAGTTGTGAATTTTAAATAGTTTGACTGATTAATTTTGTTTTGAATCTATATAAATTGGTTTTGAAGGCTGGTGAAGATGAATAGTTTGGCTGTTTGGCTGTATAAATAGATTTTAAAGGGTTGTGAAAAAGAAACCAATATTTTTGTATCTTCTCCGGGCCACTCTTCTTGTATAAATGTCTATCGATCACCATTAATTATGGTGACTGACACTGATACCACTAATATGTGGGGAATTTGTACCGCCAAAATTCATCTTGAATAAGGTAAAATCTGTGTTGGAAAATGTCGAAATCTCTTGGATATGATTACACTGAGATGTTGTATTAATGTTAAGATAATGATATCATATCTTCCACTATATAATGAGGTTTCAAAACGGCTCAAAAGTGATAATGATATCATCACTTGCATGTCATTTATGTTTAAGAGTCAAAGGAATAAAGTTTGCATGCAAGTTTCATTTTTCCATATAACATTATGTTCCAATAGTAATAAATTTTTATGTTAGTACCATTTTCTAAAGGTTATTATTATCAATAGAAAATAAAAATTAAAAAAAATAGTTGTACTTCGAATCTCTTGACATATAAATAGTCACCTGAAAAAGGCGAAAAGATGACAACTGATTTTATAATATTTTAATTAAAATACGTACAAAGTACGTATATGTAGACTAGTGTAAAATAGAAAGAAATGCATGCATGCATGCTAATGTCAGAATAACCATTCACCCCAGGATTGATTGATGATATCTAAATCACTATACATCTCGTGTCTAGGTTCCCCTGGGATTATATCATCAAAGGGTCGTTTAAACGTCTGTATTAAATCATAAATTTTCCTGAGGTCGTCGTCGAAGTGCACATTGAAGCACCCACGTATGTCGAGCACGCGAAGACCCTTGTAGTTGCATATGATAGATCGAAGCGTGTCTCCATTGAACATGCCTAATCCCATCTCTAGGTGCTCGAGACGCGGCATCGAATCAGCTACGGCCTTTTCCTCTGTCTCGTTCGACGTGTTCAGCACGAATCTGTTCCTGAGCATGAAAACTGGAGGGGGTATGTTCCTCCTCAGCTTGACCAGACGGTGGCAATACTTCTCGGCGGAAGATATTCCAGTCGACGTGATATAGAGGCAGTAGCTAATGTCGAGTTCTTCCAGCACCGGGAGAAACTCCAAGTGTCTCACGAAAGTTTCATCACTCACGTCGCACTTTGGAATGCGCAGCACCCTTAGAAATTTCCCACTGTATTATAAAAATGGGAAAACATCAATAAAAATTAACAAACTATACGTAAAATTTTGTAATAGAAAAATAAAGTATTAAAATAAGACCAAATAAAATTTTGCATAGGCCTTAAACATGCAAAATGGAAGGCTGCTTCATCGAGCTTGTACGCGGAGAAGGACAGTAGATATCCTCCACTGTGAGCTACGAGCTTCTTTACAGTCAAACTAATCTCAGCGGTTTGCTGGGTACTCCGGCACCACTGTACCAAGTCGACGATGGACCAATAGTCTAAAGGACCGTTGAGAGCCTTCCACCACGAACGATAAACAGGGGCCACGTTGCACATTACCTCGTCCGTCGGCATCCCCGAAAGTACCAGTATCATCGAAAGAATCTCCGTAGGGATGACGGTCCATCCGCTGCAGTTGATCTTGCTCTTGCTCTCCATTGCGTTTGTTCTTCTTCTTCTCTCCTTCGTTTCTCTCTAGTCGGATGGGTTCTTTTCTTTGGAAAAGGCTATTTAACTCGCTCGTTTCGGGGGTGTAACCCGCTCGTGGAGGGGTGTGACTGAACAAGAAACAATTATGCTATTTGGCTTCCAAAATATTTGGATGATGTCATCTCCCATTATGTGGCATCTGACATGGCAGATGACATAACAGCTGACATGGAAAATTTTAACCCAAAAAATTAATTACCCAAATTTTTTAATTTTAATGTTAATTTTAATTTTAATTTTAATTTTAATTTTAATTTTAATTTTAATTTTAATTTTAATTTTAATTTTAGTTTTAGTTTTAATGTTAAGGTTAATCTTAATGTTAATTATCATGTTAATTTAATGTTTATTTATTAATTTACTATTAATTTTAATTTTAATTTTATTGTTAAATTTTGCCATGTCAGCTGCCAGGTCAGCAGCCATGTCATCTGCCACATAATGGAAGATAACATCACCCAAAAAAATTTGGGAGCCAAATAGCATTTTTGAACAAGAAAAAACTATTTGGAAATAACGGTAATGCCACTGTATTAATATTAGTTTCAATTATATTGTAAATTTTAAATTAACAGAAATGCGATTGTAGATTTAATATTAATGCTAGTTCTAACAATATTGTAGATTGTAAATAAAAAGAATGGAATCGGCCGAGTCGATCGAACGGAAACGGTTGAATTAAGATCCATTCCACGTTATGGAATAGCTTCTTTGGAACCAAGTCCCATATTCAGCGGGTTGCGCCTCAAGGATTGGCTCTGCGGCTGAGTCCGAAGAGACCTCCCGTTGCTCTGATATTCATGCCGCACTTGATTTGGAATTGGCTTTGGTTTTTGTGAATACGTTTTTCGTGAATGTTTCAGATGGGTTTTCGTGACTTGCGTGTTCGTAGCTGACCTCCTTCGCCTCGTCCGTCTACTTCAAAATCAATATGTGAAGTAAATGAATGCTTGTCATAATAATGTAGAATCAAAGAAAATTGTGGCACGATTCTTCACGAAACACTTGCTATCAAACTGCCATTATTGAAAATGGAAAGCATGCTTCCTCCTGCAATTCTACTTAGCCTATGCAAGACAATGAATGAATCGATTAACGTTTAACGCAACGATATGGCTAAGTGAGTAAATCGACTAAGTTCAAAACAAAGGCTAAGTTTTCCACATAAAAAGAGAAAGGTTAAGGTTCTAGAAAAGTGATAGCAAGTGCCATATCATTGCGGGTCAACTGCGTCAATGGCGCTGAAATTCGAGCAAAGTCTAACACAAATCGTCGGTAATAGCCGACCAATCCTTGGAAACTCCGAACTTCTGCGACGGTGCTAGGTACTGGCCATGTCTCTATGGCCACTATCTATGGGGGTCCACTTCCGCTCCACCTCTGGTGATGATGTGACCTAAGTACGAGATACGATCCAGCCAAAACTCGCACTTACTGAACTTCGCGTACAACTGGTATTCCCTGAGTATCTGAAGAACTATACGAAGATGCTGCTCATGCTCTATCTCACTCTTACTATAGACTAAGATGTCGTCTATGAACACTATCACGAACTGATCCAAATAGGGTGTCACGACCCGCACCCGGTTTTCGGACGCGAGCTCATGAGCAAGCCAGCTACGTATCGAGCGGACTCCAGCCCGACTCGAGTATGTATAAGCTGTCAAGATCTTGGTATCATGGCTAATATGGTAATCTACAGTGTATCTCAATCCACAAGAATATATAAGACAAGAATGAACAATTATGGGTCATGGTCTGAACCCATTAGCATATTGTCCGATTAGACTCCAAGAATGATATGAGTCTATAAAATAAGCAGAGTATATCATGGTATGGAATATAAAGTACGAGAGGATAATAAAGAAATATCACAAGCAAATACCTGTATCCCTGTAAGTGTAATCACTACCATCATGAGCCGCTAACTAACTCCATGCAATCAGCTACCCGAAGAGATCATCAGGTCCTCAGGGGACATAGCAAGATACATAAAAACATGCCTATCTAACAGTTTAATCATGCAATAATATAAATAGGGTAAAAACAGGAACTAGACATGAGACTGACATGTAGATACTGACAGGTAACTATGAACACGGATACGGGATCAACTATGCATAAATAAACTGCTGGAAGAACAAGAGATCAATGGAATAGCAACCCTCGTCCCGAATGTGGACTCGCAGGTCAGTTTCAAGACAAGTCACCTGTAGAAGCATAAATAAATTTCATAGACCAAGTCAAAGAAGTTGAGAGCTTTACGCAAGTCAAATTGAGTTAGACTCAGACTTTACGCAGAGATCAAACAGAGTAAAACTCTACGCGAGCTACTTTATGCGAGAGCCATCCTCAAAACTTTACGCGGGAGACAGGCTGTCCACATCCCATTTAATGCGCTTGATATTGTTCTGATAGAATAATTTTCTGACACAGAATTGCACAGAAGTCGAGAAGATTTGATTTACACCAAATCCAACACTTGTTGTTTAGTGTACAGATGGGCTACTTTACGCTCAAAAGACTGCTTCTTTTACGCATAAAAGTTATTCAAGCTTTTGCGCTCAAGGTTTTCGTGTGCGTAAAGTTTATTTGAGCTAACTATACGCTCAAGGCTATTTTTCAGCCACTTTACGCAGAAAGTTTATTTTGGGTTATTTTACGCCTAGCCTGTTACTTTACGCAGGAAGTCTATTTTGGGTCATTTTTACGCTCAATATTTTTTGGCTATATGAGAACGTGGTCTGCATACGTGACTTTCATGCCACACTTATCGAGGAACGTGTGTACGTGCTCTCCCTATTTTGTTGAAGTAGTGGGACACGCGTCACCATGCGTAGAGGTCAAAATTCTACATGGGACACGTGTCATCACGCGTAAAGGTTGATTTTCAATCGTGGGTGGCAGTTACTTGCATAGAGACCCGATTTTGTTACTTTTTACGCACAGAGGGTCTAGTCTATAAATAGACTTATTTTTAACACAAGACAAAAGTAAGAGAGATACAGAGGAGGAGATTCTGAAAGAACTCATACTTTCAGAGTGATATTCCCAGAAGCAATTCTTCAACTTTTTTTTTCAAGAACAGGGTGAAGCAAAGCAGAAAAGCATACGACTGTGTCATCAGTGCCGTTGTGTCGATACCTTTCTGGTGACTTAGTGTTTCTGATTGTTCATCTTCTTCAAGCAGTTTTTTTCATCATCATCGTATGGTCCAAGAAACAAAGTGATCGCTCTCAGATCAGAGTTCCATAGCAATACTTCCTAGAAACAACTTGTACTTTTGTACTTTTTCTCGTTTTCTTTCAAAAGCCAATTTTAGGCATTTTGTTAAGTGAAACAAAATGGCGACTCTGCTGGGGACGACTATCTCCTCTGACGAGAAAGCAATTGCTCAATATGATGATGTGTCGGTCGGATCGACAAAGAAGACTCTGGTCGTTCAATTCGACCAGACTGCTTACAAAGAAATGCTCCGAACTGGAGGTAGTTCTCGCTGCTCCAATGTTAAAAAATCGTGGAAGGCGTAAAAAGTTTGGATTCCTAAGTCCAAAGCATCCTCTGATCTTCCTGCTGTCTCTGAAGGCAAAAGAATCCTTCCCACTCCTGTTGTGGAGGCTCCCGTCTGTGACGAGACAGTGTCTACTTCAGTGATGCGCCCCGGACGGACGTAAAAATCAGTCTCCCGTCTGTGACGTGGTACACACCCAAGTTTTACGCTCTGCGTATAAAAATCAATTTCCCATCTGTGACGTGGTAGACACCAAAGTTTTACGCTCTGCACGTAAAAATCGGTCTCCCGTATGTGACATGGTAGACACCCAAGCTTTACGCTCTACGCGTAAAGGTAAATCTTCCGTCGATGACATGGCAGATGTTCATGTTTTGCGCTCCACACGTAAAGGTAAATCTTCTGTCGGTGACATGCTAGATAAAGTTCACAATGATGCCTTTGCATCTAAAGTGAATTTGCCTGCACGCATGCAGCATAAAAACAAGAATTTTATTGTTGGTAAAACTTCAGTTTTTTACCAACAACCTTCTTACACTGCTTTACGCAAGGTACCAACCTTCAAATTACGCGTAATGCTGATGGAGTCCTTTGTGGACAAAAGTCTCAAAATTTACGCATGCAACTCCAGGCGCATAAAAATACACAGTTTGGTTCTGCTAATGCAGTCAGTAATCTTCTTTATACACAAGGGACTAAATATTTCTCTGTCCCGAATATAATAAAGAAGGCGACTCCTTCCACTCCTTCTGATTTACGCGAATTGCTCGTACAAAAGCGTAAAAACAGAAAATCTCCTGTGGCACTCCTCCAACAAAATAACCATTGTGAGTGTCACCAGATCGTAATCAAGTGTGGCTGTTCGGCTTCTAAACGGTCAGTTTGACCTATTAAGCTATAATGTGCCTCAGCAATTAGTTGATGACCAAAAATATGAGTTGTCCTATGCTTCAGTCAATATGGCATCTCATGTCAATAAAGGACGACGTCCAAGACGCCATTCTTCCCGAACTCCAAGCCAACAACAATTTAACCGAATTCTTGATAGTTTTGAAGGGGTGTATCAGCATACCCGGTTAAGAAGTCAAAGACAATTGCAATCTTCAGATTCAGAAGCTAGGGGTGCCCAGTCTCTGGAATCAGAAACTGATAGTGTTGATTCATACCTCTACACCAATCCCTCTGTAGGTTCAAGGGAGCAATCACTGAAGGACATGCTTGTCATGATGCAAAACATGCATCAAATAATAATGACTCAACAAACTGTTCAGCCGACGGTGGTAACACCGGTGCAGGTAGCAGCACAAACTCAAGATAGTCAAGGGGTTGATACACCTTTGAATAATCTTAGTTAAGAGCATGCTATCAATCAAAACTCCACAGCTCCAGATCGTCTCATTCCAGAAGATGTACCACCTCCGGTGGGGGTTACGGTACATCCAGCCACTATCCAATCAAATGTGCTTCCCCAAACTAGTGAAGCTATTCAAGAAGTACGTGAACTAAAAGCACAGTTTGAGGTCCTGAAGCACAAGGATCAACTCCAGAGGTTAGGGATTAAGCAACCTTATACTCCTCACTGGAATGATGTTCCCTTTCCTCCGAAATTCAAGCCACAATCTGTGTTATTTGATGGAAAGGCTTCTCCTAGTCAATATATCAATTATTTTGATATTATGACTGTGCGTCTACAAAAGAATGATGCTCTTCTCACCCGAATGTTTATTGGGTGTTTGATGGGTTCAGTATACGACTGGTATCGCAGTCTACCCGACAATTGCATGTCGTCTTTTGACGAGTTTAAAGCAATGTTTCTCTCCCATTTCTATGAAGGAGGCATGGACATGAATATGTCCTCCTTAATAGAAATCAAACAAAAGGAGAAGGAAGATACCCGGACGTTTATCGAACGTTTTCGACAGGTAACTTTGAAAATTCCTCCTGGTATGCCAGATTCAGCATTGATTGATACATGCAAAATGAATCCGCGACCAACTATTGCTATCTTTACAGGCTCCCAATTCACAGATTGGGCCTCATTCATTATAGCAACAGTTTCAGCTGAGACCAATGGTAGATTGGCTCGTGAACATGGGATGATCTTTGCCTCAGAAGACAAAGGAAAGAAAGCCTCTTCAGGTAATAATTCCGGCAATCATAATAGGAAAGGGAAGGAAACCCTAGTGGTTAATCTTTCAAAACCTAAAACGTCGCCAAATAATCCGGAGTCTTCCAAACTAAAAGAAGAATAATCTTTTGATGACAATGATATCCCAGGGATATTTCAATGTCTCGTTAAGAGTGGTATACTCCAGATTCCGGAGCCAAAAAGACCTAATGAGGTGAATCTGACTGACAATCCCAAGTATTGTATCTATCGTAGATACATAAATCATCCTACCAAGGCTTGCTATATCTTAAAGAATAAAATCCAAGAATTGATAAATGCTAATGCTATCGCTTTAACCAATGACGAGCATACAGTTACAACTAATATGATTTTTCTTCAATTTGGAGGTTTTCCTCCACAGCATGTTCCAGATGGGATTGTCCCAATTCCAAAGGCGACAATAAAGATTGTGAATCTCCCGCTTGCTAGAGAGCAAAGTGAAGGACTATTGTCTCTCATATTAAAAAATGGTGAAATTATGTGGGTACACCCTGATTTAGTACCTGAAATGGAAGATGAAGGTAAAACTTTAAAATCCAAGAAAGGTAGAAAAGTTAAAACCTGCAATATGATTTCTCATGTTGTTACTCCAGATCATGATGATTTGGATCATCTTTGGGATGGCATTCCTTCGTAGGATATACTAAAGGGTCTGAATATATGCCCTCCAAGTTTGGCTCCTCCTACCAAACTCAAACTTACTCATCGAAAATGGTTAGCTATGAATAGTATCCCCTTATACAGGGCACAACAAGTCTTTGCTGCTTATGAGAAAGCTCCTATAGGAAATTTTCCTCCGGTCCCGAGTACTCCTACTCCTGTGGCTACAGAGGTCTCTGTTCCTTCTTTCTCTGTTGAACCACCTATTGAAAGTCCGCTACCCACTCACATGTATAGTCAACAATCAGTCCATCTCATAAAAAAGATAGGCTATGACTTTCAAAAGACGGAAGGCTTGAACTATGATAAAGGAATGCGACTTCCTTTACAAATTCAAGGTCAAAAATTCACTGTTGGATTGGGTTTTGAGGTCCCTCATAAAAATCCTCGCAAGAAGAAGACTAAAGGAAAGAAGAACAAAACCTGTCATATGGTACTTCATCCTCCTGAGTCTGAAGAAGAAATCTTTGTTGGTACGAGATCTGGGAAAGAGTACCACGAAGATTATGAGGGAACCTCCAAAGAAACGGAGGACGTTGCTGAAACACTACCAGCTCAACCATCTCCTGTTCCTGCTGAGACAAGACCTTCTAAACCATCTGTAGTTGAGAAAGGGAAACAGAAAGCAGTACGCTTTGACGTCCCATTAAAGTCTGCTTCAAATCAAGGGGTAGTGATGAAATCCTACAAGTTCGATTTCTAGCCCAATTAGCTAATACTCTGGCTAGACTTTCTATCTTTGATTTGCTTCGTCTTTCTAAAGAAAGTCAAAAAACTTTGAACGAAGCTTTGCTACAAGCGGATTCATGCTTAGCTCAACTCAAGAGTCCTGACAATATACCGATCTTGTGTCCACAATGTCATAGTATGATGGAATCAATTTCTAACATTACCTTCACACAAGAAGATATGCTATTGAAGCATAATAAACACGACAAACCTCTGTGCTATACTGGGTATATTGACTCTACTGAAATTGACATGATTTACATTGATCCTGGGTCTTCTATTAGCATAATTCTTCAGAGTATGCTACGACCCTTAAGGATTCCTACTAGTGATTTGACTTACACTAGTACAACAATAGTTGGTTTCAACTCTGAAAAGAGTAAACCACTGGGCAAGATTCGTCTGAAGATTCAAATTGGTGATCTTCGAACTATGGCGACCTTTTATGTTATCAACTTAGATGTATCTTACAACATTCTTCTTGGAAGACCGTGGATATATGAGCATAACATTGTGCCTTTAACTCTCCACCAATGCTTCAAGTACGTGGATTCTCAAGGGATTGTGAAGACTGAATTCGCAGTTGTCAATCCTTTAAAGGTGTTGAAGCCTATTTCTCTGATTCAATACTCTACAAACAGGAGCAGGTGAAGGAGATATCAGATATGGCCGAAGATCGATCACCTGCAGAAGATCAATCTACCTCAGAAGATCTTCCGAAAGATCAACCTTTGAAGATTAAAGTCAAAGGTCAAATCCAACCCCAACCTGTCAATGAAGAACCTTTGGTGATCAAGGTTAAAGATAGAACTCGAGCTTCGTCTGAAGAATCAGTGAGTATTCCAGTCAAGAGCCAAGTTCAACCTCTCATGATCATGTTTACAAAAATAAAATTTGTTTTATTCCAAACTTATAAAAGAGTACAAAGTACAATGAATTCTGGGGAAGTACAACTTTAGGAATCTGATCAGAAGACGATCACTTTATTCCTTGGACTATGTGAACTTGAAGACTGTAGCCTCTAGAGAACGCAGCAGCAATTTTACAAGAGTTCTTGATCTCTGTCTATGTATGTCTGTGATAATGATTGGAAACTCTATCTATAGAGTTCTTGAAATAACTGTTTTAGCAGTTATTCTGATGGTGCGCGAAGCTGGACTATGCCATATTGAGTTGCGCCAACCTTCTGTTGTGCAAACTTTTATTCAGTTGTCAGTCATGTACTAACTGTATTTAGACGCGTGACATCATATGATTAAGATACGCGTGGTCGTATACAGGATAGTAGACACTTCTTGAGAGATTAGTGGCATGTGCGCCACGTCATCCTGCTTTAGAATGTAAGTTGTCTCAAATTTATCAGGTTGTACGAGCTTCAGTCAACAAGTCAAACTGCGCTTGATTTGAGCTGCGCCTACACATGTGGCAGCTTCTGAGAAAAAGTTGTTCAGGTTGCGCCAGGTGCAACTAAAGATTTTGTTTAGATTGCGCCAGGGCGCAACTCACGAAGTGTACAGAACAGCTATCCACCAACTTCTCTTGAGCGGCACAATTTATGAAATTTGAAGAGATTTTCCTCGTTCACTGTTGTGTCAGTCGCCAGTATTGTCAGGTAATGATGACCATTAAGTGTCAAATGCCACAGAAGTTTTGGTGCAAAAAAGACTGGGCACAGTCTGATATCAGGCGCAACCTGATCAGTGGCGCAGTCTGTTCTCTGAGCTTCGTATCAGTGGCGCAACTTGATTTTTGGGGCGCAACTTGATCACTGATCAGTATATTGAAGGCGCAACTTGATTTTTAGGCTCTATAAGACCCCCTTCAAAGTTTTCAAAACTTAAAAACATTGCAAAGTTTTAGAATACTTTGAATTTAGAAAAGTTTTGACTGAGTCAAGTTGCGCCGGTCAATGCTCGATCATCATGATTAAATACCTTTCTCGAAAATACTCAATCCTCTCTTCATCTTCCGGAGTTTTATTGATTACTTTCAGTTTCCCATGAGGAATACGAAGAGTCAACTTGTTGATATATATATATGTAGTAGTTGCTCTCTGTGCTTTGTTCTTCACTTCTGTTCTTCAATGGCCCCCAAGAAGAAAGAGATGGAGACCAATGCTGACATCACAATCAAGTTTTCTGAAGCAGGACATGATGTTGAGCCTACAACTTTTTTGTTGGAGGCTGACCAAGGTTTGAGGGCAGTGAACTTTTTGAACTATTTCGGTTTAACCCCGTCAGTCTTCAATCGCTCGAGTGGCGGATCATCTTCTGGGGAGCATGTCAATTCAGAGGGATTTCTTAACCTAATGCGCCGTTCGGGGATCCGCACCATGCAAGAATTGGACGCTGCCCTTCGTTAGACTGATGAAGGCAAGGACAAGAAATAATGTTCTAGGCAGAACAACTTTTTATTTTTATGTCTTTGACTGTAGGGGTCCACCCGTCTTTATGTAATAAAATCTATAATTTTTTATTTTGTGTGGCTGTGATTTCGAATGGTGCTCATGGACATATTCTTTTAGCTAATTCTTCGTTTTACTGTTTCTTCTGAAGAACACGTGGCAGTCGTTACACGGTTTTAGATGCCCATTTTTAGTTCTTTTCCAAAATAGGATCCTAGAACGACGCACCTACCTCATATTTAACCTCTTTAAAAAGGACATCCAGAAATAAAAGAATCATTCATACTCTCCCAAAACAAATGTCTTCCCTCAAGGTTTCACTTATGCCACTTAATTCTGACATTATTTGCTTGCATGCTGTGTCTTCAACAATTGGTAAGTCTCGGCGAAGAATCAATAGTATGAATATTCTTCTTTCACACCACTTCTGGAGACAAGTATTGATCTGCATGTTGTAGACACTGTTAATATGCGCTAACTATTTCTGAGAATAGGCGCACACCGTGGTCCAGTGTTTAGCTCTGATCAAAGGCGCGTATTGCTGATATACGCATGTTTGATCAGTGCTTAAAGCTGATATGCGCCTGTTTGTAGGCGTATTACTGATGTGTGCCTGTTTGTAAGCGTATTGCTGATGTGTGCCTGTTTGTAGGTGCAATGCTGATGTGCGCATGTTTGTAGGCGCATTGCTGATGTGTGCCTGTTTGTAGGCGTATTGCTGATGTACGCCTGTTTGTAGGTGCATACTGCTGATATATTCTGCTAACTTCTCATGTTTTATTGATATTTGTAGGGTCTTGGTTAGCGAGCTTCTTCAGAACTGGCATTCGTGATTTGGATGTTGCAGAGAGCATTCTTCTGACACTCACATCAGACAGCTCATGTGGTTCTGACACTCAAATCAGACAGCTCAGGGCTCTTCATGTTAAGAAGGGTCTTCCTCAGATGGTAGGAAGAGCCTATACACATGAGAGTTGGATGGTGAAGACGCAGAACTAGGAATTGTATCACAAGGGTGATCTCGTTCCTAGTTCCCCTGGCGGGCTGTCTTCTCTCCACCAGTTGTTTTGACAGCAGCTCATCTTTGGGCTGCTACGCTCTGGGGTTCTCCTCTCACCTTTCTCAGAGAGAAGACCAGAGTTAATTCTATTGTCTGGCTTGTTGCTTCAGGTCGAGATGACAAGAAATTGCCACCAACAAATAAGAAGATCCAAAGATGTAATAGACCTTCATTATCGATGGGAAGATCCAAAGATGTAATAGACCTTCATTAGAATAAAAATCCAAGATGTAATAGATTTTCATCAAGATGTACCTATGCTTTTAAAGAAGGAATAAAGAAATAATTGTCTCATTATTCTTTTTTTTTTATAATTTGATTTTGCTATGCTGTCATAGATAACAGAATCCAGAGAGGATTACGAATGTGACAAATTGTTTTAATGTGAATATTTGGAATTCAAATTCGTAAGAGACGTGACCTCTCACTATGATGAATGAATGGATGACCATTCACTTCAATTTCCGAGAAAGAAATGAATGAATGGTCGTTTAAACTTTCGAAGAAGAAAGCGAATGAATCAAGCACATCAGTTTCGAAGAAGGGAAGATGAAGAGTCGGTTATGAATGAACCGTTAGAAATGAACAAACAATTGTGCCTCTTTCCAAAAGTCGCATCAGTTCTCAAGGCTAATTACTTAGTTGTTCTGCCTATAAATATTGTCAATCTCTTTTCTTCCTGTGCAAAAAAAAAGTCTTCCAAAGATTTGATTGCTCCAAAGACTGAAGAAGAAACCGAGACTTCCCTTACTGAGCCTCCGGTGCCTTCTCAAAAAGAAAGGGGCGAAGGCTCAACTGTTCCTCCTGCACCAGGACATGATTTGATCTCCAAGTTAGTGGAGCCTGGAAAAACTGCCAAAGAAGAGGCATTGAGGATGGCTGTTTGTGAGTTCTTGGTGCGTTCAGACAATTAGATGTTTGAACGGTTGGCGAACTTTGTATTTAATCAGGAAGGGTCAGGGCCTCCTCCCCGTCCTTAATATTATGTAATTCTATTACGCTTTTGAATAAAAATAAACTTTTATTTACATCATGTCTCTGAAAATAAAGTACATTTTGACTTTATACATGATATTTTTTGAGAAATTTGCCATTGATGGGCATCATAGCAACTCTGCCAACCATATCTGTTAATTGAAAGGCTCCATTAGAGAAGACTTTATTTATTACATATGGTCCTTCCTATTTTACCTCGAACTTGCCTTTGCTCATATGTGTCATAGTCATAGGAGGTCTGACTGTAAGAACCAACTCGCCTTCTTTAAATGTTCGCACTCTGACTTTGCGATTGAAAGCTTTTGAAATCAGGGCCTGATAAAGTTCGATATGCTGTTGAGCTAATAACCTTTTCTCGTCGAGCACCTCCAACTCCTGAAGCCGAAGACGATCATTATTATCTGTAGTAAGCTCATTAGCAATAGCGATTCTCAATGATAGAATTTGAATTTCCAAAGGTAGCACAACTTCACATCCATATACCAAAGAAAAAGGTGTGTAACCTGTGGGGTTACGGATAGTAGTACGATATGACCATAGACATTCTCCAAGTTTATCACTCCAATTAAGTTTGTTAATAGAGACAAACTTTTTAAGGAGTTTGATAATGGTCTTGTTGAATGCTTCAGCCAATCCGTTAGCCGCGGGATAATAGGCTGTAGATGCGACATTATTGATTCTGTTGTCATCACAGAACCTATTAAATTTTTGGCTGATGAATTACGGCCCATTATCATGAATGATTCGGCAAGGGACACCAAATCTATATATCACATGATGTTTGATAAAATTGATAACGCTACTAGTCTTTACTTCAGCCAAAGGTATAGCTTCTGCCCACTTGGAGAAATAATCAGTTATAACTAAGATGAACCGATGTCCTTTATATGAAGAAGGATTGATAGGGCCAATTATATCCATGCCCCAAGCTTCAAAAGGCCATGAGGCTGCAGTTGGATGAAGAAATTTCGACGGTTGGTGAATAAAATCTGCATGAATTTGACATGCACGACATTTTCTTGCATAATCAATAGCATTTAAAACCATAGAGGGCCAGTAGTAGCCCATACGTCGGATACGATCATGTAGTTTAGGACCAGGTTGATGTGCTCCACAAACGCCATCATGAGCTTCACGTAATATCTGCTTTGCTTCATCACCAGCAAGACACCTCAAGAGTAATCCATCAAAAGTTCTTTGATATAGTGTCTTAGTAGTATGATTATAATAGAATCGAAGTGATCGACGATGGATACTTGTAGCTTCTTTAGGATCTTCTGGCAAAATGCCATGCATTGCAAAATCAATGAAAGGTACTCTCCAATCTTCACTAAGGATATTAACTTCAGTTTGGTTTGCTGAATTCAATATTGTGGTTGTTTTCAACACAGAATAATTTTCTATTAGAGATAACAACCATCTATTGCCTTTTGACTGGAACTGCCAATACTGCAGCTAGGTTAGCTAAGGCATCAACTTCTGTATTGCATGCCCGACGTACATATTCGATAAAGAATCCTTTAAATGAAGAAGCTATCATGGTTGCTGCTTCATGGTATGGTACCAAATCTTGATGTCGGACTTCATATATGCCTCTGACCTGATTAACAATCAGCTTAGAGTCGCCATATACTTCGAGATATTCAATATCCAGTTGTTTAGCCAATTGGAGTCCAATGAGAAAGGTATTGTATTCTGCCACATTGTTAGAGCATGATTCGTCTAAAGAATAGGCCCTTTGAATAGTTAATCTCTCAGGTCAAACGAGAACAATTCATACTCCTGCAACGAGAGTACCTCAAGGTCCAATTCTAGAAGCCCCATCAAAGAACAACCTCCAAGTAGAAAATTCTTCTGAAATCATATTTGATTCCAAAGTTTCGTCCAGAATCTCATCATAGAGTTTAGATGTTTCAAGAGCATGATGAGCTGCTAAAAAGTCGGAAAGTGCTTGGCCTTTCATAGACTTTTGAGGAACATAAATCATATTATATTGTGCTAATAATATGGCCCATATGGCAAGCCTAGAATTGAGTGTACTTGGCTTCTTCATTAAAACTCAAAAAGGATTGACCCGGGATATGACATGAATAGTTTGGCCTATGATGTAATGTCTTGTCTTCTGAACAGTAAACATTAAGGCTAAACATTCCTTCTCCACTAGGCTATAGCGATGTTCGGCTAAGATAGTAGATGGCTTGTTCATGAACTTCTTTATTTTTCTGAGCTAGCAATGCTCCCAATGAATGATCCATTGCCCGGACATACATTAAGAAGGGTATTCCTGAAATCGGTGGTACAAGGACCGGTGGACTCATTAAATACTGCTTTATGTCGTCAAATGCTCGTTGACATTCTTCTGTCCAAACAAAAGATACACCTTTCTTCATTAATTGAGTAAATGGTCTGCAACGTCCAGATAAATTCGAAATGAACTGCCTGATGTACGCAAGTCGACCTTGGAATCCTCGTAGCTCTTTTAGGTTGCGTGGAGGATGCATCACTTGAATGGCTTTGATCTTCTCGGGATCAACGTGTATACCTTTAGAGGTAATGACGAAGCCGAGAAACTTACCACTAGAGACACCCAAGAAAGACTTGGTAGGGTTCATTTTGAGTTGATGCTGGCGCATTAGATTGAAGATAGTTATTAAATCTTGAATGTGATCTTCTTTGAGATGACTTTTGACAGCAATATCGTCAACATAACATTCGACAGTATTTCACAAATAATCTTGAAAGATAGTACTCATAGCCCCCTGGTAAGTTGTACCTGCATTCTTAAGACCAAACGGCATGACCGTATAACAGTACACACCCCGAGGAGTACGAAACGAAGTATGTTTCTCATCTTCAGGATTCATTCGGATTTGATTATATCCAGAAAACCCATCCATAAAAGAAATTTGTTCGAATCCACATGTATTTTCGATCATAACATCAGTAATTGAGAAAGGGAATTCGTCTTTAGGGCAAGCATCATTGAAAGTCTATGTAAACTCGAACCTTTTCGGTCTTCTTCAGACTGGGACGACGTTGGCTACCCAGTCAGGATGCTGTTCTTCTCTGATAAAATCGCAAGCTATAAGCTTTTTGACTTCATCATCAATTGCATCCATCATTTCAGGCTTGAATTGCCGTTGTTATTGTTTGACCGATTTGGCATTCGACAAAATGTTAAGCTTGTGAGTTACAATTTGAGGATCTAATCCTGGCATATCTTCGTAACTCCAGGCGAAGACGTCAATGTATTCACGAATAAGGTGAATTAATTCTTGTTTATCATCCTTTGGAAGATTTTTTCTAATGAAGATTGGCCGTGAAGAACAACCCCCAATATCAGTTTGGACCCGTTGATCATCAGTAGGTGGTTCTCGTTGTTCGAAACAAAGTTCCCACTGATTATCCATCCTTTGTGCCCAAGGGTCCATTTCAGTAGCTTCTTCAATGTCACTTTCGTCATCTTCTGAGAATTCGGCATACACCATATTAGAAGATACTATCACCTTATGAACATGACCGATGCTAGTATCAGAATCCCATGAGATAGAATCAGAAGAGTTTGAACGTTCGTCTTCATCAGATTCAGAAGGTTCCGGAGTTGGAAGCGGTGACGTATAACCTAGTCCTCGTTTTGTTTTATTGTGGTATTGTTGTGATTTTCCTTTTGGAACAGCAATACGAAGAGGGGTTCGCCTTCATTTACCATTATTGAGACCTGTTCTGAAATCATAGCCCATTTTACGGATGATGGATTTAGATTGTGGACAATAGCGTCGTAATTGTAGCCTTCTTGTATCATCTCTATTATCATTATAGAGCATGATTTTTTGTTCTTCTCTTTTGTTGAAGAATATAGGCTTTTCATCTTTCTTTCGAGACGGTACTAAGAAGTATGACTCTTGTTTTGAATCCAGTGATACCATATTTCGTCGAGATGATACAACATCGATTGTAAGTGGTTTAAAGCTATCTAGCATATCCAAATAACACTGAGTATAATAAAAGATATTAGTATACTGTAAAAGAGATGTTTTATTGATTTTTACAACATCATTTACAACAGGGACTTTGGCCTTAGCAGGCTTAGTCAGATTGATGACAAGAGGGGGAGAAGAAGAACGAGAAGGAGGAGGGAGCTTCTTGCGACGAAGATCGATTACAAGCGGCTCAGAAGAGGTGAGCTCTCTTTGTTCCTGACTATCACCTTTAGGTCGCTTCTCATGTGAAGGTAGATAGATAGTCAGTGGTTTGGAAGACTGAGGACAGGAGGTACGTCCTTTAACTGGAATCACCAGAGTATCATTAGGTATACTCTTCTGTTCTTCATCTGTGTCTATTGCTAGTACCACCTTCATGAATTTCTCTTTGTACATACGAGAATCGTTGCAGTACGCTTCAACTCCTTTGAAAGGATTTAGATCTGCAACCTCTTTTTGGACTTCTTCTTTACCATCCACATATTTGAAGCATTGGTGGAGCGTAGAGGGTACAATATTGTGTTCATGGAGGAATGGCCTGCCCAACAAAGCATTGTATGAGCCATGATTGTCAATAACATAGAAAGTTACCTTTGTACGAAGATTGCCAATTTGAAGTTTTAGGTGTATCTTCCCCAAAGGTTCACGTCTTCCTTGATTGAATCCCAAGATGGTAGTGATAGTTGTAGAAAGATTATGTACTAGGATTTTCAAAGCATCCAGTAAGGACTTTGGCATGATACTAAGTGCAGACCCGGGATCAATCAGAATACGGTCGACTTTCATGGTGTCCACGTACCCCGTGAAATAGAAAGGACGATCATGACGATTGTCTTCTAACAACATGTCCTCTTGTGTAAAAGTGATATTGGACATTAATTCAAATACACTATGACAATGTGCACAGCTGACTGGCTCTTTTTCGGGCTTCTTGAGAAGAGTCAAACAAGTGTCAGCCTGTATCAAGGCTTCACTTAACGTCTCGCGAGTTTCTTTTGAGAGATGTAAAATTTTAAAGATTGACAATCTTGCTGGAGTATTGGCCAATTGAGCCAATATGTCAAAATTATAAGGCTTTTCAAGTCCAAGAGATGATGACTTCTTCAATGCTTTATCAAAGCGAACAGGTTGCTTTCCCTTGTATGCTGATGTTGGTTTAGGAGGAGATGGCTCGACCACTGGCAATGATATAGATGGTGTATCTTCAGCAGGAGAAGATGATGGAGGGAGAGCATCCGGAGATGGAGCAGGGTTCTCTTGATTTTCGGAATACTCCCGAAAATAGGGTTTTCCAGATCTAGTTCCCATTAGAATTTCTTCTTCTGTTAATGGTTCAAAGGATACCATATTGCAGTTCTTGGATTTAGACTTGGAATGCTTCTTTTGCTTAGAAGAGGAAGGCATTTCAAATTCTGCCACCAGATCTGGATGAATCCACATAATCTCTCCTATGTCAGTTGACATCGGAACAAGACCTTCATTTTGAGGAGGTAGGATATTCACAATTTCAAGAGTAGTCCTTGGAATGGGGACAGCACCATCTTGTACGAGTTGTGGTAGAAAATTACGGAATTGGAGAGAAACCACATTAGTAGTCACCGTTTTCTCGTCCTGCTGTAGAGTAATTGCTCCAGAATTGACCAACTCCTGGATTTTGCCCTTGAGCACATAACATGCTCTGGTTGGATGTCCTATGAATCTGTGATAAATACAGTATTTAGGGTGATCAGTTTTACCAACTTTTTCTGGTCACTTTGCCTCTGGAAGTTGAAGCTTATTGCTTTTGATCAAGCAATCGAAGATGCTTAAAGTATCATCTTCATCGAAAGAATACTCTTCTTTTGGATGAGTTGACTTTTGAAGTGGTGCTAATGGGGTGGATGTCGTCTGAGTAACATTGACAGCCAAAGACTCTTTGCCTTTGAGATTAATGGCCAGCATTTCTTTATTTTTGCGGATGTTCTGGCGATTACTACCCCCAGGTGTAGAATGGTCATCTTGATGAGTCATCTGGGCTCCTAACTGCTTGAACTTTTCGGCACTCACTTCTGTCGCCTTTGCATTAACAATAAAAGAAGGCCAATCTTGGAATTATGTAGATCCCGTCCACATACTGATAATAGGCAACATGTTTGATTTGTAAGTGTTTATTGTTACAGCAGATGGAGTACCTAAAGGTATTTTGAGTGCCTCTCGACAGAATCTTTCAATGAAACTCTCTGTGGATTCATTGTGCCTCTGCTTAATTTTAATGAGGGTAGACATTGTCATGTCATTGACTCCCTCATAAAATTGTTCCAAGAACATTTGCTTGAAACCAGCAAAAAAAGTGATATAGCCATCAGGTAGGCTACGATACCAGTTATATGCTGCACCGGCTAAACAATCGACGAACACTCGGGTAAAGAGAGCATTATTTGGCTGTAATTGATCAGTCATCACTTCAAAATGATTGATGTACTGACTTGGGCAAGTGCTACCATCAAACAACATAATGGTTGGTAGCTTATACTTAGGAGGAAATGGAACTTCCTTCCACTCTGTAGGATTTGGTTGCTTTATGCCCAGTCTTTGTAGGCCATCCTTCTGCTTGAAGGCCTCAAACTGAGTGCATAAGAGTTTTACAGCTTTATTAGCATCCCCTGATATTTGGGAATTGGTAGGCTGGTTAGAAGTGTTAGGAGGAGGAACAGCGTGGTAATTACCACCCCCAGCACCAGACTGACTTAGATCAGCTTAAATTGGCACAGAAGCAACCTGCTGGTACCCCCAGACTAACAGGTACAGAAGATGCTATAAGCTCAGGATTTGTAGTAGGGTTTACAATCGGAGGCACTGTGTGTTGACCATCATCATGGTGTGCATGCTTACAACCATTTCTGCCATGGTTTTCAATTTGTCTTCTAATGCAACAATTCGTTGCTCTTGGCTGGTTGACATAGAGGCATCTTGGTCTTCCGTAATGGTATATGTCGTCACTTCTCTGGCTGCTATTGATGAGATAGTTTGTTCAGAACTTTCATTATCTGCATCAAACTCCAAAAAAATGTCCTCTCCCACATGGGTGATAGGGAGATCTTCTTGATTAAAGACACCATGGTTCAAATGTCAATTTCTCGATCTAGTGTATTGGAAGACACCTTCACTGGATGCATGGATCCGATCTAAGTATTATTGACTGGGATTACGGGATGCATTACGTTTTGGATGTTTCCCACCCCAATGCCTTGAGAAGTCATGTTAATAGAAGCATATAATAGTTCATCTTCGTCTTCTATTATATGTTCAGGAGTTGAAGCATAGTTTAGACGATCGAAAACAGATCGTCGAGCCGATTGGCAACAACAGTTGATGACAACTTCATGTAGGCAGTTGCGATTTGAAGCGTGATTTGGAGGTGAGGGAAACATTCCCGTAGTCTTCCGTCTTTGTGTAAAATGTTGTCGGAGATCATTACAACCATAGGATGAGAAAAAGTCGGAGATCAGGAACATGTCTCCTATTCTTCAGGTGTTTAATTCCTTGAGTGTACAAAGATGTACTCAAGTCATTAGCATAGGTAGATGGGTCTTTCTTTTCAAACTTTGGCTTTTGGTGCAGATTGCCCTTTGGCATAGGGTTCTTGCGTTTTGCCAAAGTTGATATTGGTTGACACCTATTGAGATAAGCGCGTAAATCTAAAAATTCTGCTCCCGGTGTCTCTGTTTGTGATACCTTTAATTTTTCTTGCTTGGATCTTAAAATTTGCAAGTAGGAAGATCTTGACCAGACCCCATAGGGGTAGGCAAGATACCTCTGTGATCAGTATTCTTTCCGGTATCAGAGATCCGAGGACCTCTGTTTACAGGAATAGAATCTGATACGTCTTCCTCTGAGTCGTAGACCAGGGAAGTTTGAGGAAAGACCAAATGGTGCTTTCCTTTATTTTGAATAGGGTTAGCTAAGAAGCATTTTTCTTTGTTCTATTGTGTGACCATTTTAGGCATAGGTTGTGCCAATTAAGGAATTGTCATAAGACTTTTTTCTTTGTTCTGTCTAGTGTTGGCACTAGGACATGAATTCTCCAAGTTCAAAACTTGAGAATTGGAAGAGAAAATAGCCAAAAGACTAGTTCCCTTGAGTTGCGCCAGAGTAGCAGATTACGCCTGGGTTGCAGATTGCTTGGGTTGTGCCATAGTCCTACAGACTACTGATGGCGCCTTGGCAGCAACTTTGCTAGACTGTGCCTCGACAGTAGCTTGAACTGATTGCACCTTGGCAGCAAAGATAGTAGTAGGCTGCGCATGGGCAGCAGGGTGAGCAGACTGCGCCTTAGCAACAAAAATAGGTTGTACTGGAGCCACTGAGGCGGATTGTGCCTTGGTCATTGAGCACTCAAGTTACGCCTGGGCAACAGCGACTGTGGGAGATTTAGGAGTCCACATAGTTCTGTTCTTGGCGATAGCCACCGTGCGCTTGTTGCTCTTGGTGTTGATCATATTCTCGTAGGCTGTCTGGTTGACTTGAACAACCAGAGTCTTCTGCGTCTTGCCGATCGACGTAATGTCATATTGAGTTGTCACTTTCTCATCAGAGGAGAAAGTCGTCCCCAGCAGAGTCGCTATTTTGTTTGCAAAAATAAATTTTGTTTTATTCCAAACTTATAAAAGAGTACAAAGTACAATAAATTCTGGAGAAGTACAACTTTAGGAATCTCATCAGAAAATGATCACTTTATCCTTTGAACTATGTGAACTTGAAGACTGTAGCCTCTAGAGAACGCAGCAGCAATTTTGCAAGAGTTCTTGATCTCTGTCTGTGTATGTCGGTAATAATGATTGGAAACTCTATTTATAGAGTTCTTGAAATAACTGTTTTAGCAGTTATTCTGATGGTGCGCGAAGCTGGACTGTGCCATATTGAGTTGCGCTAACCTCCTGTTGTGCCAACTTTCATTCAGTTGTCAGTCGTGTACTAAATGTATTTAGACGTGTGGCATCATATGATTGAGATGCGCAAGGTCGTGTATAAAATAGTAGACACGTCTTGAGAGATTAGTGGCATGTACGCCACGTCATCCTGCTTTAGAATGTAAGTTGTCTCAACTTTATTAGGTTGCACGAGCTTCAGTCAACAAGTCAAACTGCGCTTGATTTGAGCTGCGCCTACATACGTGGCAGCTTCTGAGCAAAAGTCGTTCAGGTTGTGCCCAGGCGCAACTAAGGATTTTATTTAGATTGCGCCTGGGCGCAACTCACGAAGTGTACAAGACAGCTGTCCACCAACTTCTCTTGAGCGACATAATTCACGGGATTCGAAGAGTTTTCCTTGTTCACTGTTGTGTCAGTCGCCAGTATTTTCAGGTAATAATGACCATTAAGTGTCAGATGCCACGTAGGTTTTAGTGCAAAAATGACTAGGTGCAGTCTGATATCAGACGCAACCTGATCAGTGGCGCATTCTGTTCTCTGAGCTTCATATCAGTGGCGTAACTTGATTTTTGGGGCGCAACTTGATCACTGATCAGTATATTGAAGCAACTTGATTTTTAGGCTCTACATATCAAGGTCAAGGGACGTACTTCTCGTACAAATGATCAAGAACCACTGATTATCAACCTTGGCAAGTCTACGCTGAAGATGGGTGACGGTCCGTTAGTGATCAATCTAAAGCGTAGTAGTCATTTTGTAAATGATATAAATATTGATCATTATGTACTTTCTAATATCAATGAAGATTTTCTTTTCGAGTATATGGCTGTCCAATTTATTGAAAGAATGACTTTATCTGCTGATAATCAAAGTCATCAACATAAAAATGACATAAATACAGAGGAAACCATATACATTAATCATAAGGAAAATTCTTTTCCTCCTCATGTCGATGTTGGGCTCTATGCTCAAAGGTTCTTAACATCTTCTCCTTATCTTCTACCTGTAGCCTCATCATCACAAGCTTGTGTAAGTTATAGACGTCACGAAGAATCTTTTTTTGTGATCCCGTCTAATAAGAAAAACGAACGCCAAATTATGTTTGGCTTAGCTAGAAATATCCCTGTTACTCAGACAGATGATCTCATAGAGAAAGATAAAGGAAGAATCCGAATCGACAAATATAGTCAACAATCTTTTAAGTTATCCAGAATATGGGATATGATTTGAAAACTATGCCAGGTCTCAATCAAGGCAAAGATAGACTGTTACCATTATGTGGTGATCCATTTTACCAGAAAACTTGTCATGGGTTGGGATACGATCCTTTCCACATGTTTAATGAGGATATACAAGAAGAATTTTCTTCCAGTTCTTCACAATCCTCAGATTCTGAAGAGATCCAGTTCATTGAATCTGATACATCCCACATGCATAAAGAAGATATGGAAAGAGAATCATTTTCCAGTTCTTTATAATCCTCAAATTCTAGAGGAAACCAGTATGTTGAATCCGAGTGTCTTTTCAGTCAACATGGTTCAAACTTATGGTGAATCTGAGCCATTTGAAAATGACCCTTGGGCACAACAAATGGACACTCAATGGGAGCTTCGTTTTGAATAGCGACAACCACCCACAGAAGATGAAATTGTCCAGATTGACGTTGGAGATGGAACTACGTCCAAGCTGATATTCGTCAGTAAAAACCTTTCTGGAGATAAAAAGAAAGAGTTGACAAAGCTGATTAAAGAATATATTGATATCTTTGCATGAAGTTATGAGGATATGTCCGATCTAGATCCTAAAGTAGCTACTCATAAACTCAATATTCTTCCTAATGCTAAACTTGTAAAACAACAGCAGCGACATTTTTGACCAGATATGATGGATGCAATTGAAGCAAAAGTCAAAAAGCTAATCACATGTGGTTTTGCTCGTGAAGAACAACACCCAGACTGGGTTGCCAACATTGTTCCTGTTATGAAGAAGACTGGAAAAGTCCGATTTTGCATAGATTTTTGAGATCTTAATGCAGCTTGTCCAAAATACGAATTTTCACTTCCGATTACCGATGTCATGATAGACAATACATGTGGTTTTGAACGCATATCTTTCATGGACGAATTTTCAGGATACAATCAAATTAGAATGCATCCAGGAGATGAAAAGCATACCGCTTTCCGTACACCCCTTGGAGTTTACTGCTATACGGTTATGCCATTTGGTCTGAAAAATATCGGTGCTACGTATCAACGGGCCATGAGCAACATCTTTCAAGAACATTTATGAAAAACAGTTGAATATTATGTAGATGATATTGCTGTCGAAAGTCGATCAACAGGTGATCATATTCAAGACTTAAAGACAGTATTTGAGATGATGCGTCCACATCAACTGAAGATAAAACCTACTAAGTCTTACTTAGGGGTTTCCAGTGGCATGTTTTTGGGATTTTTTATTACTTCTTAAGGTATCCACGTTGATCCTGATAAAATCAAAGTAATTCTTGAAATGCGTCCTCTACGTAATCTAAAAGAACTCCGTGGCTTCTAAGGTCGCATTACTTATATCAGAAGATTTATATCTAATCTTTCTGGGAGATGTCAACCTTTCTCTCGTCTATTAAAGAAAGGTGTATCATTTGTTTGGGATGAAGCATGTCAGAAAGCCTTCAATGACATCAAGCAATACCTTACAAATCCACCTGTTCTGGTACCTCCAGTGGAAGGAAGACCATTTATGCTATATGTTCGAGCCTTAAATCATTCTCTTGGTGCTCTTCTTGCACAGAAAAGTGATAAAGGTCATGAACAGACAATTTATTATCTTAGCCGAATGATTGTTGGAGCTGAACATAGGTATACTCCTGTGGCAAAAGAATGTCTGGCCTTATTTTTTGCTGTTCAAAAGACACGACACTATGTGTCAGGACAAACTATTCATGTCATATCCAGAATAAATCCTATTCGGATATTGATGAGAAAGCCGAGCATTCTTAACTCCAGATTAGCCACCTGGGCAATGTTGCTTACTCCATATGATATGGTCTATGTACCTCAAAAATCAGTGAAGGGTCAAGCATTAGCTGATTTCTTAGCAGCTCACCCTATACCTGAAATATCTAAGCTTTATGAGGACATTCTAGATGAAGTCATGAATTGCAATATGACTTTAAGGGAGGACATTTGGCAACTATACTTTGATAGAGCATCGCGGGTTGGACCTAAAGGCAATATTGTCTCAGGAGTAGGCATCGTCTTGGTCTCTCCTGATAAAATGGTCATATACCGTGCTTATTCTCTTAATGAACCATGTTCTAATAATGTGGCAGAATATAATGCTCTGCTAATTGGTCTTCAAGTGGCAAAACAATTGGACATTGAGTTCCTGGAAGCTTATGGAGATTCTCAACTGATTGTTAATCAAGTCAGAAGGACATATGAAGTCAGAAATCCTGACCTTATTCCCTATCATCAAGTGGTAATCGAATTGGTCCTTTCATTCAATGGGTTCTTCATTGAATTCGTACCACGTTCTCAAAATTTGGAAGCTGATGCTCTTGCTAGTTTAGCTGCAGACTTAGTTGTTCCAATCAGAAGACAAAACACCATTACTTTGTTGGATAGAGATCTATTCTGTGTAAAGAATAATTTGCATATAGAACAAAGTTATACTATAGAATCAAGTTCTCAACAAAGAGATTGGAAAAGTCCATTTATTGATTATGCGGTCCATAGGATTTTACCTGAAGATTCAAAAGAAGTTGCATCAATCAAAAGACGATCATTTCGATTCTACTACGATTCTTCTTTGCATATGTTATATCGTCGTTCATATGACGGACTTTTGTTGCATTGTCTCTCTGAGAATGAAGCTAAGCAAACACTCCGTGAAGCTCATGATGGTGTCTGTGGTGCTCATCAACCGGGTCTGAAGTTACAAGACCGTATTCGAAGAATGGGGTATTATTAGCCTTCTATGATAGCAGATGATGTGGATTATGCCAGACGGTGTAAAGCATGTCAAATTTATGCCAATTTTATTCATCAACCATCTTAATTCTTTCATCCTACAGCAGCTTCTTGGCCCTTCGAAGCTTGGGGTATGGATATTATTGGTCCGATTAATCCTCCTTCTGTCAAGGGACATCGGTTTATCTTGGCTATAACCGATTACTTTTTAAAATGGACGGAAGCGGTTCTCCTTGTTGAAGTGAAAACATCTAATGTGGTTAGCTTCATCAAACATCATGTCATTTATCGTTTCGGGATTTCCCGAAGGATAATCTATGATAATGGACCACAATTTGCCAGTCAGGCGTTCTATCGATTCTGCGATAAAATTTACATCCAGAATATAGCTTTTACGGCTTATAATCCAGCTGCTAATGGTTTAGCCGAAGCTTTCAATAAGACAATTATTAAACTTCTCAAAAAGTTTGTCTCTTCTAATAAACATGATTGGAATGAGAAACTTAGAGAATGTTTATGGGCTTACCGAACGACAGTCCGAACTCCTACTGGCTTTACACCATTCTCACTGGTTTACGGATGTGAAGCTGTTCTTCCATTGGTAATCCAGATCCCATCTCTTAGAATAGCCATTGCTAATGAGCTAACTATAGAGAATGATGATCGGTTGAGACTCCAAGAACTTGAGGGATTGGACGAGAAGCGTCTTCAAGCGCAATAGCACATTGAGCTATATCAAGCCCGCATATCTCGAGCTTTCAATCATAAAGTTAAAGAGAGGATATTCAAAGTCGGTGAGCTAGTTCTAGCTATCCGAAGACCAATGGTGATGACTCATAAGAGCAAAAGAAAATTCCAAGCAAAATGGGAAGGTC
Organism: Iris pallida; assembly: GCA_029216955.1. NCBI lineage: Eukaryota > Viridiplantae > Streptophyta > Magnoliopsida > Asparagales > Iridaceae > Iris > Iris pallida. Next base: position 1,997,500 of record JANAVB010035418.1, read on the forward strand.
CTTATGTAGTCGAGACAGTCTTCTCCAATGGTGCCTATAGGTTGTCTAAACTTAATGGAGATTTTCTCACGATGCTGATTAATGGCAAATTCTTGAAAAAATATTATGTCTGAATTTCTTCTTTATTCCCCAGTTACCAATGTTTGGTTAAGCTGATTATTTGTCTCCTAAAAGAGAATTTTGATCTTCTGTCTTACCAACTGATTAAAAAAAGGAATTTATTATTTATCATGTTCTCATGACCTCCGAATAAATATTAAGTCTATTTTTTTCTTATCTATCATGTCCATATGGCCTTTGAATAGATATTAATCTATTTTTCTTTGAGTTGTTACGATCTGTCACGTTCATATTACCTCTGATAGTATTGTACACTCTAAAAAGAAAATAAGATTCATTATCTATCATGTCCATATTACCTCTGGATAGATATAATTTATTGAGTTTAAAAGACTTGTCATGTCCATATTACCTCTGATAAGTATTTTCGATCTCATACCTATTGTTTAACTTCAAAATAAATGATAGGGTCACAAAACAAATATTTCATTCATTTTTTGAAAATATTACAAAATAAAAAAGATAGAAGAATACAAAATTCTATATTAAATACAAAAATACCTAAGGCGGAGCAGATACATCTTCGATCAGTTTTTGTAGCTCTGCTAGACGCTTCTCGTGAGAACTCAGCAGAGTTGCAGTAGCTATAGTACGTCGAGCTTCTAGAGTACAAAGATGGGAGAATTCGGCGAAAGTAGCTATCATTTTATCCTTGGCATCATCAAGGATTTTGATGGTAGCTTCAGCATCGAAGACTTGTTCCTCCAAAATAGAACTCTGTGTTAAGTGTATGTCTCGCGCTGTGATCAACTGATCCCGCTCCGTCTTCAAGCGAGCCAATTCTGCCTCAACTTCACGAATTCTATCATTCTGTTGATGAATTCTCATATTTGAAGTTTCATAGGCTTCTCTCTGAATATCTAGCTGAGGTTTAGCTTCAGCCAAAAAAGCTCTTTCTTTGGCGACTTTGCGGCTGTACTCTTGGAGAGATTCATTGAAAGTAGTCTTCCGAGCGATGTATGCGGCTGTACTCTTGGAGAGATTCATTGAAAGTAGTCTTCCGAGCGATGTATTCAGCTGATAAAGCGTTATACTCGCTTTGGATGAGACTTTCAATAGTTTCACTTGATAGCCTTAGATATTCTCTAACGGGTTGTTCAAGTCCCTCTACTACCTTCTCCAATGCCGCTTCTCTCTCTGTATCATTGAACATTGTGACATTTCTGATTGTGAGAGCAATGACAGCCTTCAAGCTTTCATAATTAAGGCCTTTCTTTAAGACCATCTTGATTAAGGCCGCTAAAGTTTTATAGAAGGTTTCAGTATGGATCTCAACTAAGAGATTCATTTCTGCATTCGAGCTCGGAGTGGCAGCGAGCTCTACCAGATCCCTTTTCTGAAGACTAGGAGCAGATGTTGTTGCTTTGGTAGCAGACTGAGATGAAGTCAATATTGTCGTTGCTACCATGGCTAACTGATCCCTAGGAGCTTCAGAGGCCATATTTTTAGCACTTTTTTGGATCATTACTCCAGCCATTTCTAGAGTCGAAACTACTTGAGTTTCAGTGGCGGTGAATGTTGTGGGAGGAATGGTGATCATTGTAACTGACTCCGGTTCAGACACTGTCTTCTCAGGAACTTGTACTAGATCTGTAGCAATAACGGAGGATGCTATTACAAAGTCTCCAGCTTCAGTTGATGAGTTGACCATATCTTCGTCACCTTCATAGGCTACCGGCTCTTCAAGCTCTAGGAGTACTTCAGTTGTAGTTGGTTCTTCTACAACTGTTTCTTCATTGAAGCCCGTTTCTTCTACAGCAGCTGTTTCTTCATCTGCATTTGGTTCTTCTGCAGTTTGTCCTTCTTCTCTATTTTCAGCAAGAGAAGGCAATTCTAGATGAGCCTCTACCACAGGCTCTTGTTGTATCTCTGTGGATGGGGAACATTCCACTTGGACAGTATCTTCTTCTTCTTTCGAAGAAGAACTCTCTTCCTCAGATTCTATGTTTTCTTCATAAGTAGCTTCTTGAGGGGGAGGAGGAGCCACAGGCTTTGCTGCAGCGATGGCACCTACAAAGATTAAACAAAACAAGATAAATTATATAAAATCATAATACATAATCTTGTATAGATTTTGTTAATTTATATTTACCTAGAGTAGGTGCAGGACGTGTCAAGAGTGAGTCATAATCCTGATCCCAGTCATCATCATCGAAGTCACTAGTCGGTTCATCTGATGGGATGGGCTCTGGATCACTAGCAGGAATCATGGCAGTGTCCTCAACAGTTTGCACCTTCTGGGAAGAAGTCAGATATACAGAAGTGCTGAGGTGTCCAGGAGATAGGAACCCCATAACTTCCGTTGTTTCTGCGGGCTGAGATGCTGAGGACCCTTCTCCAGGATGAACTGAAGAATATGCAATGTGTTGAGGCTCCTCGACAGGAGTTTCGCTCTCAGGAGTAGCGGCTCTCTGTCTAGAAGGCCCTTTAACAGTGACCTTCTTCTTTTTCTCCTGAAGGGTAACAGCTGTATTTGACTTCCGCTTTCGGGTTTTAGAGACGATAATTGGTCCTGCGGTTGGTTCCCCAACTCCCGCAGGAATCACTTCCAGAAACTCGTCTGGAACAACAACATCATCGGGTATGTCTGAAGGGACCCTGACTGGTTCTTCGATGTTTCCTTCCTTGGGCCATCGAAGACTCCCCTTCATATTGTATCCATGTGCGAAGGAGCGAATGGATGCACAAAAGCGAGCATACGTATGAAGTATTCGTAGCTCGGTTGTACGTGTAGCAGTTGATATCCAAAATTCAGCACCGGTACATGCAGTGCTAAAGTATCTCCATGCTCTTGCACCGTCAATTAACTTCCCATAATGGTTGAGGCTGGTGGATGGATTACCAACGTGAAGTTGGTCGTATCCAAACTGACGAGCGAACCGACTTGGTAGATACGGTTCGAACGCGCAGTTGTCTTCATTCCTATACATCAGATTTGAGGGTCTGATGCACATTAGCCATTTAAAAACTGGCACAGGTAATGAAGTCCTCCCTTTCCCTCTATCTTCAAATTGTACACCGAGGCAATCGGCTAGAACTTGTGGTCTTGTACAGAAAAACTTCCACCCATGGGAATAGTTGAGTACTGCTCGGGTGTCTGCCACTATAGTTGCAGTCCATGTGGCTTTATTGAATTTTTGGAAGAAGACCTCCGCATTATCTCCAGGGCCGGGTGGCAACAAACTGCAGTTATGATGTAACAACCAGCCCATCTGATAAGTATAGGGCATCTCCACCCTTGGAAAATCTTTTCGGTAAGGAGCATTGTTGATTAGCTCATCACCAAAGGTCCACAAACCTGTATTTATTCGACACACCATTGCCGATAGCAGGTTGATTCTGACCTTGAATACCAAACGTACTGCTGGCCACAATATGTTTCGGTGAATTCTGTCAGCTGTGCTAATCCCTGGCACGACCCATCTCCGCAGACACAGAGAAAGAAAGCCTGCCAGCAAGGTTTCCATTGAGATCTTCTGACTGCCATGCCTCAGATAGCTCAAGGTTTCAGTCCCCGTAGGGATGTCTCCGGTCTTAGTGGTTAGATATTGATCCGAAGACTTATGTGTGATCATCAAACTTTGGATCAAATATGAAGAGATTATTGAACAAGGGTTGATGGTTGGACCCTTGTTTTTTTGGAATCTCCCCTTGTCGTTCTTGGATATCCTATTCTTGTGGCAGAATAAATAGGTTGTCTATTCATTAGTATATACCAAATGCGACCCACTTTCGTACATAGTGGTGCAAATCAGGTAATGGCACATCAGTTCTTGGTAGACCTCAACTAATTAGGGATTTTTCTCTCTGATTTCTCCAAGTTTCCTGTTGGAGGGAACATACTCTTTATAGGGAGCTTTACCCATCGGCAGCTTAGAGATGAATTGCATCTCGTGCAGTGTAAACCACATTTCACCTAATGGGGTTGCAAAAGTCCCTGTTGAACTCTATACAACTCCATCAGAGCCAAGAACAGGTTACTGTTCATTGGTATACCCTGGCTCGTGGAGGCTACTGCTTCATAAAGGCCAATGGCTTCCAGATCAGTCTTGAAGTTCTTCATAATCCAAGCACTAAGCTGAATCCAGTTCTGATTATAAGGAGTCAGCCACCCTGGTAGCCTAGGGTTGGCCTGAGGATATAATACTGAGGCCTTCATGAACTTGTTAATGAACATTCCGGTCTACACCGGTTGGATCAGAGCTGAATCTTTACTCAGTGTGAATCCAGGTAATAGACCGGAGAAAGGGACAATACCACCACTAGGAGTACTGATGTGGTAGCCCATTTCATTGGCTCTATCCCCCTTGAAAATAATCCTACCCGGCCTACTATGACTGCAGGGAGTCAGGTTCCATAGCATCTGTCCAGGATGGGTGGCGTGTATAAATGAGGATATGGGATAATCCCTTGCCATGTCTGGGAGATACATCGTCCTATCTCCAAATTTAAATACCCAAGCCTCCTTCTTGGGATTTGTTTGTAATTAAAAATCTATAGCATCCCCGAATAAGAAGGCCGGCTTCAAAAATTGTTGGTCATCTAACGATACCAATAATTCTCCATTTATCATTGACAACAGCATTCTGTCCCCCTGAGCAGCAATTAGCTGTTGTCTCCCTTTAGGGTATTCTGGATTTGATTGAGGAAATTCCACATGGGACAAATTCTCCAAGTAGTTTGAGCCTACCATACCAGATGGTAAGCCGAATATTTCTACAAGCGGATGAATTTGCAAGTCCACTGCCAAAAGAAAAAGAAAAATCAAGTTAGTAAAAATCTAATTTAAAATTTTACGCAGATGACTTAGTCTGAATTTTACGCATAAAGATTAAAGACTCTATACTAGAGACCTTGACTATGTAAATTTTATGCTTATGCGAAAAAATTAAGTTTTTAAGTGTAAAAGTTCTTTGTTTTACGCAAAGTCTTTCACTTGAGAATATTACGCTGGCACGTATTGACGTGTGCGTATTTTGTTTTTACGCTGGCACGTATAGACGTGAGCGTATTTTGATTTTTACGCTGGCACGTATTGACGTGAGCGTATTTTGATTTTTACGCTGCCACGTTTTGACGTGAGCGTATTTTGATTTTACGCTGGCACGTATTGACGTGAGCATATTTTAATTTTTACGTTGCCACGTATTGACATGAGCATATTTTGATTTTTATGCTGGCACGTTTTGACGTGAGCGTATGTCGTTTTTACGCTGGCACGTATTTACGTGGGCGTATGTTTTTATTTTTACGCTGACCCGTATAACGTGGGCGTATTTTGTTATTTCAATTTCTACGCTGACACGTATAAACGTGGGTGTGAAGTTTAAGGTTCGAGTCTTTTCCGACAAACTCACGGCCGAAATTAGGTAGTGGTCTACCTTTCCTGGCCGGAGCCACAGTGGGGTTGGTCTGTCGGGGTGCCACCGATGATGGGATGGTAGTTTCTACGCGATCAGCCATTGACGAAGCAGCGGCGGGCTTCTTGCCCTTAGCGTCGGCACTGGTTTTGCTCTTGGGGGCCATCGATTCGAACTGAGAGGATGAAGAAGAAGAGAGTAAAGAAAGATCGAGATTACGAATGAGTAAAGTTCTCTCTCTATCGGCAAGGCTCTATTTATAGAGAATTTTGAAATCGGTTCAAATTCCCGAATATTACGCTTCTAAACAGACCGTTGAGTATCCCGAATTTTACGCGGACTATTGAGTATCCCGAATTTTATGCGGATTATTGAGTATCCCGAATTTTACGCAGACTATTGGATATCTCAGATTTTTACGCTTCTGTTCAAAGTATTTCAAATCTTAGGAAAAATTTAAAAACTTTGAAGGGGGACTTGTAGAAGCATAAATAAATTTCATAGACCAAGTCAAAGAAGTTGAGAGCTTTACGCAAGTCAAATTGAGTTAGACTCAGACTTTACGCAGAGATCAAACAGAATAAAACTCTACGCGAGCTACTTTACGCGAGAGCCATCCTCAAAACTTTACGCGGGAGACAGGCTGTCCACATCGCATTTAATGCGCATGATACTGTTATGACATAATGATTTTCTGACAGCGAATTGCACAAGCCGAGAAGATTTGATTTACAAAAAACCCAACACTTGTTGTTTAGTGTGCAGATGGGCTACTTTATGCTCAAAAGACTGCTTCTTTTACGCATGAAAGTTATTCGAGATTTTACGCTCAAGGTTTTCGTGTGCGTAAAGTTTATTTGAGCTAATTATACGCTCAAGGCTATTTTTCAGCCACTTTACGCAGAAGTTTATTTTGGGTTATTTTACGCCCAGCCTGTTACTTTACGCAAGAAGTCTATTTTGGGTCATTTTTACGCCCAATCTTTTCTGGCTATATGAGAACGTGATCTGCATACATGACTTTCATGCCACACTTATCGAGGAACGTGTGTACGTGCTCTTCCCATTTTATTGAAGTAGTGGGACACGTGTCACTATACGTAGAGGTCAAAATTCTACACGGGACACGTGTCATCACGCATAACGGTTGATTTTCAATCGTAGGTGGCAGTTACTTGCGTAGAGACCCGATTTTGTTGCTTTTTACGCACAGAGGATCTAGTCTATAAATAGACTTACTTTTAACACAAGACAAAAAAAAGAGATACAGAGGAGGAGATTCTGAAAAAACTCATACTTTTAGAGTGATATTCCCAGAAGCATTTCTTCATCTTTTTTTCAAGAACAGGGTGAAGCAAAGCAGGAAAGCATTCGACTGTGCCATTAGTGCCTTTGTGTCGATACCTTTCTAGGGACTTAGTTCTTCCGATTGTTCATCTTCTTCAAGCAGTTTTCTTCATCATCATTGTATGGTCTAAGGAACAAAGTGACCGCTCTCAGATCAGAATTCCATAGCAATACTTTCCAGAAACAACTTGTACTTTTGTATTTTTTCTCGTTTTCTTTCAAAAGCCAATTTTAGGCATTTTGTTAAGTGAAACATCACCCTCGTCCCGTGTGTGGACTCGCAGGTGCAAACGGATAACCATCGTCTCGTGTGTGGACTCGCAGGTTGTGGGAACGATACATGAATAGCAGTTCAATCACACATACTTGCAGACACGACTCAGTCAAGATACAGGTGACGACAAGGTACAACTCAGTCATGACACAGGTAAAGACAACTCTAGCATGAACCATAATGTGGACAAGCCTGGTGTAACTACGCTATCAAGTCAGGTAATACTGATATACAAGCAAGACAATAAACTACTAAACATGGTATGTAGAAAACATCTGAATCCATATCAACTAGAGTAACTATGTGATAACATATTAAAAATAGAAGAACTATAAGCATGAAAATGAACTATAGAGGGAGGAAAGGTATCTTGCCTGGAGGTTGCACGCAGATCCAACAAAGTCTAGTCAACTGCTAAGCCGTAAAGTCCAAATCATCACAACTGTCTCCTAAAGCTGAAATAAATATTGCCAACATTCTGAGAATAGTCAAATTAGCTAAGATTATCTCTCCTTAAGTCCAATTCTGGACACAGGGACAAAAAGGTAATTTTGGGCCAAAATGATATCCGCTGTTGAATCCGCTTTGCACCGAAAATCGTGTTAGAGTCAATGGTCTCTAAAGTCGTCAAACTACATGTTTACGGATCGGTTTGACGATACGAACTCATTGGTATGTCTAATTTTAGATTTCGGTGGGCCGTACACAAAATTGTCCGTTGAATCGGATCGTGGGGCCCGCGAAACGGCAATCTGATCAAAAGTCTCAGAATCGGACCAATCTTGGCGTACATGACCAAAAAAATGATACGGTCCTGTTGACGTAAGTTTCGTCTCGATCTGACGAACGTGCACGAAGTAATTGAGAAATTTGTACAGAGGTCGATACGGTAAATTTCGACGGCAAATTCGTCGTACACACATGACCAATTTGAATTTCGTCAAAGCCCACACGTCCGTAATACCCGTACGCGTCTTTCGATGCTTACGGTGCGCGACCACATCGCCCGGATTGGCGGGACGCATATGGTATCGGAGAATTTTATTGTTTTTAAAACAAGTTTTTCATGAACTTTGGAATCCGATTTTTCGACACGTAGTCGATGAAATCGACTTCTGCGAATTGGGTTATGGAGCCCTACATGTTTCCAATAAACTTCTTCAAATAGATTTTCAAAATTCCTAATATTGGGTTTAAAATTTCACTTCGAACACAGGAGTTGGGGCCGGGTTTACTATTCCGTTTTGGACAGTTTTTCAGGTTTTTGTGATTCGATTTTCTTAGCAATTAGATGTACTAGAATTAATTCTAATTGAAGGGATACAAAGTTGGTTATATTGTCAATGTACCTGCAAAGATGATGTGCAAAACGGCACAAAGGGGCGACGGAAAATACGCCACGAAGTTAGAGGTTTGTTGCCGCTGTTGCTGTCCTTACTGCTGCGGCTTACTGTTGTCGTTGCCTCCGGCCAGCGGCCGGCCGTCACGGCAGCGGCACGGAGGCCGCGCGCGTGCACAGGGTGATGGGGGCGTGTGTGGGTTTGGGGTGGACCTAAGGTTTTTATGTTTGTCCCGTTCTCTCTTTCGATTCCGTATTTGTATATGTGCGGATGGGGACTCGGGTACTTTGCACTCGGCTGGATTTGCTGCAACTGTTGTGGGCTGGGCCTGGGCTGGCCTGGCTTGCTTGGGCCTGCTGCTGCTATGTACAGGTTGAATTCTGCTATTGGGCCTGGCCGAGAGTAGGCTTTGGGTTTTATGTTCAATTGGGAAAATTTAGTCTAGTTATAACATATATATATATATATATATATATATATATATATATATATATATATATATATATATATATATATATATATATATATATATATATATACACGTGTATATATATATATATATATATATATATATATATATATATATATATATATATATATATATATATATATATATATATATATATATACAATCTCCATAAAATCCGAATAAATCACAATAATTTTTATTCCTATGGTAGGGCCTACCTATATATATATAGGCGCAACAAGCGGGAACCCGGATACAAAATTTGAACCGCAACAGAAAAGAAAACAGACAAAATAAACACGAAACCCAACGAACGGCCCACGCGGACCAATGGGCGCACTGTCCCAAGCGTCAGGGGAGGGGACTGGCCCGAGGGAGCGCCGGGATCGAGGGGGCGCCTCGGGTTGCCCGCGCGAGAGGGAGGGGGGCCTCGAGCCAGCGAGGGAAGCCTCGTCGCCGGGGGCTGCGACGCCGGGGGAACGCCTAGCCCCTCCTCAGCTGCGGCGCGGGACGACGCTACGACGGCTGGGGGAGGGAGACCCATGAGGGCCAACCTCAGGGAAGAGATGCGACCGTGGGTGGCAGGAGAGCCGGCGGACCACGGGGGCGCCAGAGGAGGTAGCTCAGACGGGGACGGGAGAGGGTCCACCGGCGCCGAGATGAAGGGGGAACTGATCCGCCGAGAACGGCCAGGGGTGCCAGCGACCGCCGAAGGTCGTACTAGGCGGCACTCAGACTGGGAAGAGGGGGAACGGGACTCGTCCTCCGGGGGGAGGGAGGGCGGGGGGCGGGGACCCCTGCGAGGGAGGACGGCGACAGGGCGAGCCTGCGGGGGGGTCCCAGCGCGGCGGGCCACTAGCGGGTGGGAGTACTAGTAGAAGCGGCGGAGCGTCCCCAAGGCTTGGGCGTACGCCGCCCACTGAGCCGCTGCTGCGGAGCCGGGATCGCCGGAAGGAAGCCATTGGGCCGCGGCCGGTTGGGCGGGTGCGGAGACCCAGTACCACCGCAGGGTGGACGGGTCCTGCCAGTAGGCTCCCGCCGTGGAGGATGGAGTCGCGGCGAGGTGGGCGGCGGGCGTGGCTACGGAGTCCGAGAGAGTCGCAGGGGGAGGGAGCTCCGCGACGGAAGAGAGCTCCGGGAGGAGGGCATCGACCGGAGCAGGGGGATGCGCCTGCGAGGGGACAAGGGGAGGCGCCTGCGAGGGAGAAGGAGGAGGCGCCTGCGAGGGAACCGAGACGGAGGCCGGGGGAGACGGAGGGGGCGGTACTGATGGGACTGGAGAGGGCTCTGAGGCCGCGGGGACGTCAAGCGCCGGAAGGTGGGGAGGCGGATCCGGGTCGGGAGCCACGCGGGGCGCAGGGAGATGCCACGGGGGGAGGGAAGCGGAGGGAGGGTTAGCAGCCACCGGAGGGTGCGGCGCCGCGACGAGGACGGAGGCTGACCGGAGCGACGGGCCAGGGCCAAGGATAGAGGGGGCTGGGGCTGCCCGAGGGCGCCTCGCACGGCGACGACGCCGACGCCGCGGGCGCCTGAAGTGCTGAGGAAGGGCGAAGAGGGAGGAATGGCCGCCACACGTCGGACAGACGCCGTACGACCGCGCCGAGGGAGTGGGAGTGGCTCCCCACGGGAGGAACTGCCGGGGGAGGCACGGCCATCCACCGGGGCTGGAGAGGCCGGGAGGAGCTGTGGGTCCACGGCGAGACTTGGGACGCCAGGGAGCGGCCGGCCACCGCCCGGGGGGGGACTCAAGGATCGGACGGGATCCGTCCAGCGGAATCCAGGCCCAGATCCCACTCGCCATATTATTATATATATATATATATATATAAGTATATATATATATATATATATATATATATATATATATATATATATATATATTTATTTATATATATATATATATAAGTATATATATATATATATATATATATATATATATATATATATACTTATATACAATCTCCATAAAATCCGAATAAATCCCAATAATTTTTATTCCTAGGGTAGGGCCTACCTATATAAATATGAACACATATATTATAACATTTATTCGACAAAAATAATATAACCAATTATAATAAAATTGTATTATTTAATAATAACCTCAATAATATCATAATGATAACAACAATAATAATAATAACGAAATTCAACAAACCAATAATGGTGTATATACCATTTTGTACCGTCTAATAATCCCAAAAATGTACAAGGACCTATTTTATACATATATTATTGAATATCAAATAATGATATTTATATCATTTAATTAACGAATATTTAGAAAATATTTGTTAGATCTTTAAAAGGAAGTACAACACAATCATATCAAAATACACCAACACGAATGTCGCTAGACATACCGCATGACTATATGGGCTTGAGCTTGTTTTGGGTCCAATCTGGACGAGTTCGGTACAACCGGATTTCCTAAAACTCAATAATATAATTAATAAATAAATAAATCTTCGGTAAGGGTTAAGTCATAATTTGGCTTAGTTTTTCTAGTTATGACACACTTATGGCTGGGTCTTCCTTGGCATGGCTGCTACACTAGTCAAGGCACGCTACTGCACTATCCGTGCCATGATTCCTAGTCGTCTGGTACTTCAAAACTCAACCATGGCTAAAGTCATCTACCGTAATAATTAACTAAATAATCATTTATAAAATTCTAAAATCGGTATTTAAATCAAATAATTAATAAAAAATATTTCAAAAAAAATTTCGGGAAAGGAAGCTACATAGGGCATGAAGATACGATTCATGAGGTCCATGAATACGGCTGGCGCATTGGTTGCTCCAAATGGCATTACAAAAAAATCCCAATGTCCATAACTCGATCTGAATGCTGTCTTCGGAATGTCTTGCTCTCTAACTTTGATCTGATGGTACCCTGACCGCAAGTCAATCTTCGAGAATACAGCCACTCCCTTGAGTTTATCAAATAAGTCATCTACCCTTGGTAGAGGATACCTGTTCTTGATTGTTACAGAGTTTAAGGTATGATAATCAATACATAATCTTGACGTACCATCCTTCTTCTTTACAAGAAGCATCGGTGCTCCCCAAGGCAATCCACTAGCACGAATGAATCCCTTGGATCTGAGTTCTTCAATCATCTTGTACAAGATTTCCAACTCTGAAGGTGCCATCCTGTAGACTCTCTCAGATACTGGTGCGTCCTTGGAATCAAGTCGATGGTGAACTCTATTTCCCTTTCCGGAAACACTGGTGGAGAAGGTTCTATTTCGCCCCTGGAAAATGAAAACTTTGCCTCACCGGGAATACCGAAAATAATCCGGCCAATATGGCAGTCTATTCTTGCGTATTACTCCTTCAACCAATCCATTCCTAGGCCAAGGGATCGATTCAGCCCGGGAGAAACGAGTATAGCAAGCGCCAGTCTTACATCGGCGTGGGTTATTTAGGAACTTTTGTACAGGGCTCGCTGCCCGCCGCAAAAGGGTCGTCGTCTAACCCAGCTATAGTCCGTGATGGCTTGACATTGCCAATGGCCTTCACACCCTTTTACTGCTTAACAAATACACATGATACGGGATGAATGTGATAGCTCCGTGATGGCTTACAATAGGGTTGCTTGCCTCGAAACATGTTGACATGCTAATTAATCAGGATGGTTAGAAAGATCACATAATAGCTAGCAAACATGTTTATAAAACTGCTTGAATCAAATACAGAGCTTGGATTTTAATTAGTCATTCGCCATTACATGTGATCGTACTGATCCTCGCTCTTGTAGGTCCCGCGAATCGGGAAGGACGCGCCAACTAGCTCGACGACGCTCGTGATTTTGAAGCTTCGGTCGTGCGTCGAAGACTTGTCCCGTAACTCCACTTTTGAAGACTCTCAATTGTCCAAGGAAGATGGCTCAGCGTCCCTCCATTCCAAGTCACTGGAGTACTTAATTGTATTTTGAGGGATGTGTACAATGTATGGAACGGCTATCTCAAAGTTTCCTTACTTAATGTGTGATTCAATTTGTCTGTTTATTCTCTTATATCTCATGTCTCGGATTACCTTATGTGCAACGACTTGACAAGCAAGGGCAACGTCAAGCCTTGCATCGAGGGAACGTGCTGTGCATGCGTTCGACTTGAACAATCAAGTTCTTTGGGTGCATAGACTTAAGCAACAAGCAGTGAAATACGACTTAAACTACGTGACAAGCGAATGTTAATATTAATTGTAGTTCCAATTACATTTAAAAAAAGAATGCAATTTTAACTTTAACTGTTTGAAGTAAATATTAAATCAAAAACTATTAGATTTTAGTATTAATATTAGTTTCAATAATATTATAAATTTTAAATTAACAGGAATGCCACGGTATTAGAAACCTAGCTGATGTCACGTTGCTCGGGCTCGGTTAGTGTTCGTCTAAACTCGTACGTGCGAACTAGTTATTAGTAATGAAAATCAAAAATTGAATTTTAAGTTTAAAATCTAGTCGAGCTCGATCCTTTCTCTTTATCCCATCTCCCACTCTCTCTCTATCTCGGGTTCTCTCTCACAGGTTGTGTTCACTAATACCATATCATTAACAATAATTACACAACAGATCCCGTAGCATTAAATGCTGCTGCATGCGTTATCCTACATAATTTAATAATAAACACTGATACCATATCATTAGAAGAGTAAATGTTGTCTTGGAAGTTGTAAAAAATTACTTTGTATTGTCTTCTCAATACTTTTGCATTGGAGATGGCTTTTTAAACTTATTGTCGTTTGTGAATATAATATTGCCGCCTATACAAGATATTGTCTTGTGCCTCATGCCACATAGAATACACAACAAATAACAAGACAATAGGGCTGCGTATCATTAAATGTTGCTGCATGCGTTATCCTACAGAAGAGTGCCACGTGGAGAATGTTGTTGCATGCTTTCTCATGCGTTATTAGCTACACAATTTAATAATACATGTACCCAGACGACGAGAAAGTTGTGTTGTTGGAAGTTGTTACCTTAAAATTATGCTTGCTTCTAGAATCACTCACGATTTTTATGAGCCATCAAAAGAGGGCCACGTGGCGGAGGTACAAGGAAGACGAAAAGGTTGTGTTGTTGCCTTGCTGGAAGTTGTTTCTTTCTGAATAATGCTATTTGTACCTCCAGATTATACTTTCAAATTGTCACTCCTTACGTGGCAGCTGACGTGATATGTTGATCTGGCAGCTGACGTGGCAAATTTTTTAAAAAATAAAAATAAAAATAAAAATTAACATTAAAATTAATGTTAACTTTAACATTAAAATTAATATTATTGTTAACATTAACAATAATATTAATATTAATATTAATATTAACATTAACATTAACATTAATATTAATATTATATTAACATAAATTAATATTAACATTAAATTAACATTGATATTAACGTTAAATTATTATGGAGAAAATTGGGTAGTTAATTTTTTGGATTAAAATTTGCCATATCATCAGTCATGTCAGATGACACACAATATTATTTAACATGCCACATCAGATGGGAGGGCTATATATTAGAGGGACAATTTGGAGATACGAATAACATTACTCTTTCTTCTTGTATTGTTTCTTGTCCTTCGTTTCTTCTGTTGGTTTCTAACACACTCTATTTTCTTCAATGGCGACGTCACATGGAGAAACTGATCGTCGTGTGGAAGATTTAGTCGATGAAGAAAGCTTCATTTCAAGAGCAGTGTCAGATGATTTGGATGATAAGCAAAGTTTGGAAGCTGTTAAATTAGGAGACAAAAAAGAACAAGATGAAGAAAACAACGGAAGAATGCATCATAACGATGACAACGACATCAACGCAAACAACGAAATGTTATTTCGCATCACCATTTCTAATGGATTTAAGAAATGCTTTATATTTTTACAATTATTTCTCATACTTATTTTGTTTTATTCTATTCTTAGGGACGATGGTGAATCTCCATTGGATTTTGACGCAGCGACGATGAAAAAAATATTGCAGTATGCCAACATTAACAAAGCTCTAACGATAACGATGAAGTGATTTTCTCTGACGATGCACGGTGTTTCGTGTTCGTGCACTTCATCAGAAGACTGAGATGTGCCGAGTTTTCGTGTTCGTGCACTTCATCGACTGTGTGCCATGATGTTGGTTACTGGGTCCGGGATCGTCGCGGCCCAGTTTTTGTTATGCTCTGACGATGCATGATGAAGTGATTTGTCTCAAGGAGTCATCCAACTGTTCCTATGCTCTGAGGATGCACGATGAAGTGATTTGCCTCAAGGATTTTCTTTGCCTCAAGGAGTTCCATTGCTCTGACGATGCACGATGAAGTGAATTCCTTTGCATGGTCCTCTGTCTCAAGGAATTACTTTGCAAGGTCCTTTGCTCTCAAGGAATTCCTTTCTTTCTGTTCTTGTGCCTCATGGAATTCCTCTTTCTCTTGCTCTGACGATGCACGATAAAGTGATTTGCCTCAAGGAGTCATCCAACGGTTCCTATGCTCTAACGTTGCACGATGAAGTGAGGAACCGTTGGATGACTTATTGAGGCAAATCACTTCATCGTGCATCGTAAGAGCAAGAGCAAGAAGAATTCCTTGAGGCACAGGAACAGAAGCAAAAGAATTCCTTGAGAGCAAAGGACCTTGCAAAGGAATTCCTTGAGGCAGAGGACTTTGCAAAGGAATTCACTTCATCCTGGAGATGGACTCTACCGATCCTCCGCCTTGGCAAGACGCTTTCCTCTTGGTTGTCGATCTCCTTGTTCGAAGAAGCTTTGGTGGTGAAGTCCTTCAGAAGACTGAGATGTGCCTAGTGGACTGTCCATGTTCGTGCACTTCATCGACTGTGTGCCATGATGTTGGTTACTAGAAGAGCCGCAGGGTTTGGGTTGATTGCCAACCCACACTCTGTCGAAGCACTCACACTTTGATTCGCTCTGACTATGCACGGTGTTCCTTTGCCTCAAGGAGTTCCTTTGTTCAAGGAGTTCCATTGCTCAGACGATGCACGATGAAGTGATTTGCCTCAAGGAATTCCTTTGCCTCAAGGAGTTCCATTGCTCTGACGATGCCCACACGCAGCTCACATTCAACTTTTTCTTGGTAGTAGGATTTTATGTAGTAGTTCAGACTTTCATATGTAAATAAAAGTCAAACTTTTTGTGGTTTTGACAATGTAAATATAATTCAAAAATAATTTTATTATAAAGACAGAGCAGACCAGACGTTATAAAAGACAGAAGTTTCTTGCCCAAAAATGATTTTATTAGAAAAGACAGAGCAGACCAAACGGAAAAGGTTTCTGTTAACTGTCCTCCGTCGATATAAAACAGAGAATAGTGTAACCTCCCTTCCCGAAATTTTTAAAATTTTTATTTATTTTAATTAAAATGGTGATTTTAGATTTTATGAATAATTATTTTAATTAATTATTACGGTAGATGATTTTAGCCATGGTTGAGATTTGGAGTACAAGATGACTAGGAATTATGGCACGGGTAGTACAGAGGCATGCTTTGAGTAGTGTATTAGCCCTGGTAGAGAAGGCCAAGCCATCGTGATGTCCTAACTAGGAAAACCAGGCCAAGTTGCGACTTAACATTTATCGAAGATTATTTATTTATTTAATTATAATATTTAATTTTAGGGAACCCGGTTGTACCAAACTAGTGCAAATTGGATCCACACCAAGCCCAAGCCTATGTAGACATACTTTAAGGTATGTACAAATATTTTCTAGCTTTTTGGGTAGACTTAACGATATTTCCTAAATATTTGGTTATTTATACAAATGGGTTTATTATTATTATTATTATTATTATTATTATTATTATTATTATTATTATTATTATTGTTACTAGCATATGTGCACGTGCCTTGCACGTATTTTAACATTTTTAATTAGTTTAGAAAGACTTTTAGGAAGACCAAAGGGTAGTCTTCCTAATTACTAAGTTGTCCTTATTAAAATTAATGAACTATTTTAATTAGTATAAGTATGTAGGGGTATTTTCGGAATTCAAAGTTTCACCATCTAAGTTTTCTTATATAGTAGAATAGATTTATTATATTATTATATTATTATATATTACTTATTGAGATTGCTATCTAATATATTATTGTATTTTATATTATTTTATTTTCTAATAAAAATAATGTATGTGTGTTTATATATGTATGCATATTATAGAGAATATATATATATATATATATAATATATATATATATATATATATATATATATATATATATATCTAATATATATATATTAGAGTATATATATATATATATAGAGAATATATGTATAGAGAATAATATATATATAATATATTATATATATATATATATATATATATAATATATATATATAATATATATATATATTATATACGTGTATATGTGTATATATTTATTAATTGAATATTTTATGTATATATATATATATATATCTATATATATATATATATATATATATATATATATATATATATATAAGTATTTGTATATATATACGTTTTGTGTGAGGTATATAGATATATATATATATATATATATATATATATATATATATATATATAATATATAATATATATATTATATATTATATATCCCGAGCCCAGCCCATTGGACAGGCCCGGCCCAACAGTAGTAGACCCGACCCGGCCCACAGGGCCCAGTCCCAAATGCAGCCAGAGCCGGCCAACAAACAGCAGCCCGAGCAAAATCCTAAACCGAGCGTGAGCCCCCCCCTCCCCCCCCCCCCCCCCCCGTTCTATAAACGCGCTGTATAAATATTCAACACGAGAGAGAGAGAGATAACTCCAAACCCTAGCCTCGCTCCCACGCCACCGCTGGGCGACCCCCGTGCGCGCCTCCGCGCGCCGCTGGCGGCCGCCGCCGGCCGGCACAGGCCAGAGACCGCGCGCACGTGCGTGCGCGAGTAGGTGACAGAAACAGCGGTATTTCGGGGCCAACTTCGAGGTACGTTTTCTCCCCCCGTGTTTCATCATTTTACGAACTACAAAATCCTACGGAGAGCCGATATAACCATCTAGGGACCCTAGTAATTAGGTTTTGATCAAGCCGCACGACCTGTCCTCGAATTCGACATGAAGTCGAGAGAAAAACCTGTCCCAAAACCAAGAATATAGCAGTCCAAGAACCCCTGTTCGAGGATCGTTCCGATCAATCCACGCGACTTATTAGAAAACCTATTTGAAGAGACTTTTTGACAACATGTAGGGCTTCGAATCCCTTCTTGCGGAATTCGAAATCATCGACTGAGCGTCGAGAATCGAATTCCAAACTTTCCAAAAATCTGTTTTCAAAACTTGAAAATTGTTCCACGACGTGCGTTACGCCAATCGGGACGACGTGGTCACGAACCGAAAGCATCGAAAGCTGCATAACGGTTTCGTGGTCGTGTGGGCTTTGACGGAATTCAAATTGGTCGCGTGTACCGACGAATTTGATGCGTATCCGTCGAAATTCCCCGTATCGTGCACTTTGCAAATTCTCCAATTACTTTGTGCACGTTCGTCAGATCGAGACGAAACTTACGCCAACAGAACCGTATCATTTTTCTGGTCCTGCATGCCAAGTTTGGTCCAAATCTGAGACAGTCGAATCGAACGTCGTTTTGCGGGCCCCACGGTCCCACTCAACGAACGATTTTGTGCACGGCCGCCGGAATCCAACTTTGGACATACGGTTGAGTTCATATCGAAAAACTGGATCAATAGACATGTAGTTTGACGACTTTAGAGACCGTTGTCTCTGGCACGCTTTTCGGTGCAAAGCGGTCCAACGGCGGACATCGTTCTGCCTGAAATTACCGTTTTGCCCCTACGTCCAAATTGGACTTAAGGACAGGCAATCCTAGCTGATTTGACCTTCTGGACACGTTGGTGATATTTGTTTTATTATCCGACAATTGTTTATATTTTTCTCTAGGTGTCACCATTAGTTAGTCAATTCCTATTTTTCCGTAATTCGAATTGGTACAACCTCATAGTTTAATACTTAGACTAGAATTGATCCCCTTGACTAGGTTGACTATATTAACCAAAAGTCAACTATAGGTCAACCATGGCTTAGTTTGACCCGGATTGAACTAGAACTTGACTAGTTGACTTAGTTTGACTCTAATTGACTTTAGTTGACCTAGTGGACAGGTTTTTAGACTTGAACCTAGAACTACCTAGAATGTATTGTAGATTCTTTATTTCATGTTAGACTCTTTTGTGACTTGTGATTGCTCTAAATAGGACACTGTGACTCCAGTTGGACATCTATATTTATCAGCGGCTTGGATACCAGGCGAGTACATTCTCTGATCTTTTCATGCTTCTTTGGATATGTACTCTTGTTATAGACTAGTATACTTGATGCTGACACGACGTTCACACGGATTGGTACCTATGGATCTTTTCATGCGATGTTATCCCCTCGGATACATCGAGTATGTCATGTTTCATGTACTTATCATTTTCATCATGTACTCTATATTCACTTTATCCATGTGCACTCATGTGTTATTCATGTACACTCATGACCATATGAGCTCCATGTATACAGTAGTTTTATCCATGTGCAATAACATAACATGCTTCGATCCTTGTGTATGGTTGGGGGCAGGGAGAGTGTAGTTGGTTATGTGATCATTATCCCCAGTAGTTATCCATGTGCATTCCATAGTTTTATCCATGTGCAACCCAAGCTGTTTACATAACCAATTCATCTCTATTTCACGTAGAGGTATATTCTTTATTTATCATATCTCAGTATATCTTCTCTCATGTTGATTTCTCTTTACAGCGTTTCATGTATAATTTTCTATAGCTTGCTTTATGTCCATTCCTGATATGAACTGTTGTGAGAGATATATGCTCGTTCATGTCCTGATTGGACCTGTTGATAAAATTTTACAGGTACTTGGAGTTCACAGTATCCTAGAGGACACTGGTAGAGCTGGAGTATTTACCTAGAGGTTGTTCATTTTCTTATTGTTTGTCTTAGAGTTGTATTGGAAATCTTGTGTTTGTTTAATAAAACTTTCTTTACTATCACTCCTGGTTCTCTCTCTGTGGATCTTATCTATTTCATCGTACTGTTCTATCTTTGGAGTTGTGATTGAGATAGTTCCTTATGTGTTGGTCCTCTCTCTGGAGAGTATAGCATATTGTTTTAGATGTGATTATGACCTATAAACAGCGTTCTACCGCCGACACTGCGGCGTAGGCTGGACGTACCCAAGTCTCGTGCCCTAACGCTAGGGTGCGGGTCGTGACAAATAGCCATTCTCCGTTTAATTTGAACGAAGAATGATCATCTCCGAGTTAATTAAAACGGAGAATGGCCATCTTATGGGTTTTAACACAGGGAATGACATTCTCCGTGTAATTTACACGGAAATGTCATTCTCCGTTTCAAATTAAACGGAGATAGCATTTCTCA